>CALYLW010000217.1:0-392048 GCA_944989445.1 Ampullaceana balthica
GTAGCATCGCACGGGCATTGCTCTCGTAAATAATATAAAAGCCCAAGTCACTGGCTGGCTGGATGTGGAACGCTGAGGAACGATGTACAACAGTCTATAGCAGTTTAAAAAATCGTGTTAGCACTGTGAAAAATTATTATATGAAGTCATTGTTTGATCTAATATTTAATACAAGGTGTGCATCAAAAGGTGTGCAAATTAATTACAAATTAAAGACGCGCTGTAAAAAATATATTATATGACGTCATTGCTTTAGCTTATATCTTAATTTTGGAAAAAGGGAACGATGTAAAAATAGGATTTGAGGATTTATAATTATAAAATACTTTGTGTACAATTCAGGAAGTTTAATATTTCGCATTTATTAAACAAGTATAAGTTACATGGGCTTTTGAAAAAGGTTGGCGCCGTAGGCGCCCTAAAAAAGTGGGCGCCGCAGGCGCCACGGCGCCCCGGCATAATCTAGTTTAAGATAAAGGTGATTTCTCTGAATAAAGTGACATTCTCAAGTGACTCAATAAAACCCTTACTCAGTGGCGTAGCTAGAACTTTTGCCGCCCGGGGCGGTCTCCAATTTGCCGCCCTTTTTATGGGCCGTCCATAAATGACGTCACGCACCTGGGGGGTGGGGGGAGGGAGTCACACGTTTGTGACGATGTCTGACGAGGGGGGGTGTGTTTAAGAAATGTGACGTCACGTCAAAACGCGCAACTTTAAATAAATTGTCAATTTTTAATATTTTGATTACTGACACTTTATGTAATGACGTTTATGTAAAACGCGTGTTACGATATTTTAATGCAGCGTTACACTAAAAACATTATTAAATGGCAAAGATTTAATTTGAAAGATGCTCATTTTCAAACAGAAAATACGGCTTTGAGACGTCTTATTGAAGAAGGAGTCTAAGTTTTTGAGACGACGTGTGACGAGGTGGGGGGGGGGTGAAAATCAGCCAAAATAGCGTGCTTCATTTATGGACGGCCACTTAGTCAATTATATTATGGTTTTTAAAAATTAATAAACATGAATAAATAATTGTAATTGAAACGAAGTAAAGGTGGGGAACATGTTTACCATTGCATGCCATATTTATGTAAGCAGTAATAAAAGAGGCCGCATAAGAGTATATACCTATAAATACACTTTTATAAAAAATACACGATACTTTTTTAAAGGCCACAAGAAAGTTACTGAGTTCGCAGGTTCCAATGAGACAAAACATATTCCAAATTTACACCTCCCCCAAAAAAAACAAAAACAAACAACAACATTATCAATTACTATTACTATTCTTTTATTTTTTATTTATAAATAAATGATGTTTTTTAAAAAAGAAATTGTATACATTAGCAGTGGCGTAACAATGGCTTGGCATTGGGGCAGTTGCCAAGGTCGCCAGCCTGTGCCAGTTCAAAAGGGCGCCGCTAAATCTCTAATTTTTAAATTTTTATTTAAATAAAAGGCACCAAAAATAAATTAGCCAAGGGCGTCAAAAACCCAGTTACGCCTCTGTATATTAGTATGTAAACATATTTATACATTTACTTTCCTACCTTTCATAATAGAAAAATCGTTTATTACGCTATCAAAATTAAAATTATTTGTAATATCTTGTTCTATTGCAAGATTGTGTTGTCTGTAATCGCTCATTGTGGAACGATGATAATTTTTTTAAAAATCAACTTCAGTTTGGAGAAGCTCCTTTCACAACTAGCGACACTGATAGCAATTGTTGAAAAAATTCATAGCAAAATTACACTGTTGGGTAGAGAATTTTCCAATCTATACTGTGAAATAAATTTTAATAGATCAAAGGTGCCTTTTCCCAAGTTTTTCTAACATAATGCCTCTTCTTGTAGTGAAGGTACAGCCATAAAAACCTGGATCCTTTGTCTATCCATATTGAACTGTCAATGTCAATAAAGTCATTTATTTGATGTTCAAATGCTTCATTTTGTAGGGTACATGGTATTATATACGAATATTTTCTTGCAAGGACATGCAACTCATCAAAGCGTCATTTTATTTTATTTTATAATTTCATCCATGGATAAAAAACCTTTCTCGTAATTCTTGTTCTAAAGATAGAACCACATCTTCTGAATTTCCCTACTCATATTTTTCTCCTTCTAATTAGGCGATCAGTTGATATCTCCATCTCTTCACAAATTGTTTGGCTAATATAACAACATTTTGTATTAGCACATCTCTTTGTTCCATGCAATGGCTTTGCATTAATTTTAAAAAATGACGGGTTCCCATAAATTGAGATAACTTAGAAGAGAAAAAGATTGCATAGAATTGAGTAAAATTCCAGCATCTGATCTCGTTTTACTAGTTACTTCTTCAGATGTCAATTTTGCCAAGACGCTTGAAAGTTTAAAGTATGTCTTTTTCGAAATTATCTATGCCTATTGTGGTGTTTATTAAAAGAGAAATTTGAATATTTACATATTCTTGCCATAAATCTTAATAATTTTTCATAAAATAGACGAATTCAAATTATTTACACATTACTTTAATTGGATAGGAGTAAAAAATTTAATGAATAACCGTATTTTAATGAAAAACACAAATTATGTGTTCTACTTTAATGCAATAAAAACAAAATTAATTTATTTTTTAATAACTTACCTTACAATCATTTTACTGAAAACTGAAACAGTAATATTAATTACTACTTACCAGTTAAACACAATATTTGAACCACCATGCCTTGTAGGTACTTGTTCGCGCATCATTCTGCGAAGTCGAAATTCCACGAAAACTGTCGTGGTGATATTAATAGCACACATTATTCGGCACAGCCGTGTTGTGTTTTTTTTTGGGCTAGTTTTTTTAATAAAAGCGTCGTCATCTGTGACTTATACCGCTTAGTTTTCCAAACAAATAGATACGTTTTTTGAGGATTTAAAATTTTTGAACGGTTTTGCATTAGTTATATTATCCACTATGTAATCAAAAAATGTTTTGCGAATCCGTTAATTAAGACTCGAAATTACGAATATTTTTGTTTCACCTTGGTTTTAACCCTTCAAAAGAAAAAGGGCAGTTGTCGGAAATGGTTTTACTTTCCAAATGCCAACAAATGCCGCCCCCTAAATGAGTGCCGTCTGGATTGATAAAAATTTCAAACTTATATGCTCAAGTACTATGATGTAATATGACTAAAAACTTGGGCGGGCGCTTCTCAGGCTTAACTAATTCCATTCACTCATTTTCTTACTCGTCATTTGTAAACCCTAATCTTTTTAGCCAAACGCCTAAAAAGCGCCCGCCCCTGAGAGTACAGACACAAAAAGCAGCACCAAGTAAATAAAAAATAGCGAGTATTCGTGAAGACATGCACACTGAGGTTGTTGTTACCCGCCTCAAATTTAATACTACCATCCCTTAAACATAAACTGTGATTAGCCGACCCTAGCGAGGGTGAGTCATATTTAGTGTTGTTAATTGCGTGTTTTTTTTGTTTGTTTGTTTGTTTGTAAACCGATTATCGATCATGTAATTCCGATTTTAAACCGATTATCGTTTTATAGCTGACTTCATTGAAGTTAGGGGTGTACCGAATTTCGCCTGCAAATGTCTCGAAACCAACAATGAGTTGGCAGTCCCCCCCCCCAACCGACGTTCACTCGCGTTGTTTTGATTTCTTCGTGCTGTAGTTTGTGTCCGTTCTTTCTCCACTTTCTTTGCACTCTCCATGAACAAGTCTAGTCTAGTGGGGCGTCTAGTAGTATTAAAATTTGGTTAACATTGACTGACTTTAGAATGAGGCCGATGCAGTCTCAGAGAATGAGACGGGTGCAGTCTCAGAGAATGAGACGGGTGCAGTCTCAGAGAATGAGACGGATGCAGTCTCAGAGAATGAGATGGATGCAGTCTCAGAGAATGAGACCAAGTCAGTCTCAGAGAATGAGACGGATGCAGTCTCAGAGAATGAGACCGATGAAGTCTTAGATCAAACAAAATGTCCTGTGGTACAGGGGTTTGGTACAAGACGTCCAAGACTTTATAGTGGGACGTGATAAAACATGAAAATATTCTCAAAACAATGGAATTTCTTTGTTTTCCTTTGTGCTTTTGTTTTTTCTCTTAAATAAAATAAAACCCTCCGAAGTTTAACTTCCAACGATCAATAAATGTTTCGTTTACCTGTTGACAATCTGACACCTCCCATTTTTGACACCCCTATTGACGTCATGTCTATACGGCGAGCAGTTGCCACAACATAGTTTGCTACGGATCAATGAATCCATCGTCAGCTGATGCGTGAAGATAATTTAAAAAATGAACATACGTCATCTACATCTTACAACCATACACATTATTAGTTTTTGTTTGTTCTTTTTTTTTATTGTTGTCAGGAATCTCTATATTGCGCCTTGCAGCTGCCATGAACGAGATTCAACTTAACGTATTTACAAAGGAATCTCTATATTGTGCCTTGCAGCTGCCATGAACGAGGTTCAACGTAACGTATTTACAAAGAAATCTCTATATTGTGCCTTGCAGCTGCCATGAACGAGATTGAACTTAGCGTATTTACAGAGAAATCTCTATATTGTGCCTTGCAGCTACCATGAACGAGATTCAACGTAACGTATTTACAGAGGAATCTCTATATTGTGCCTTGCGGCTGCCATGAACAAGGTTCAACTTAACGTACTCACAGTTTAACACGTGACGTAGATTTAAGGTTTACAAGTTTATTTGTTGATTCTTCAGCAGGCTTAGAATTCAAAGTGGAAACCTGAAGAACTGAGAAATGAATAGCTAAGACATTGAGGAGGTGTATCCTAATGACTAAACACACAACTTTAAGGTGTATCACTTGACAATTTACAAAATGTAGGATATTAGTTTGAGAAACCTTCAAGAAGTAGCAATTTTTTTAAATACTTCTCTACGCAGCTCTATGTCGGATTAAGGGTGGGGGGGGTGGCCTGAACGGCTAAAGCCAGGGGCCCCCGATGATTTAGGGGCCCCCAAATTTAGTATATTTTATAAGATATATGGACAAATGTTTGCATGAATTCCTGAAAATATCATAAATTAAATAAACTAATTTAAAAAACTGATTTTATAGGATCACTAAGAGAAAATGCAGGACTAAACACAAACCATATATAAGCGTAGGACGCAATAATCTTCTGTATAGAAGGAGCGTCTGTAAACAGATAAGATAAGATCAGATAAATATCAAAGATTATTGTTTATATTTTTAAAATTTACATCGTTAATCAGGCTCGTGTGGTCTTGAGGTAGAAAGTCGGCCCGCTGTGCAAGCGGTCACGCGATCGATTCCCCGCGTGGGACGATTTTTTTTTAAATTGTATTTTTACACTCAATATTAGGATACCGGCAAACAGTTATTTCTTCGTATTCCATTTTTTCATGAATAATCTTTTTGGCTGGGTAGGCCGATCCCGTAGTACAGACAAAGTATGTTAAAGGAACCGATGAACTATTTATTTACAAGTTACAGTCTTATATTATCTCAGGTTCCTTACATCACTGGATCCAAGACTTCCTTTTGGGCAGGGAGCAAACTGTAATAATTAATGGATCTAAATCTGCACCAATAAAGGTCAATTCATGAGTTCCACAAGGAACTGTGCTAGGTCCCTTACTCTTTTTAATATATATAAATGATTTACCCAACAACATCTCAACAGGAATACAAGTTAGGTTATTTGCTGATGATTGTATAATCTATAGAACAATTAAATCAGAACAAGATAGCAAAATTTTACAAAAGGACCTAGATGAATTGATAAAATGGGACACTAACTGGAGTATGAGTTTCCACCCAGAAAAGTGTCAACTGTTAAGAAATTATCATGGAATCCCCATGTCAATGAAGTTATTAAAAAATCTAACAAAACCTTAGGCTTTATAAAAAGAAAACCTTTACAAATGTAATAAAGATATAAAACTAAAATGCTATCTCACTTTGGTGAGACCTGTACTAGAATATGCATCTTCTGTATGTGACCCATCCACCAAAGAAAACATTGATAAACTAGAACAAATCCAAAAAAGAGCTGCCAGATTCATTACTGGAGGATATTCAAAACTGACTAGAATAACACCATTAGTTAAATCATTAAACCTTGAAACACTAGAGGATAGAAGAACCAAGAGTAAAGTAGTAATCATACATAAAGCAATTAACTCTAATTTAGACATACAACACAAAGATAACTTAATACAACCCTCAGATAGATATAAGGATAAAAACACCTTTCTTATTCCGTATGCAAGAACGAAACACATACACATTTTCGTTCTTCCCGTCCGGAATTCGGGCGTGGAATGGGTTGCCTGAAGAAACCAGGAAAGCCAACACTTTATCAACATTTAAAACTTTAATAAGAATGCAGGACTAAACACAAACCATAGATAAGCGTAGGACGCAATAATCTTATGTATAGAGGGAGCGTCTGACACAGATAAGATAAGATATATTAGTTGCTAGCAATCATTTTATTTAAAGTGGCGCTGGCTAGATAGGGCCCCAGTTTGAATTGCAGCCAGGGGCCCCGTGCAGTCTTAATCCGCCCCTGACGCAGCTTGTTGGTCTTCCAAACCGTCACTTCTATAAATAACGCAGGTTATGCTGACTAAATGAGTTCCTAATAATTTACCTTAACCACGATTGGCACGTGGTGTTTGAAGTAAATGTACTTTGAGATCACGACTTTATTTGTTTTAACCAAATTTGAAAATGTTCAAATATCGAGTGTTTCAATAATAAAATAATTATAATAAATAAAAAAAGCCTTAAATCGATGATTAAACAAAATTGTTTCCTTGTGACTTGAAATTGTTTTAAATCCTGATGACAGTTTTGATGTTCACCAAGCAACCCCACCACTTCAGCCCCCCTCCCTCAGTCACGTCTAATAATGGGTTCATGCACCCCACGTGGAGGGAGATGGGGGGAGACCCCATGGGTGGCAGACAATTCGTTACAGAGTTACAACGTTCACGGATCGTTAGTTACATGAGGCCGGCTTTCATCGTAAATGTTGATAGGTGATATCTCTGACATCACACCAGGTGATTACAGGACATGAATTCATGGAGTTGACCTCGATGTGTGCGTGTGTGTGTGTGTGCGCGTGTGTGTGGGGTGCAGGGTGTGACCTGACACCATGAACGACTGCCACTGTCAATGACTCCATCCATGTCTGTGTCCGTGGTGTCACCACTTCCCCGCCCCGCCTTCAACATTGTCATGGTTCTGTAAGAAATTGCGAGTCTTCATTTCTCTTCTGCTGTTATGTTATATGCAATTTTAAAACAGTTTATTAAAAACTCTTCTTTCTATAAGCATTCTTTGCTAGCATAACGATAAAAGGAAATGTTGAGAAAGAAAAATATTTTTTTTTCATTTAAAAATGATCGATTTTTGACAATTTAACTAAAAAGATAAAATTTCGTCTTTCCTAACAGATATTCGAACATTTTCAAATTCTGTGAAATATAACGTTAAAAAGTGGGCGCAGAGTAAAATCTGTCAATCAAACTATACGGGTAATTGGTAACTTTTAAGTATTGAAATCTATCTGAAAATAAATTGTCCACGATCTTATTTTTTCTCATTAAATTTGATAATTACAATATTGGTAAACAGATCTATACTTGAAATTGAAAAAAAATGAGTATTACTTTCATTTTTAATTAATATACAATATAAATACAGGTTGAACATAGTTAAACCACGAAACCGCCCCCCCCCACAAACACACACTCAATGTCTCAGTGGGACATTGGTTTAAATTAATTCGTTGACTTTAAAATGAAAAGACAGTCTCGTACTAAACGTCATTCCGTGTCAATGTTTCAAGCTCCGTGGACATTTAAAGAAAATTAGCTACAAAATATGGTCACTCAGGGCTCAGTGTTTACATCTAAATTTTGGTTTGAATAATGAACTTTATTTAATTTATTAAAATTAACCCTCTCGTCTTTGTCTTATTTTGTCTTATCTATACAGACGATTAATGCGTCCACAGACCATGCCGGTCTGTTGGCAAGTGATGCAGCGTTCACAAGCCTCGGCTATAAGGGTTCCACGCATTACCCAGCCGCCTTTATTTCCCTAACTAATGTTAGTTACCCATTCGGAGCTGGGTGGACTCAAGACGCCCTAGGCCCCGGGAACAAATTCTTGTCTTCACAAGGATTTGAACCCGTGACCATCGGTACGCCAGGCGAGCGCGCATGCCACTCGACCACCGTGCCCCTTTACTTGTTTTTTCTTCTTCTTCAGCATCGGCTAAAAATTCAATTAATAGATGTTATACTCGACAAATCAACTAATCATGATATGTTTTATCATAATAATATTAGGTATAATAATAATAATAATAGTAATAATAATAATAATAATAACAATAATAATAATAATAATAAGACTGTACATAATTCACGAGTTCTATTTTTCAAGTTAACGTTATGATAAAATGGCTAGGTAAATTGAACGATATCTTTGTTCAATTCAATTTTTATGAACGCCACTAGTGGGTTGAGTGTCTGATATCTGATGGAAATTTAGATGGTTGTGCTAGCAGCTGTTATGCAGTGTTCAATTATATCTAGTAGGACAGTCCTTTATTTATATTGTTCAGGGGCGTGAACAAAAGATATACCTGGGAGGGTGGTCAGTGGTAATGTCCCTTAGCTTTGTAAAAACGTACGTCACTTGACTGCCTATTTGGTCAAGTAACTTCAGCAGATGGACCTTTCACATGAACCTTTCAAATGGACCTTTCACGTGGACCTTTCAGACGGACCTTTCAAATTGACCTTTCAAATGGACCTTTCACGTGGACCTTTCAGACGGACCTTTCATATTGACCTTTCACATGGACCTTTCACGTGGACCTTCCACATGGACCTTTCAAATGGACCTTTCACATGAACCTTTTCAAATGGACCTTTCACATGAACCTTTCAAATAGACCTTTCACGTGGACCTTTCAGACGGACCTTTCAAATTGACCTTTCACATTGACCTTTCATATTGACCTTTCACATGGACCTTTCACGTGGACCTTCCACATGGACCTTTCAAATGGACCTTTCACATGGACCTTTCAAATGGACCTTTCACATTGACCTTTCACATGCACCTTTCAGATGGACCTTTCACATGTACCTTTCAAATGGACCTTTCACATGGACCTTTCACATGGACCTTTCACTAGAACCTTTCAAATGGACCTTTCACATGAACCTTTCAAATGGACCTTTCACATGGACCTTTCACATGGACCTTTCACGTGGACCTTTCAGACGGACCTTTCAAATTGACCTTTCACATTGACCTTTCACATGGACCTTTCACGTGGACCTTCCATATGGACCTTTCAAATGGACCTTTCACATAGACCTTTCAAATGGACCTTTCACATTGACCTTTCACATGCACCTTTCAGATGGACATTGCACATGTACCTTTCAAATGGACCTTTCACATGGACCTTTCACATGGACCTTTCACGTGGACCTTTCACATGGACCTTTCAAATGGACCTTTCATTTGGAACTTGCACATGGACCTTTCACATTGACCTTTCACATGCACCTTTCAGATGGAACTTTCACATGTACCTTTCAAATGGACCTTTCACGTAACCCTTTTACTTTGACCTTTAACATGGACCTTTCATGTGGACCTTTCACATGGAACTTTCAGATGGACATTTCAGATGGACCTTTCACATGGACCTTTCACGTGGATCTTTCACGTGGATCTTTCACATGGACCTTTCATATGGACCTTTCACATGGACCTTTCACATGGACCTTTCACTTGTACCTTTCATATGGACCTTTCACATGGACCTTTCACATGGACCTTTCATATGGACCTTTCACATGGACCTTTCACATGGACCTTTCACATGTACCTTTCATATGGACCTTTCACATGGACCTTTCACATGGACCTTTCAGATGGACCTTTCACATGGACCTTTCAGGTGGACTTTTCAAGCAACGAACCAATCTCCATTGATAGGCGGGTTATATTCTTGCATTAAAAATATTTTAACGAGTTTTAATAATTGTTGACAGCCGCAGAGCCGTTAACAACAGTTCAGCCAGGTTGAATTTGAATGTTGTAAAAAAACGAACTTCCTCGGTAATGTAAAAAAAAACCTAGTGCTAAAAAACGGTGCCCGACATTTTTAACGAGAGGGTACCGGGTGGAGAGGCCAAGAAAGTGTCTATTAAAACCGCTTTAGCTGGCAGGCCGAAACAATACACAGATCAGCCAATAGATCGATAATATTGTCAATGAATCGCCACTAGCAACACGCAAAGCAAGGCGAGTCGCATTAAAGTTAATGATTGCTGCTGCAACTCTGAATTTACGTTCACTTTATGAGGGCACCGGTCATGCGTGACAAGTTGGGGGCGGGAATGAAGGGGGAGGGGAGATTCAACAATAGCTACTGGCTAACGTTAGAAAGCCCGATTTACTTGTCTTGACTAATCACATTCAATAGTTGCATTTTATCCTACATCAACAATGGATTGAAAGAATTGCAGTATTATTTCAAAGGAATCGTCTTTTACATTTTTATTTTAAAAAATTGAACTATGTATTTTGTTTTCTTTCTTTTTTATTCTTTTGGATTATTAAACAAAATGCTGTAGGCAGGGTTGATTTTCTTACTAAAAAATTTTAATACACTAATAAACAAGATTTGTAAAGCAAATTTGACGCATTTTAAACACAAAATTTTTTTTAAAAAGAATCTGTAAACATTATATGTTCAAAACCATTTTTTAAAAAAAGAACAAAAAATCTTGAACAACTTTTTAAAAATACAACATATTTTAAACACCATATTTTAACACCATATTTTAACACCATATTTTTTATGTTCCATTGTGGCAGAAACAAAAATTATTTCCGTGTTAAAAACTCATAACATCGTAGTTGTGCTTTGGCCCCTAAGATGTGCTGTGGTGGTTGTACTTTGGCCCCTAAGATGTGCTGTGGTGGTTGTGCTTTGGCCCCTCAGGTGTGATGTGGTAGTTGTGCTTTGGCCCCTAGGATGTGCTGTGGTGGTTGTGCTTTGGACCCTAAGATGTGCTGTGGTGGTTGTGCTTTGGCCCATAAGATGTGCTGTGGTGGTTGTGCTTTGGACCCTAAGATGTGCTGTGGTGGTTGTACTTTGGCCCCTAAGATGTGCTGTGGTGGTTGTGCTTTGGCCCCTCAGGTGTGATGTGGTAGTTGTGCTTTGGCCCCTAGGATGTGCTGTGGTGGTTGTGCTTTGGCCCCTCAGGTGTGCTGTGGTTGTTGTGCCTTGGTCCCTCAGGTGTGATGTTGTTGTTGTGCCTTGGTCCCTCAGGTGTGATGTTGTTGTTGTGCTTTGGCCCCTAAGGTGTGATGTTGTTGTTGTGCCTTGGTCCCTCAGGTGTGATGTTGTTGTTGTGCTTTGGCCCCTCAGGTGTGATGTTGTTGTTGTGCCTTGGTCCCTCAGGTGTGATGTTGTTGTTGTGCTTTGGCTCAGATCTCACACATTCACTTAGATCATCTCTTCAACAACTCAACACGGTGCTTTTATCAAAAATACAGTCGTACCTCGAGTTAAGAACGCTTCAAGATACGAAAATCCATGATACGAAAGACCACTCGAATCAGAGATACGAAATACGCACAGCTAGCACCAGTGGGCATCACGTGACTGAAAATGTTCAAACAGGTCGAGTTGTCGTGCAGTTCAATGACATTTGCCTGACTTGTTTGAGAAAAATTGTAATAATAACCTTAAAAACACTTTTTAAAAACTAGTCTTATATTAAAAATGCACTAATTTTCTACTTTTTAGTCTACGCATTTTACAGTAAGTGCAAAGCCAGCTTACCTTTTGACTATAAATCCCTTATATATGAGACATAACTAAAAGTAGTGATTATGTTCAAACGCGACATCTACAGACTGAAACAGAATTATCTCCCCTGGTTTTTATCTTCCCTGGGCGCAGGTACGGTAGGGGGTGTGAACAGTGACGGTCGGCGTCAACGCGTGAACTTGGCATGTGAAAAAATTATAAACAAATAGTTGGACGGACGGTTCCGATTAAACTTACAAAGCAAGCTAATATAAGACTAGTAAAAAAACAAACCCGTAAAAAGAAAGTTTTTGACTATAAATCCCTTATATATGAGACATAACTAACAGTATTGATTATTTTCAAACATTTACAGACTGACACCGAGTGATGTCCCTTGTCTTTAATAAATGGGGGTGGGATGCGAGGGGGTGTCGGCACGACGGTCGGCGTCAACACGACGGTCGGCGTCAACTCAAACTCACGTGGAACTGGGCAGAAAAAAAAACAATAACAAACAGTGAATTTTGAATTACATACCTCATATAAGGATAAACTAAAAATGCTCTAATTTAATTACGGTACGTTCGATCGATCTGAAATTTTGATACAATGCATTGTTAGGTTAGACGGGTCCGTGTGCCAAATTTCAGTTTGATCGGATCATGGGAAGTGGGTCATTTTTGACTTCTGTTTTTCCGCCCGCCCGCCCGCCGAGCCCAAGACAGACAGAGAGAGAGAGACGGCCGCGAAGTTAATATAAGGGATTTAAAAACAAAACTAATAAAACAAACCCGTAAAAACAAAGTTTTTGACTATAAATCCCTTATATATGAGACATAACTAACAGTATTGATTATTTTCAAACATTTACAGACTGAATCTGTCTTAACTCAACTTTGCATCATAACCCTAGTGGGGGGAGGGGTGGGTGGGGGGAGGGGAGAGGGGAAAAGTCTGGTCACCGATTCGCTTGACCGAGCTCAGAGTGACACGTAAAATGTAAACAAAAGCGCCCGTCGCTTCGTTGGGTCGCCTCAATGCGTCAGCTCAAAATTTCACGTGGCAAAAAAACAATAACAAACCGTGAATTAAAATTACATACCTCATATAAGGATAAACTAAAAATGCATTAATTTAATTACGGTACGTTCGATCGATCTGAAATTTTGATACGATGCATTGTTAGGTCAGACGGGTCCGTGTGCCAAATTTCAGTTCGATCGGATCATGGGAAGTGGGTCATTTTTGACTTCTGTTTTTCCGCCCGCCCGCCGAGCCCAAGACAGAGAGAGAGAGAGAGAGAGACGGCCGCGAAGTTAATATAAGGGATTTAAAAACAAAGTTTTTGACTATAAATCCCTTATATATGAGACATAACAAACAGTATTGATTATTTTCAAACATTTACAGACTGAATCTGTCTTAACTCAACTTTGCATCATAACCCTAGTGGGGGGGGAGGGGTGGGTGGGGGGGAGAGGGGAAAAGTCTGGTCACCGATTCGCTTGACCGAGCTCAGAGTGACACGTAAAATGTAAACAAAAGCGCCCGTCGCTTCGTTGGGTCGCCTCAATGCGTCAGCTCAAAATTTCACGTGGCAAAAAAACAATAACAAATGTGAATTTAAATTACATACCTCATATAAGGATAAACTAAAAATGCATTAATTTAATTACGGTACGTTCGATCGATCTGAAATTTTGATACGATGCATTGTTAGGTTCGACGGGTCCGTGTGCCAAATTTCAGTTTGATCGGATCATGGGAAGTGGGTCATTTTTGACTTCTGTTTTTCCGCCCGCCGAGCCCAAGACAGACAGACAGAGAGAGAGAGAGAGAGAGAGAGTGAGAGAGAGAGAGAGAGAGAGACGCCGGTGAAGTTAATATAAGGGATTTAAAAAGCAAACAATAACAAGCTTTTCTAAGAGACCATCAGTACGCAAAGATGTTGTTGGGAGTGTCGCAATGAAAATTAAAGGTGAAATGAAAAAATATTTTTAAAATGTTGTTTTAAAAACGACTCGCTTTTATTTACATATAGAAAGTGCACTAAAAAGAAGAAAAATAAAAATTTTCAATTCGTGAACCTATCGACTGCACATAAAAGCGTGTGAAGTTAATATAAGGGATTTAAAAAGCAAACAATAACAAGCTTTTCTAAGAGACCATCAGTACGCAAAGATGTTGTTGGGAGTGTCGCAATGAAAATTAAAGGTGAAATGAAAAAATATTTTTAAAATGTTGTTTTAAAAACGACTCGCTTTTATTTACATATAGAAAGTGCACTAAAAAGAAGAAAAATAAAAATTTTCAATTCGTGAACCTATCGACTGCATAAAAGCGTGGGGCGCCCATCACAACTCATTTCTTATTGCAACTACTCTTTTGCATATAGATAATTTTTTCTAATTAATATGATAGTAGCATGTATATGATCAAAGTTGTGAAACTTTAAATGTTTATTAATATTCATATAAATTTGTATTTATGTTTCGCAGCCTTGTACATGAAGCGAGTTGTGATGAGGGCCCCACGCTTTTATGTGCAGTCGATAGGTTCACGGATTGAAAATTTTTATTTTCTTCTTTTTAGTGCACTTTCTATATGTAAATAAAAGCGTGTCCTTTTAAAAAAAAAGATTTTTTAAATATTTTATTTTCTACTTTTTAGTAACAAAATTTTTTAAATCAATTTTTTCACATAATCTATTCAATTTAATTAGTCAAACTTGGTTGTCTATAACTTAAATGTGATAGTGGTAAAAAGATAGATTATTAATTACAAATGTATGTAGGCTATTTAAAAAAAACGGTTTCCCCAACTGAAATTTGAACCAATTACCTCTCGGTCGAAAATCCAGTAAGCTAACAATTGGCCAACTAGGCTACACAAATACCAGTTGTTTCTCTTGTATTATCATGTCAATATAGATTTAGTTTCGAATTACTGCGCTGTTTAACACCTGGAATGTCGTCATCCATGGCTGGTTATGAACTCCGGTGACATTCACGTGAAAGTCAAGAATATCACGGATACAGATTATAAAGAAGGATAAACTAAAAATTCATTTATTTAATTACAGTACATTCGATCGATCTGAAATTTTGATACAATGCATTGTCATTCAAGATCTATCTGTGGTAAAATTTTGAGCTCTCTAGGACCATCAGAAGTAGTTTAATTTTACGTTACAAGATTTGACGGATACAACATACAAACAGTGTGAGTTAAATAAAAGCGTGTAAAAAAAGAAGAAATTTCAAGGCAAATTAAAATTTGTACATAAGTTTAAGTTTTATGTTACGTATCTTTAGTGTAGAGTTGTACTAAATGTAAGTGTTTAGTGTAGAGTTGTACTAAATGTAAGTGTTTAGTGTAGAGTTGTACTAAATGTAAGTGTTTAGTGTAGAGTTGTACTAAATGTAAGTGTTTAGTGTAGAGTTGTACTAAATGTAAGTGTTTAGTGTAGAGTTGTACTAAATGTATTATTTTCACAAACTTAAATGTTTTTCTACGTAATTTTGTCGTATTGCCGTAATGTTTTCTGCCCTCCGTTCTCCTCCCCTACCACTTTCTCCGACACTTCGCTAAGTGGCGGAGCTAAGTGGTGGTGTTAAGTGGCGGAGCCAAGCGGTGGAGCCAAGAGGTGGAGCTATTACTGTTGCCACCTGGGGTCGTGACATATATTTTTTAAGCAATTGACCCAAAATACAAAAATGTTACCCCCCCCCCGCCCTTTTTTTTTGGGTGGAGCTGCCCCTTTCTACGCCACTGAATTACAGAATTCCGAGGCTAAACGTGACCCCTGACCTCTGAGGGTCACGGTGTTCCAGGAACTTATAGTGCCGATGCCTTTATGGATGGTCAACGTTAGATTGGTATACAATAACTTCTTTATTTAACCGCCTCGTTTTGGTTCTGAGCGTTTAATGTTGCTTTAATGCCGGATCACTTTTTCCCCATGACAATCAATGGGCAGCGTTTGACTGGGGGATGGAACGAGGCGGCATGTGGGGGGGGGCGATCTTCTTTGAGAGAGTTTGTTTTGTTTCACCGGCGTCATTAGCAACCGTTACACCCGGTGACCAGTGACGTCACTGACAACACTAGGGATGGCGTGCATCATAGTTACGGCACACAATAGAGGTTCTCATGATGTGCTGCAGTGGCGTAACGAAAAAGAGGGGGGGGGGCTGAGATACATATTTCCCCGGGCACCAAGTGAATCTTACAACGTCACATTATAATAGTTAGTCCAGGGTAGGATATTAATTAAGTGTGTGTGTCAATGGGGGGGGGAGAGGGGGGGGGTAATTTTTAAGTTTGTCCCCGGGCTTAATGTATTTTAGATACTGCTCTGCTGTGCTGGGGGGAGGGGGTTGGTCTGCATTCTATCTTACCAATGTCTAGCTGCCGTTGACCTTTTTGATCCTAGATTTAGTGCTGGAAGGTCAAGGCCAAGGTGAGCTGCTCAAGGCCAGAGACTTGCAGACGGTCGCAACCAATCCCAAGCTGTCGTTACAGTCGACGAGTTGCCACGACGGTTCAGAATTCCCGGCAGTGTCTCGTAAACACCAAGATGTTGCTTTAGTATTATTACCAGAGGCGTCACTAGGGTTGGTGTGTCCTCACCCCCACCCCCAGTGTGGTAGCTCATGGTGTTACCCTCTCACGATTTACCCCAAAGACCTCCTCTGAGTCTGCCAGTGCCAAATAACGGGAAAATTTTAATTCTAAATTTTGGTATCACCCCTTTCTGATGGTGGCACCCGGTTCGGTTCACAACCCTCCCCCCTATTGATGCCTCTGAGTATTACAGGAGCTTAGGCTATGTCGTATGATGAAAATTTCGACTTTCTATCTAAACATAGCTTGGGCTTGAACTAGGGCTGTGGAAATTAACGATTAATTTCTCGATTAATCGTTAAAATTTTTTATCGATTAAAATTATTTTAATCGATAAAAATTCGATTAAAATTAAAGAAAATATTTATAATATTTTTAAAAAATTTTATTAATAAATAATTAATTAATAATAATTAATAATAATTTATATATTTTTTTTACGTACAAACTTCTCCCGCGTAATATTATAATTTATTTTATTACTTTATGTGGACCGGCAGACGTCAACTAAAGAATGGCTGACAGCATCAGTGCAGTTAAATTTAAACATATAATTAGAAAGTTGAGCAAAAATTTTGTTTTAAGATAACTGCGGATGACAAAGTCAAAGATGGTGAAAAAGTTTACTGTGTTCACTGCCATAAACAATTTTCTTTTTAAGGATCAAATACATCGCTGACGTACCACCTTCAGCACAAACATCCGATCAAGTATCAACACATTGTCATTGTCATAAAATTTAGTTCAAAATATTCTTAATTTTCAATGTCCGTGATCAGTTATATGACGTCATAAATTTCTATTTTTGGCTTTAATTGAAATTATCGATTAATTAATCGATAATTTTTCAAAAGTTAACGATTAAATTAAAAATTAATCGATAAAAGCCCTAGTTTAAACACTTCTTTCATTTACAAACTTCTTTCATTTTGCTGTATAATTTTTTTTTCAAGTATGAATACAGCCTAGTTCATCTTTCCATATAGTCTTGTGTGGGCCCCACAATATGAAAATTGTACCATTTGTACAGACACAATACGAATTTGACCATTTATACAGTTTTTTTCCGATCGAGTATTTGTTTTAAAAAATTAATATTTTAATTTATGTTTTTAAAATATAAATCTGTCAATAGTCACAAGACTGACGTTATTAACAAATGCTTTTGATTAAGTTTGGTTAGAGTTATGTTTAGCTTATAATTTTTTATGCACTTATTATCTAATTTCTGTTGAAAAAGGCGCGGTATGTGGGACAGAATATTTACTAAAACACCGAAATGATTGAAATTAATTGTCTTATAAAGAATTGAAGGATATATTACAAACTTACGCACTTACCTGTGTATTACCACCAACTTACACATTTACCTGTTGAAACTAGCAAACGGATATCGATCAAGTCATTCATTGTTTAAATCGATTCTAAAGTTTTCTCAACATCCTGTCCATCCTGAGGTACGTTACCTATTTTACCGAAACGTTTACACCAATCGCTGTACGCATGGGTGATGTTTACATCCTAACGCTTGGGCAGTGGCTGTGGCTATGTTTTTGGACAGTGTGGTGTGGGCGTGGCTAAGATTCACAGGTTAACCGCTGGTAATAACTGTACAGTTGGACAATGGTCAGTATGTGTGGCTGACCACAACTGGTAACTATGGTTGGACAATGGTCACACTCCGCAAATGACGACTATAATGACTAATTAGCCAAGGTCACTTCGGCACATAATTGGGCATATGTAGATCAGGCAGAGGCGTCACTAGGGTTGGTGTCACCCGGGGTGGTAGCTCTTGGTGTCACCCCCCCTCCCCCACACACACGACTTGCCCCATAAATCTCCTCGAGTCTGCCCAATACTGGGAACACACAGATTCTTTAGTAACGTTTGAAAATATAGATCAAATATTTGTTACAAAGGCATTAGGACAAAAGTTGAATTTAAAGTCGATAGGTAAAATATTGTAACATTTAAGAACTTAATAGAAAAAAATGTAATTTAACATTTTTATTTTAACATAAAATTATTAATTTTAAGTAATACGGTTAAATAACTATAATATTTTCAAATTTCACAAACATGCATCTACATTGAGTTCCATTAAAATGTATAACACTTATATTACATTACCTTACCAAAATTAGAATATATTACCGACCATTACAGTACATCTTCAAATGAGGTAAGGTTGTAACCGTTCTGTTTTGGGTTTGCAAAATCAGCAACTATCAGAATAGTATGTAATAATTCAAAATACAATGTCATTAAATATATTTCAAAAATCAGAATTTAGATTTTCTGGCCTTTAAAACTGAAAACTTGTTTATTACGTCATCGAGATCTATTTCTTGTGTCGAATCACTTTCAATGGATAACATGGCAAGATCAGAAAGCCTTGACTGCCCCATTGTAGATCGCAAATAATTCTTTATAAGCTTTAGCTTTGAAAAACTCTTTTCACATGAAGCCACAGACACACAGATTGTAACAAATAATCGTAAACTCAATGTGAGATAGGGGAGAGATTCTATGAAGTCCCATTCAGCTACAAATTTCAAAACGTTAAGTACGGACCAGTCTTCAGCCTCTTTGAGATCGATCTCTGCTGCCTTCAGGTGTCTTCTCAGCCTTGGTATTTCTAATAAAAGCTCTTCCTCTGACAACTCATCATAGAAAGTGGACAACCTTGGAATGGACTTTAGTAATTCTTCTTCAGTGGCAGATATAAAGCTTCTGGCTTGAACAGCCTCAAACATGGTTGCTACTTCCTTGATTGCACTTGATCTGATCTGGAGTTCAGAATGGAAACGATTAATACACTCAAACATCGACCTTTAGTTTTCTTCTTGCAGAGTTAGTCCAGCATCTCTTGTTTTCTCATCTGTCATCCTTTTCTTCAACCTGGGTCTGTTCTCTACTGAAATTCCAAGTTGTTCTGATTTTAAAAGCGCTGGGATATTGTCCATGTTTCAATCTATCATAGCACAAATTGTGAAAGGTGTAACGTTGAGCTTTGTATTTGTTTAATAATAAAGCTCAAATCTATTGTTTTCATTACACGATTCGTTTGTGTTTTTATTTTAATTTCATACACTTTCATCGTGCGCTATTTAATGACATACATGTGCCAAAAGTTATTATTTAAAGAAGGACAATGTTCCCAACATTCGCTCCCCTAGAATAATGTTCTATGTGATGTTTGATAGACCTATATTGAGTTAGGACCTTGTTATTTTGTACTACCTACAAAATTTCTCACGATACACCTTTCACAATTTGTGCTATGATAAATTTGTGCTATGATAGATTGAAACATGGACAATATCCCAGCAGCAATAACTCATTTTTGTCAAAAACTCAACTTAGAACATTGTTATTCTAGGGGGCGAATGTCAAAGAAGCATTAAATTGAAATTTTTTAAATTAATTAATTGAATGCCATTTTTTAAAGTTTAAATCTGGTCTGTCATACTTTAAAAGAACATTACATTTTCTAAAATTCGTCTAACTTTTGAAAGTGTCCAAAATTTAAGTGTCATTTGGCTTACTTTTGTAACTTTGTTTCAAAATTAGTCAATCATTATTAAAGAATTATTTAACCAGGAAAAGGTATACTATAATATGGCATTTTGACTCAAAAATAATTCGAGAAAATTCTCACTATCTTTCCCTGTTTTAACAAAATTAAATAAATTATTAAACTGGCTTACCTTTGCTGCTCCAAGAATGTGGAATCATGAATTGTAGACAAAATACTTGAATTTAATAGATGATATATTCAGTAATATGCTTTATAATGTTCAGACCAGATGGTTTTCAACGTTAAAAATTTGTCGCTGCAGGTTTGGTTCTGATCGCGTCGTTCAAAATCAACTTTACTTCGGCTGCCGAACGTACGCATCACGCCATCTATCAGTGAAAATCGTTTCATACGAAATCGAAAAGACTGAAATGTCTTTAGGTGAAATTAATTTAGTGTTAAACGTTATTTTAAAAAGTACCTATACTCAAGAAAAATACGAAAATCATGTTTCTTTGAGTACATTACATTAACATAGATATGAATGTTTAATAATTATAAATTTAAAAAAATATAACTCAAACACGTTAAATACCTTATTTTCCTATAAATAAAAAAAACAAATAAATCTATCTATTTATTTTTTGAAGAAAAATCTTATCTCAACTGTCGTGGAGTAAGTAGTGAGTTAGAATTGGTTTCACAGGCTGACTCCTCGTGTGTGTCGGTATGTCAAAGCCCAGTATGTTGGATTTTCTTCTAAAACAAAAGACACCGCTTCTTCTATGTCCAGCATTTTTTTAAATTGTGTGGCTTTTTCTTTCCTTTTTTGTCCTAATTAGTTTTATGGTAGTTTGTGGAGACGTTTTATTATTGCCTGTTAACTGATATTTTATTTTATTAATAAGTTAAATAAGTTTTCGGTTTAAACGTATTTCATTGTATTTCTCAATTTCTTTCTAGATGAAAAAAATGTGTCTTCTTTTTTTTCTGACATAAAATCGTACACAGTTAATTTTAGGCTTGGGTGTCACCCCTTGATGGGTGTCACCCGGGGCGGCCCGCCCCACCGCACCCCCCTAGTGACGCCACTGAGATCAGGCCAAGTGTATTTTTACCTATAATTTACTATTCGGATTTTCAGTGCATGGTTTAACTATAGTAACACTAGCTACCGTAGCAACACTACCGTTATAATCTCAGTGCATAGTTTCCCTACAGTAACCAGGGCCGTCTTAACGCATAGGCCCGTTGGGCATCTGCCCGGGGGCCCACGAGCATTGGGGTCCCATGGGAATATGTTTATTTATATATATTATATATATTTATTTTTTATTCCTGCGGGGGAGGGGCCCAACACTATTTCTTTGCCCGGGGGCCCAAAATGGTGTAAAGACGGCTCTAACAGTAACCCTACCGTTATAATCTCTAGTAACGCTACTTTTATCTCTGAAACGCATAAAAGAATGTTCAAGGTTAATTCCTTCAAGGGGTAATCAAATAAATAGTTCCATTGCGGAGTATGTATAGCTCAGTGTCGGTTTATTTGTAAGGGTCTAGCATTGTCGTGAATAGCTTTCAATGTCTCGCGATCAAATCTGTCAAGGGGACATGACCCCTGTGAAAATCTCATCGAAATCGAAAAAGCCATAAGTTTATTTTAAATTTTTTAAAACGGAGAGGTACATAATTTTTTTTAAAAAAATAAATACAGTCTGCTTAGAGCCGTGATTCCCAAAGTGGGCGCTACCGCTCCCTTATGGGCGCTGAAGCGATCCAGGGGGGGGGTGAAGGCCACGGGTCAATTTGGTGGGCGGTGAATAACTGTAAGGGGGCGGTGAAAGCATAAAAAGGGAATAGAAGATTTAGAAAAAAAAGATTTATGTATTCTGCTCATAACGCTTATTTTTTCTTTAAAAAACGTTTTGGACGTTGGTTTGATTACCGCATACTCCCTAACTTGCATTTAGGTTTTCTTTTAGATGTGCAAACTGAGAACTTCCACAATGCAAGAACATTTGAAATCAAATTAACTGGGATACAAAAAAATAAGGATTTCTCTAATTTTCAAACACTAAAATACAAATTTATCAAACAACTGACATTGACAATACTCTTTTCAAAAAGCAACCACACTAGATGGCAATGGCATGCTAGCTTCTTACAATATTTCGTTATTGATTGCCAAATCGGGTTAATCTCATAGTATTGGTGAAGAACAAATTATACCGGCTTTAAGTGAATTCATACGTACTGTGCTACATAAGCCAGCCTCTGATATTATCAAGAAAAATTCGTTTAGCAATAATACAGTTCAAATAAGAATTGATGAAAAGGCTCAATGTGTTGAAGATTCATTGTGTGGCTATTTGAAAACATATCTGTTTTCTTTACAACTTGAGGAGTAAATTTGCCAGGAAAAGAAGCTTAATTTTTGTCTTACATGCAGTTCACAAAGGAAGAACAAATTTGCCAAGAATTATTATTTGCAACTGATTCCAAAAAGTAACCACAAATGATGAATTTAAATTCAAAAAGCGGCTACCAACAATTCTGGCTGGAAAAGGAGATCATGAAGTATGGGCTATAATTTAAAATTTCTTAATTACATTTCCTTCATCATATTTAGTGGAAAGTAGATTCAGTTCGCTAATTAGTTTATTAACAAAACAAACCAAAAAACGCAA
The DNA here is from genome assembly GCA_944989445.1 of Ampullaceana balthica. Taxonomy (NCBI): domain Eukaryota; kingdom Metazoa; phylum Mollusca; class Gastropoda; family Lymnaeidae; genus Ampullaceana; species Ampullaceana balthica. The sequence continues at coordinate 22,701 of CALYLW010000217.1, forward strand.
ATAGTCAATCGCGGTTACTTAAGATTACTGCTGACGAAAATAGAGACGAGGATTACTAAATTGGTAGCAGCAAACAAGGTTCATCTTCTCATTTATATAATTTCGAATTTTGTTGTTGTTGTTGTTGATTTGAAGTATTCTTGAATTGTGGAACCAATTTACTGGTTGTGATTAGCATGAATGCAATCAAATTGCAGTCAGTCAACACCGATCTGTTCTTTGACTTATTTATTTTCATACAAGAAAAGCTTGCTTAAAGATGTATGTGGACCCAAATAGTGGCAAAAGTGTGGCATTAAAGTTTGTTAAAGTGGGGAAACGCCGCACCTAGCATAAGCCCAAAAAATCTCTAGCAAAAAAACTAACTTGAACTTCTCCTTCAGGTCATAATCTGCTTTTAGGTTAAGTTGTTCTAACAGTACATCCTCTGGGGCTTAATCAGCTTCTGCACTAAATTGCGTACTAAGGATATTGAAGTGTGGTTACAGGTTCTTTTACTCTTGGAACCTCCTTTCAAATTCCATAGCAAAGGCATCCAACTGAGCCTTGTACGTGTCAGCCATTTTACCAGAAACGGTTTTCTGTTTCAGTAAAGGGAAATGACTAAACCTGTTTTCACCTGCTTGCCTGTAAAACAGGGAGAGTTTTGCCTGAAATGACTTAACATACACATATATTTCATGTGCAAACAAGCTATTGCACTGAAGTTTGACATTCAGTTAATTCAACTTTTCCCATAATGTCAATGGCAAACATGAACTCTAACTTCCACTCTTCATTAACTATGGTAGTATCACAATTACAAACAAAACCCTTCATCTCATCCAACAGAACTATTTCTTTCTTGAGATCTCATACTCGCCTCAATATCTTGCCCACGCTCAGCCAGCGGACACTGCTGTTGTATATAATCTCATAATATTCAAATCTTCAAGCAGTGCCTTTAACGCCTGGGGTTAAGTGCCCTGGTTGTTATAAAGTTTATCATACTGACAACTGCTTGAAATTGAACACAGCCTTACACAGACTTTCCTGATGGTTGCCACAGTGGAGAGGTAAGAGTGTATGGTCAGGATGATATTCTTTAATTTTATTATTCATACTAATTTTTCCAGTAAAAGGACGCGCTTCTTAAGTTATTGCACTTGTCATCTTGTTTCACCACACCAACCCAGTTATTTCAACACAGTTCTCAACAACATTGAATAAATCCTGGCCCGTAATTGTTTCTTTGAGTGGTTCAACACTAAGTAATTCTTCGTTAAGCTCGAAACGAGGATTTATTCCCCATATAAATACAAACACTTGTGCTTTTCCTATACATTGGTATTTAAATCCAATGCAAGAATACCACAAAAAAGTTGTTGCTTCCATCTCGAAGTTGGTGCATTAAATTGTCACTATTTTATTCAAAACGCCTGACTAAAGTTCCCTTGATAAGAAATGGTGTCAAATTGTGTTTCCTGTTTTGGACATGTAATGCTTGCTGCATCTGTCAATCATTTCTTGATGAACTCACTGTCAGAAAAGGGCTTGTTCCGTTTTAGTAAATGTATAAAATATAAACAGGTAAGAGTTAGCCCGACATGACGTAACAAAACAGCGAACGTTTCGGCAAAGAGCCTTCTTCAACGAACAAAACGTTCACAAATAAAACGAAAGAATAAAAAATAAACTTAGCTGCGGTGAGATCCAATTAGTCCAGTAAAGAAAAATCTCACCGCAGCTAAGTTTTTTTTATTCTTTCGTTATATTAGTTTTATTTGTTTACTTTTTGTTTGTTGAGGAAGGCTCTTTGCCGAAACGGTCGCTGTTTTGTTACGTGCTGTCAGGCTAACTCATACCCTGTTTTGTTACGTGCTGTCAGGCTAACTCATACCCTGTTTTGTTACGTGCTGTCAGGCTAACTCATACCCTGTTTTGTTACGTCCTGTCAGGCTAACTCATACCCTGTTTTGTTACGTGCTGTCAGGCTAACTCATACCCTGTTTTGTTACGTGCTGTCAGGCTAACTCATACCCTGTTTTGTTACGTCCTGTCAGGCTAACTCATACCCTGTTTTGTTACGTCCTGTCAGGCAATCTCATACCCTGTTTTGTTACGTCCTGTCAGGCTAACTCATACCCTGTTTTGTTACGTGCTGTCAGGCTAACTCATACCCTGTTTTTTTACGTCCTGTCAGGCTAACTCATACCCTGTTTTGTTACGTGCTGTCAGGCTAACTCATACCCTGTTTTGTTACGTCCTGTCAGGCTAACTCATACCCTGTTTTGTTACGACCTGTCAGGCTAACTCATACCCTGTTTTGTTACGTCCTGTCAGGCTAACTCATACCCTGTTTTGTTACGTCCTGTCAGGCTAACTCATACCCTGTTTTGTTACGTCCTGTCAGGCTAACTCATACCCTGTTTTGTTACGTCCTGTCAGGCTAACTCATACCCTGTTTTGTTACGTCCTGTCAGGCTAACTCATACCCTGTTTTGTTACGTCCTGTCAGGCTAACTCATACCCTGTTTTGTTACGTCCTGTCAGGCTAACTCATACCCTGTTTTGTTACGTCCTGTCAGGCTAACTCATACCCTGTTTTGTTACGTCCTGTCAGGCTAACTCATACCCTGTTTTGTTACGTCCTGTCAGGCTAACTCATACCCTGTTTTGTTACGTCCTGTCAGGCTAACTCATACCCTGTTTTGTTACGTCCTGTCAGGCTAACTCATACCCTGTTTTGTTACGTCCTGTCAGGCTAACTCATACCCTGTTTTGTTACGTCCTGTCAGGCTAACTCATACCCTGTTTTGTTACGTCCTGTCAGGCTAACTCATACCCTGTTTTGTTACGTCCTGTCAGGCTAACTCATACCCTGTTTTGTTACGTCCTGTCAGGCTAACTCATACCCTGTTTTGTTACGTCCTGTCAGGCTAACTCATACCCTGTTTTGTTACGTCCTGTCAGGCTAACTCATACCCTGTTTTGTTACGTCCTGTCAGGCTAACTCATACCCTGTTTTGTTACGTCCTGTCAGGCTAACTCATACCCTGTTTTGTTACGTCCTGTCAGGCTAACTCATACCCTGTTTTGTTACGTCCTGTCAGGCTAACTCATACCCTGTTTTGTTACGTCCTGTCAGGCTAACTCATACCCTGTTTTGTTACGTCCTGTCAGGCTAACTCATACCCTGTTTTGTTACGTCCTGTCAGGCTAACTCATACCCTGTTTTGTTACGTCCTGTCAGGCTAACTCATACCTTGTTTATATGTTATACATTTACTCATTTAAAAGCCTGGTTGCAGTCTCTCCCCCATTATTTTCTTTGTTCCGTTTTACCATCTTATGGGATATCTCCAAACTGGTTGCATCATCTCGTATATAAGACTGTTTTGTGAAAACATTTTGCTGCCTCTTTAAATTATTAACAAACTTCTTGCATTTCCTTTTTCTCTATTGGTTCTTTAAATTGTGCCTGAAATACAAATGTTTTGTTTGGTGGTATCTTTTTAAGTCGCAATCCTTAAGGACGCTCATACACTCAAGGCACAGCAAGAAGGCTGCTTTTCTCCCAACGCTCATAGAGCAATATTTAACTGTTAATTAGTCATTTTAAAAAAGACATTCACCCTCAATCTTGTTTTTTTTGGTAGCACTCATATTTAAATCAACCTCTATTTGCTTTAAATTACAAATTTTCAAAACTGTTCGAAATGCAAATAGTAAACAAAAGCCAATTCTAGTTGAACTGAAATATAGTTTCGAATAGGTAACAATTAATTACTAATGATTCTGGAGCAATAAAACCAATAATATATCTCTAGATTCGAATCAAATGCTCGGAATAAATTTCGAAAATATATAAAAAATTATACGCAAAGAAAATTAACATGACGTATATCGTCCCATCTACATGCCTACACAATATTCTCTGACTGGCCGCATGTGGCCCGCGGACCGTAGTTTGCCCATCCGTGTGTTAGAATAATAAAAAAAAATTCTTGTGGGGACGGGGGACGGGGGGCGGGGGGGGGGCGCTGAGTAATATTTTTTTCTGAAAAGTGGGCGGTAGGCCAAAAAAAGTTTGGGTAACCACTGGCTTAGAGCAACGTTTACGTCAATTTATTTTTAAAGGCCTTTATGAAGAACGGTGCGCGTTCACACATCTAGAACAGGAGGGTTTACGGTGCGCTTTTGTGTGTCAAAACATTTGAAATAAGGCTGTGCAAATTTCTTAAAGTTATATATGGTACTTTAGACGTATTCTTTATCATAGAAAGCTCTAGGGTAACTTGTTTCACAGTCATGTGTGTTCTTGTGTTGTGTTTTTAAACTCACTTCATAGAGAAGTTGTTTGAGTGCAGGTATTACTACTCATAATACCTATGTTTTACATTAAATTTCACCTCATTTAGCACGAGTAATCAGCTAGGTGTATAACATTTATCATTAATATTACATTACGAAACCATTTTAATAATTAATCTTTATTTCCAATGAGGTCTAGATTAATTGAAAAATGAAGTTCTTATCTTATCTGTTTACAGACGCTCCTTCTATACAGAAGATTATTGCGTCCTACGATTATCTATGGTTTGTGTTTAGTCCTGCATTTTTATTAGAGATTTAAATGTTGATAAAGTGTTGGTTGTCCTGGATTCTTCAGGCAACCCAATCCACACCCGAATTCCGGACAGGAAGAAGGAAAACTTGTATGTGTTTGTTCTCGCATACGGAATAAGAAAGGTGTTTTTATCCTTATGTCTATATATAAGTTATATATTTTCACACTCTTGCATTTATTTATATTATTTTTATTCTTATTTATTTTTTTTACTGATTTTCCCAACTGAAAAATGATATCACATTAGTATAATGATAATGATTAAATCATTTAGTTAAGTAAATGTTGTACCAGTAACATCCCGTAAAGTATGTAAAATATAATGTTAAACTATTTAATTAACTATCTCTGGATTTCTTAAAATTTATTCCATTGGAGGCCCACAGCACGTGGGCGTACATTCGGGTATGAACGACTTTATACAATTTTTTTTTAATTATGTAACAATTACGTTTAGGATGTGGATGAGGCGTTACTGGTGTTGCTGGACAGCTGGACATTGTCGTGGACAATCAAACGACAACACGTCAGTGTGACCAGGGCGCAGAGGAACACCTCAGAGTGGCCACGGAACAAAGGAACACGCCAGAGTGGCAAAGGAATTAAGATTTTCGAGAACGTCAGGCAAGAGGAAGTTGACTAGAAACCGGGACAAGGTCATTCCATGGTCGTCAACGCCTGATCGGTTACCACCGGGTGACGTCACGTTGGGTTGGCTGCCACGCTTCATTGGTGGTGACGTTTTCAACTGCCGTTGCAAAGAATGGGGCGGGAGGTGGGGGCTTTCCTGATAACCGCTGCAAAGATCGACAGCAGCTAAGAAATTGACAGCAACACTTACAATGATTTCAGAGCCTTTCGTATGGGCCTTTAGATTTAGCCAGTAGTTGACTCTTTAGATTTAGCCAATAGTTGGCTCATAAGATTTGGCCTGTAGTTGGCTCATTAGATTTGGCCTGTAGTTGGCTCATTAGATTTGGCCTGTAGTTGGCTCATTAGATTTGGCCTGTAGTTGCTTCATTAGATTTGGCCTGTAGTTGGCTCATTAGATTTGGCCTGTAGTTGGCTCATTAGATTTGGCCTGTAGTTGGCTCATTAGATTTGGCCTGTAGTTGGCTCATTAGATTTGGCCTGTAGTTGGCTCATTAGATTTGGCCTGTAGTTGGCTCATTAGATTAAGCCTGTAGTTGCTTCATTAGATTTGGCCTGTAGTTGGCTCATTAGATTTGGCCTGTAGTTGGCTCATTAGATTTGGCATGTAGTTGGCTCATTAGATTTGGCCTGTAGTTGGCTCATTAGATTTGGCATGTAGTTGGCTCTTTAAATTTAACTTGTAGTCGGTCCTGGACTAATAGTGGAATAAAAAAATACACTAAAATATTATATTAGTATTTTTACTCACCGATTCAGTGTCAGTTTTAGTTTACAAGAAACAATAATATATCACAAGAAACAGTTACTCTATACGGTACCAAGTCACAATTGTTTTGTTTTTGTTGTTTTTTTGAGAAGGAATAATATAATGACATCAAAAGAAATAATTTTACTATTTGACCACTTTTTTAAAAGGTGAAAAAAAAATTGAACAAAGGTAAAAATGCAAAGAAAAAAAAGTATTTTCTTTTAAAAATCTAAACAATTTGTCTGGGCCGTTTTGTCCGGGGCCCATTGACCGAGGCCGTTTTGACAGAGGCCGATTTGACCGGGGCCGTTTTGACCGGGGCCGTTTTTATCTGCAAGGCCGCAAAGCCACGCAGTTTAAATGGAAGATTAATTATATATATATATATATATATATATATATATATATATATATATATATATATATCACCACACACCTCCCCAGCCACTCCTTTCCCACTTCTTAACTTTAAAAAAAACAAAAAAACATTGCTATTGTCATTGCTCCCAATGACACCACGAAGACGGTAAGGCCCAGGTTTACCTTTCATTGTTGTCACCTGTGATTGGTATTGGCACAGTCTTGAATGACAGGTGTAGGGATCTGAGCTTAATGTCAAACTTCAATACCTTTCCCCACCCCGCCATTTGAAGCACGCCGCGTGACCACTTAGTGAAGTGGTTCCCAAACTTTTTTGGCCTACCGCCCACTTTCCAGAAAAAAAATATTACACAGCACGAATTTTTAACATTATTATTCTAACACAGGGATGGGCAAACCATGGCCCGCGGGTCACATGAGGCCAGCCAGAGTATATTATGCGGCCCTTAGGCATGTATTCGTGGCGATCTTATGTCATGTTAATTAATGTTTTTGCTTAGAATTTTTAATATATTTTTTGAATTTTTATTCGGAGGATTTGATTCGAATCTAGAGATATATAATCGCTTTAATGGCTCCAGAATAGTTAGTCATTAATTGTTAACATACCTATTCAAAATTACATATCAGCTCAACCCAACTTGGCTTTTGATTACGAGTAAATATTTCGAACTGTTTTAAAATTTTGTAATTTAAAAGCAAATAAACGTTGATTTAACAATGAGTGCTACCAAAGAGTGTAAGATGGAGGACGAATGTCTTTTTTACAATGACGAATTAACTGTTAAATACTGCTTCACGGCTATGGGAGAAAGCAGCCTGCTTGCTGTGCCGTAAGTGTGTGAGCGTCTTTAAGGGGTACGACTTAAAAAGATACCACCAAACAAAACATTTGTATTTCGGGCACAATTTAACGAACCAAGAAAAAAGGGAAATGCAAGAAGTTTGTTAATAATTTAAAGAAGCAGCAAAATGTTTTCACCAAATATTTTTGAGTACAAGATGCTGCAACAAAAGTTAGTTTGGAGATATCCCATAAGATCGTAAAACGGAGCAACTCTTTTTCTGACAGTGAGTTTATCAAGGAATGCTTGACAGATGCAGCAAGCATTATGTGTCCAGAACAGAAAACATAATTTGAAACCATTTCTTTATCATTGGAATTTTAGTCAGGCGTCTTGAACAAAAAAAAGTGACAATTTTATGTACCAACTTCGAGATGCAAGCAAATACTTTTTGTGGTACTCTCGCAGTGGATTAAAGTGCCAATGTAGAGGAACAGCACAATTGTTGGTATTGATACGGTGAATAAATCCTCATTTCGAGCTTAACGAAGAATTACTTAGTGTTGAACCACTCGAAGAAACAACTACAGGCCAGGATTTATTCAATGCTGTTGAGAACTGTAACTGGGTTGGTGTGGAACATGATGGCAAGTGCAATAATCGATGGAGCACGTGCTTTAACTGGAAAAAGTAGTATGAACAATAAAATTAAAGAATATCTTCCTGACCATACACTCTTTCCTCTCCACTGTGTCAACCATTAGGAAAGTCTTTGTAAGACTCTGTTGAATTTCAAGCAGTTGTCAGTATGATAAACTTTGTAACAGCCAGGTCACTTAACCACAGGCGTTAAAGTCAATTCTTGAAGATTTGAATATTATGATATTATCTACCACAGCAGTGTCCGCTGGCTGAGCGTGGGCAAGTTATTGAGACAAGTATGAGATCTCAAGGCAGAAATAGTTATGTTGCTGGAGAGGAAAGATTTTGTTTATGATTTTGTTACTACCATAGTTAATAAAGAGTGGAAGTCAGACTCAATGACTTGTTTGTCATTGACATTATGGAAAAGTTGAATTAACTGAATGTCCAACTTCAGGGCAATTATAGCTTGTTTGCGCATGAAATGTTTATGTATGTTAAATCATTTCAGGCAAAACTTTCCCTGTTCTCTATGCAAGCAGGTGAAAACAGGTTTTGCCATTTCTCTTTGCTGAAACAGAAAAGCGTTTCTGGTAAAATGGGTGAAAAGTATATGACTAAGTTTGATGCCTTTGCTGTGGAATTTGAAAGGAGGTTCCAAGAGTATACGAACTTGGAACCACTCTTCAATATCCTCAGTTCGCAATTTAGTGCAGAAACTGATAAAGCCCCAGAGGAAATACAGTTAGAACTGCTTAACCTGAAAGCAGATTATGACCTGAAAGAGTAGTTAAAGTTAGTTTTTCTGCGAACGTTTTGCTAGGTGTGGCGTTTTCACACTTAACAAAAACTGGAATGCCACATTTTTTTACTATTTGGGTCCAGATACAATACATCTTTAAGCAAGCGTTTTCTTGTATGAAAATACATAAGTCTAAGAACAGATCGATATTGACTGACTGCAATTTGAATGCATTCATGCAAATCATAATCAGTATTCAAGAATAGTTTAACACACACACACACACACGCACACACACACACACACATGAAATTAAACATTCGGACTCATATAAATGAGAAGATGAACCCGATATGCTGCTACCAATTTAGTAATAATCGGCTCTATTTCCGTCAGCAGTAATCTTAAGTAACCGCGATTGACTATTTACACTTTGTTGTTTATGTTTGTTAGTTATTTTGTTTGTTTGTTGGTTGGTTGGTTAATAAATTAGTTACAGCCCTGAATCTACTTTCCACTAAATGTGATGAAGGAAATGTACTTAAGAAAATTTAAATTACAGCCCATACTTCACGTTTTCCTTTTCCAGCCAGAATTGTTGGTACCCGATTTTGAATTTAAATTTCAATTCATCATTTGTGTTTACTTTTTCTAATCAGTTTGCAAATTATATTATCAAATAATGATTTTTGGAAAATGTGTTCTTCCTTTGTGAACCGCACGTATGACAAAAGTAAATCTTCATTTCCTGGCAAAGTTGACTCATCAAGTTGAATAGAAAACAGAGATGTTTTCAAATAGACACACAATGAATCTTCAACACCTTGAGCATTTTCACCAATTCTTATTTGCACTGTATTATTGCTAAACGAGTTTTTGTGTGGATAATATCATATGCGTATGTATTACAGTCCGCATTAATTTACTTATAGCCGGTATAATTTGTTCTTCACCAATAGTATGAGGTTTACCCGATTTGGCAATCAATAATTTAAACGCAATATTGTAAGGAGCTGGCAAGCATTTGCCATCATGTGTGGTTGCTGTTGAAAAGAGTTTTGTCAAAGTCAGTCATTTGATAAATTTGTATTTTAGTGTTTGAAAATTAGAGAAATCCTCAGTTTTTGTATCCCCTTTAAAATTATTTGAAATGTTCTTGCAGTCTGCAATCGCGCAATTGCACATATAAAAATTTTAAAAAATCCAAATGAGGAAGTATGCAATAACCAAACAAACGTCCAAAACGTTTTTTAAAGAAAAAAATAAACCTTATGAACGGAATACATAAATCATTTTTTTCTAAATCTTCTCTTGCTTTTTTTTATTCTTTCACCGCCCCCTTACAGTCATTAACAAATGACCCGTGGCTTTCACTGCCCCGTTAATCGCTTCAGCGCCCACAAGGGGGCGGTAGCGCCCACTTTGGGAATCACGGATTTAGTGCCTGTCAATGCCAGAAGCATGAATAGACGTATTTTTAAAACAGGCGGCTAACATTTATGCACAATAAACATTCCAGTTGACGTCAGGGAAAAGGAGGGGGGGGGGTCTCATTGATTCGCCAACTTTGAGAAATGCTGGCACCGTGTCGAAAAGAAATGTCGTAATTTCACCAGAGTATCTTCGTGTGTAGCTTGTGTGTGTGTGTTGTGTGTCTGTGTGTACGTATGTTTTTTGTGTGTATGCAATTTCTGGCTGAGTGTGTTTTGGTGTGTACGTATGTTTGTTGTGTGTGTGTGTATGCGATTTCTGGTTGAGTGTGTTTTGGTGTGTACTTGTATTTGTTGTGTGAGTGTGAATGTCTGTGGCTTGGTGACAAGGTTTCTCAGGGGAGATAAATGCGATACGATGTTGATCTGCTTGTTACGCTCCCGAAATCAAGAATAATATTTGAAATTTGTGTACGATAAATATATCACTTGTAAATTAGTGTGCGCCCCCTCACACACACACACACACGCATACGTACGCACGCACACACATACATGTACGCACGCACGAACACACACACACATACTCACACACACATACAATCACTCATACACACATACATACACACACACATACGCACAACCACACATACACGCACAAACGCTTACACACACAGACGTGCGCACGCACGAACACACTCACGCATACACACGCACACACATACACACACGCACACATACACCCACACATGCATAAACGCACACATACACACACTTACAGACACACACCCAAGTCTCGAGATAGTCCTGAAGAATGTTTTTCTTTACATTAAGTCTTTTCGGCACGAAACTAAATTTTCGACATCTCTGTTGACATCAAACCAAAAATAGAAAAGATTTCTGTAAACAACTACAATAAGAAAATAAACGATGGACGCGTTTGTTTGAACAAAAATACAAAAAAAGTAAAATGAAATCTAACAATCATGGGACAAAATCCATTTACAACAAAATTGAAAATATTGCCCATTGTTTAAACAAAAGGAGAAAATACAATGGGTGTGTGTGTGTGGGGGGGCACAAATTTTTCTCGCTCGTAAAAATTGAAGTTTTACCTTTAGATAAGTTTTTTTTTAAATACTCATGTAAACCATTTTGTTGTTGCACCCCTTCTTTAAAATGGATCAGTCTAAAAATTAAATCATCGGAGTTTTTAACTGTCGAAAATCCGTGCACACTCCCAGACGATGACGTCACTCAAGCATTACTCTCGGGTGTAGACTAATCATTTAATACAGAGGTAACATTTTGATTTCCCTGAATTCTTTCCCGGTCGTCTTTTAAATTACCGAAGAAGAAATTTATTGCCTCGCGTAGCCTTATAACATCTTTACATCTTTCCATGGGACCGCATCTTACGTGTTCCCTGGTAGGCAGATTTTACATGTTCCCTTTAACCACGTCTTAAATGTTCCCTTTAACCACGTCTTACATGTTCCCTTTAACCACGTCTTACATGTTCCCTTTAACCACGTCTTACATGTTCCCTTTAACCACGTCTTACATGTTCCCTTTAACCACGTCTTACATGTTCCCTTTAACCAAGTCTTACATGTTCCCTTTAACCCCGTCTTACATGTTCCCTTTAACCACGTCTTACATGTTCCCTTTAACCACGTCTTACATGTTCCCTTTAACCACGTCTTACATGTTCCCTTTAACCACGTCTTACATGTTCCCTTTAACCACATCTTACATGTTCCCTTTAACCACGTCTTACATGTTCCCTTTAACCACGTCTTACATGTTCCCTTTAACCACATCTTACATGTTCCCCTGTATCCACCTCTTACATGTTCCCCTTTAACCACCCTTAAATGTTCCCGACATCCCACACGCCCACCTTACCCCTCCCCTTCCCATTCTCCGTATCTATATCACTTTTCTCTGATCTTCTTGTTTCGTCCAGTAAATATTTACATGCACGGTTGACCTCAATGTGACACGTTTTGGTTATTTACAAGCATATAATTTGAGAACCCCTGACGTATAGTTGACACTTAACCCATGAAAGTCAAAATAGTATTGGGTTCTTGCCAGTCAGATTTAGAACACCTGATATATTGGGAATAGTAGGATTTTAAAAAAAACGCCCACTTCTTGGCAGCAGTTCTTAGTTACTGAACAACAAACAAACCATCTCTATGGCCCAGTTGTAGCCCTTGACTAACCGAATTATCCCCTTTTACCAATTATGGGATATGCATTGCAGCTATTGAAAGGGTCTTGTGGGTGTGTGTGGATGATTGTGAGGGTGTGTGTGTGTGTTTGTGTGTACGTGTGTCTAAGGCCACTTAGATATAATGAGACTTCATGAAGATGCCTTGTTTAACATTTGATGTATTATCAAGTGATCTATTATGGTTTATAGATCTTGTATGTTTAGACCAGAAGGGTAAATGCAAAAACAAAGTCAAATACGTAGACCAGCCGTCAATAAACTATGGTTCGTGGACCGTATCGGGTCCGCAAAGAGGTCCTCAAATGGTTAGGCTGGATCTTCAACTAACTATTACAAAAACGTGTGTGATTGTTTCTTGTTTAATTGAAAATAAATTTTTGTTTATCAAATGCAACGTTGAATGTTGTAAGCTCTATTGAATACTTTCTTAATTTCGATGTTCTTAATTGTTTAAATCAATGGTGGTGGCCAACCTGCGTCTCACGAGCCGCATGCGGCTCTTTTGTGTTCATTGAGGCTCGCGCACAATTTATTATCGATACGTTACGAGGATTATTCGAACATTTCAAAGCCATGTTTAATGATCCATAGGGCTTCAATGCGGCTCTCAACAATTTTTTTAAATATTTTAAAATGGCTCTCAGTTACTACAGGTCTGGCCACCCCTGGTTTAAATATTTGTGGAACAGCTACAGCTACAGCTATAGCCACTGCTACTTTGACCGCTGGAAGCCCACAGAACGGCTTGTATTAAACTTTCTCATTGGTATCAATGACATGTTAAACTCATGATCTCTTGCGACCAGCACATCATCCTATTCAATATCACAGAATCATCGCAAACCCCATCAACACATTAGTAGCCAGACGATCAAAACATTTTTCTTCGGCTCTTAAGATTAAGGAGTAAATTTTATTTTTTATTATTTTTTTTTAAATTTATATTTTTTTAAATATTTTTTTTAGGGGGCGGTGGTGGTGGTGGTGGTAGGGGGGATCTACATTTACTTTTTAAATCCCATATATTAACTTCACCGTCTTGTCTCTCTGTCTTGGGCTCGAGGTCGGTCGGGCGGAAAAACAAAAGTAAAAAATGACCCACTTCCCATGATGGTATAGAGCTGAAATTTTGCACATAGACTCGTGTCACCAAACAATGCATTGTCACAATATTTCAGATCGATAGAATGTACCGTAATTAAATTAATGCATTTTCTGTTTGTCGCCCATAATTCAATGTAGTCGTCCGCTATTGTTCACCTCCACGTGATGGAGTTCAGTCCAGCCATCGATGACCACACCTCCCCCTTCCCCCCCCCCAGGGTTTTACAGTAAGGGGAGATCAGTCGGTTTCAGTCTGTAAATGTTTGTGGCGCGTTGCGTATTATATTGAACATATCACTACTTTAAGTTATGCCTCATATATAACGGATTTATAGTCAAAAACTTTGTTTTTACGGGGTTGTTTAATTATTTCAGTGACATTTTTTGCACTGAAATTTAAACATTAAATAAATAAATATCCAAGAGGCGATACCATGAAAGGTTAAAGTTCAATGCCATAGTTTCACGTTTTTTTGTTTGTTTCTCTCTTTATTCACATTTTCTCCACCAACAACTGTGACAGTGATGGAGAAAACGGTGAATGAACCAATGTTTAAATAATATTAGTTTTAAATTTGTCTCTTTTCATATTTAATAAATTTAAAAAATCATGTTATGTTCCACTATAATGAAAGCCATTTAAACGCTTTTAAAAGAGTTACATGATTATTGATGATAGCAGCAATGTTTTATGGCGCACACAATTTATTTGAAGTTTTAAGTACTTCCAATCCATTAACAGAAGTGACTTGATTTGATGTCCCACTTGAGATGGAATATTTTAATCAAAAGTATACGAAACATATTCCAAATGTGTGAAATTTGAAGAAAAAAAATTCATGATTTTTGTTGCAATCCAATAGAAATAACGCGCAGACGAAATAAGCTCTATAAGGAATTGAATTTTAAACAAACAAAAAAAACTTTTTTCCTGTATCTCAAACACGTGACATGACCAGAGGTATGAACAATTGATTTATGGAACAATTGATTTCTTGAACAATAGATTACTTGAACAATCGATTACGTAAACAGTTAATGACTTGAACATTTAAATAGTTGAAATATTCATATTTGAATTTTCCATCAGTTGAATCCTTAATCCACACAATGTGAAAAGCTTAGTACTTGAATATCCACGGATGAACTTTTAATCCACTTCCCCTTGGCCGTCTTTAACTAGCAGACATCCCAACAGAGCATCCGGGCTTCATTCTGTAGGAATTATCAAAACAATCACATTTCTAACGATAACATTTGGAATATAAAACATCTATAACAATTACATTTGTAATAACTTTTGAACAATCATATACATGATTTTTTTTTCAAAAATAAATACCTTTATCATTAAAAAAATAAATAGTTCCAATTAAATTACGGTTTTAAGATTAATATACAACAAATATTTATTTTTTTTAAAAACAATGCACCGACTTACTTACATTAATATTTGGCCCAGAATGTATCCTCTGTAAATTTTGTTGGACCAGAAACGTGTATTCAACAGGGCAATGCATCGTCACACACTGAAAATAAAGAAAATAACTTAATACTTATTTTCAGCAACACTAGATTCAATTTTATTTAAGTAATTTCTGTACTAAAAATATCCTACATAATAAAAGGCTATGTTCCGTGCGGTCATCGATAGCGATTGGTCCCTCAAACACATATGACTCCTACAGCCAATCATATTGAACACGTTTACGCGGACGTTCAAAACGAGTTATTTTTGGTGCAGTATTTCTTTTAAGACTTTATTTTGAGTTATGCGCGTTGGGATTTATAGTCAAAATCTTTGTTTTTACGATTTATTTATTTTAACTATAATGATTAGTATTTTTGACGTGATGCACATGTATGCCGGTCGAGACAGCTGTTGGAGGGGAGTTACAAACCGAACGGTGGCGGAACGTCCTTGGACGGGCTTTGTAGCTCGTAATACTAATAATTTATTTTACTTTTTTAAATTTAAATTATTATTATTATTATAATTTTTTTTAAATATGTTTTTATTATTTTTTTCAACATTAAAAAAATGTTATCTATTCAGAGTTTTGTCTGTTAACAGTCGTTAACAATTTTTCAATAATATTAAATAAAGAGACGAAAGCGAGGATGAGTGTTTAGGAAGTTATTCACATGCAAAATATAGTAAGAAGACCACGATATTGAGCAAAGTAAGAATACTTCCCAACTTTCAACACTTTGGAATAAAATTTAATCTTTTTTTTTAATTTGAAAGGAAAATTTATAATTGCAACTGTTTATTTCAGAAAATTACCTTGATTATTTCAGTGGGAACCTTGCATCCACAATAAGTAAAATATCTAAGTAAGGATCTAAGGGAAAGAAACCAAATAAAATGGAAACTACCTCCCCTGTCTTTTTAAAATTATTTTTATGATGTATTCTCATAATTAAATTCGTCTCAATCCAAGTTGCACCACAACACTTTGATTTCAAATGACTTTGAAACAAAGACAAATTTCAATTTATAAATTTATATGGTTTCATCAACATAAATTTGAAAGGAAGTCGTAATGATAATTTAAAAAAAAATTACCTCCCTTTCAAGGCTCACCTCAGAGATGACCTAATTAGTGACCACCCTTTCAAGGCTCACCTCAGAGATGACCTAATTAGTGACCTCCCTTTCAAGGCTCACCTCAGAGATGACCTAATTAGTGACCTCCCTTTCAAGGCTCACCTCAGAGATGACCTAATTAGTGACCTCCCTTTCAAGTCTCACCTCAGAGATGACCTAATTAGTGACCTCCCTTTCAAGGCTCACCTCAGAGATGACCTAATTAGTGACCTCCCTTTCAAGGCTCACCTCAGAGATGACCTAATTAGTGACCTCCCTTTCAAGGCTCACCTCAGAGATGACCTAATTAGTGACCTCCCTTTCAAGGCTCACCTCAGAGATGACCTAATTAGTGACCTGCCTTTCAAGGCTCACCTCAGAGATGACCTAATTAGTGACCTGCCTTTCAAGGCTCACCTCAGAGATGACCTAATTAGTGACCTCCCTTTCAAGTCTCACCTCAGAGATGACCTAATTAGTGACCTCCCTTTCAAGGCTCACCTCAGAGATGACCTAATTAGTGACCTCCCTTTCAAGGCTCACCTCAGAGATGACCTAATTAGTGACCTCCCTTTCAAGGCTCACCTCAGAGATGACCTAATTAGTGACCTCCCTTTCAAGGCTCACCTCAGAGATGACCTAATTAGTGACCTCCCTTTCAAGGCTCACCTCAGAGATGACCTAATTAGTGACCTCCCTTTCAAGGCTCACCTCAGAGATGACCTAATTAGTGACCTCCCTTTCAAGGCTCACCTCAGAGATGACCTAATTAGTGACCTCCCTTTCAAGTCTCACCTCAGAGATGACCTAATTAGTGACCTCCCTTTCAAGGCTCACCTCAGAGATGACCTAATTAGTGACCTCCCTTTCAAGGCTCACCTCAGAGATGACCTAATTAGTGACCTGCCTTTCAAGGCTCACCTCAGAGATGACCTAATTAGTGACCTCCCTTTCAAGTCTCACCTCAGAGATGACCTAATTAGTGACCTCCCTTTCAAGGCTCACCTCAGAGATGACCTAATTAGTGACCTCCCTTTCAAGGCTCACCTCAGAGATGACCTAATTAGTGACCTCCCTTTCAAGGCTCACCTCAGAGATGACCTAATTAGTTGAAAAATATACCCCTCAAATTCCACGCTTTTTTTTTCTTCACTCGTGTCTCCTAATTTTGTCTTTGGTTGTCTTGAGCATAATTTTAATGGAATGAACATCAGCTAACCAACACATTCTACATTATATTTTTTTGAACAAAATGAACTAATTGAATTCATTTTTAAGGATTGTTTTTTAGTCAAAGGGAAGTAACCACATAAATACGTCGCCTTGTTTTATGGGTTAGTTCCCTGTAAACTTAAGATCATATCATAAAGTTATCGAATGCTGACGTAACCATGTGTTAATGAAGAAATTACTTTTATTACGCAGAGGCGTTACTAGGGTTGCGGGGGGGGGGCGCAGCCCCACAGCATGACACTATAATAAGGGTGACACCAAAGTTTAAAATTCCGTATGTTCCTGTTATTTGACAGGGACAGACTCGGAGAAGGTCTATGGTATAGGTCGTGAGGGGGTGACAACATGACCTAACGCACTGGTTGACACCAACCCTAGTGAAGCCTCTGCTTTTACGACAATGAAAATATATTTTTTTTTAAATACATCCAAGTAATAAAGTGCTTCGCCCATTAAGTTACAACTCCCAAAAGGTAAATTTATTAATTATTATTCAAATTTCTAACCAATTTTTTAAACAATTAAATTAGAGCGTGTCATTTTATAGGAACTGTCTTTTATATTAAAATGGCAACTTACCGAAACCTTCTCCCGTCGACAGAAATTTGTATTTATGAAATCAAAGACAGCGAGTGTAGAGATGACGTCAGCAGATTCTGATGTTCTCAACACATCTTAAATACGTTAAAATTAATTAAACAAAGATTTTTTAAAGTTTGACATGGCAGTAAGACCGGGGCGTCAGAGAAATATTGGATGGGCAGAAGTAGGCCTGTCAACGGGTACCCGGCGTTGCCGTGTGATTACCCGGGTAATAAAATTCCGCCCGGGTACCCGTGAAAATGTGGCTTCTATGTCTATATTAACCGTAGGCCAAACTTCGGCTCCCATGCGGCTTTTTGTGTTTACATTGTTGGCTTGCGAAACAATTTATCAAATGAAAATTTTTGTTTCAAATATATGCTGTGAAGTATTTCTAAGGAGAAATATCTGTCAACGGGAAATAAAATACGGTCCCAATAAATACAATGTATTTTGATATATATTTTTTTTCTCTCAACCTGAAACAGATATCGCACAACACACTAAAAAAAAATAGTTCTTTAAAAGAATCGTATAACGAAAACAAAAGTCCTCTGCCAAAAAAAAATGATGGACTGCTTAGAGATGAAAGACGCTGTGTTTGTTTATAAAAAAAACACTCTTGCTTTGACTAACTTTGCTTTGAAATACGCCGATTGATACTAGCTAATATTGTTTATCTACCCCCTCTCCTCCCTTCACTCCTATAACCCACATCCCTTACATCCGCCTTACTTCTTGTGTTCATTAACACGTGGTGACTTAGAAAAACTGATGCTAATAATTCGTACAAGGTCGTAAGTATTTAAATTTAATAAATTGAATAGTTACTAACAGTTACTAACAGTGTAGGATGGGCAGACGTCGGCTGTGAGGATGAACTGCACAGAGATGAAAGATGCCGTGTTTGTTTTTTGTTCATTCAAACACCCTTGCTTTAGAACTAACTTTGCTTTGAAATAGCCGACCGTGGGTCACCGATTGATACTATCTATCTAATGGCGTTTTTTTCTACTCTCCCCCCCTCTCCTCTCTTCCCTCCTATAACCCAGTGCTTCTCAAATTTTTTTGTATTGCGGACCGGCAGGAATGTTTTTCATTGCATCTGGAACCGGTGCACTATTTTCCCTGTACTTACATGGTAGCGAAATGAATTATATTTCCTTTTATTTTATTTCCTTTTATTTCTTTCATTTATTTGCTTATTGTCAAAAATGACAAATTCTATAGGGTTGGTATTATTGATAGCAATTGGAGGATTATAATTATATTTTTCTCTCCTTTCTTGATAACTTGCGCGGACCCCCACTTTGAGAAGCACTGCTATAAGCCACAGCCCTTGAATTCGCGTGTGTTTCTTGTATTCATTGACACGTGTTTGCCTAGCCCAAAAATTGATATTAATAATACACCCAAAGTTAACAAGATGGGTTAGACGTCGTGTGGAATTAGGCTAATCAAGTTGACAGCGACACGGCAAAATGCAACCATTGTAATTAAATTGTGTCTGTGAAGGGTGGCAACCCAACGCGATAAAACGACATGTGAACGTTATTCATATAATTGATATTGATAAACAAACCGCCGATCCACCCAATATCAGAAATATTTTGGTGTCAACAAAAGCAGTACCACTGACCAAAGCACGATCACTTGAGATTTACCGCAGTATTGCGTCCTTCATCGCCATTAGCATCGACTACCGACGCCAAGTGGATATTAACATTAAAGGTATGAAACTGAATGTTACGTCATTGCCGTAGACATTTTGTTTGCATGTTCAGTTTATTGTCATTTAAGAGTATGACGAGTGCATTTACAGCAGGAATTGAATAAAAGTTTTTAGTGCATTATAGTTAATTATAGTGCATTAGTAATAGTATGTTACTGTAACTGGAAGCAAGCCGTTGGCTACTACTACTGTGTGAAATGAGGTGCATGAATGGTGGCTAGGTTGCATTGTATTGTATAGCGATCATGACGGGGAAAATTATGAGACGTTTAAGTTTAGAACGGGTAACCCGGGTACCCGTCCGAAATTTTCACGGGTACCCGGGCAGCTTTTTTCAACAAAATTGACAGCCCTAGGCAGAAGTGGAGATAGAGGTGAGGGGTGTTTTATTTTCATGAAAATATCTCCATGCCATTTGACAACCGTGCCGGTAAGATGAACATTTCTAAATAATGAAAGCAATGTAATTTTGTTTTAAATTATACAAAGTCTGACAGACTCATGTAGAGGACTGACCACAAAGTTACCGGTTGTGTGTGATGTAGCCATGATTGCACCAATACAAATCTCCTGCATCTTTGACCGCATCCTTCCAACTAGTCCACTTGTTTCACCGCATATTCCCGATGACCACATCCTTCCAACTAGTCCACTTATTTCACCACACATCCCCGATGATCGCATCCTTCTAACTAGTCCACTTATTTCACCGCACATCCCCGATGATCGCATCCTTCTAACTAGTCCACTTATTTCACCGCACATCCCCGATGATCGCATCCTTCTAACTAGTCCACTTATTTCACCGCACATCCCCGATGATCGCATCCTTCTAACTACTCCACTTATTTCACCGCACATCCCCGATGATCGCATCCTTCTAACTAGTCCATTTATTTCACCGCACATCCCCGATGATCGCATCCTTCTAACTAGTCCACTTATTTCACCGCACATCCCCGATGATCGCATCCTTCTAACTAGTCCACTTATTTCACCGCACATCACCGATGATCGCATCCTTCCAACTAGTCCACTTATTTCACCGCACATCACCGATGTTCCACCAAGTTTAAAATAAGTTTCATTTTAATTAAATGTTGACATAAACTTTTTAAAACTCTTAAATATTATTGACATTATTATAGCTAGTGTATTATCTTTTCTATTACAGTCGCTTCTTTATACAGAAGATTTTTTTTAGAATAACTTAGGGCCGACTCTGGTACTGGTCTCGAAGCTGATCTTCAATTCTTTTCTAGAGATTGAGAGAAAATGAGAGCAAAAGAATTGAAGAATAGAGAGGCGAGTGATTCTTGGTAATCTATCTAATCAATGCAATTCACACTACATTTAAACAAGTTATATTATTTCATTTCATAATTCCGAACAATACATGTAGTTCGTGAATATTTGAGTGCCTCTGGCAGGGAATTCTAAAGAAGAGCTGACAAATTTTGAAGCTCTTAATGCCAGGCGCCAGGATCTTTTTTTTAAATTTATTTGTTTGTTTTTTGCATCAGAAGGTCAACAAAGACAGAAAGAAGACGGCGAGACGGTTATTACACTGACCTATCTTAGCATTGACTGATCTGAGCACTGACCTTTCCGGTTACTAACATTTCTGATCACTGATCTTTCAGAGTACTGACCTTTCTGATCACTGAACTTTCTTTTTACTGACCTTTCTGAGCACTGACCTTTCAGAGTATTGACCTTTCTAAGTATTGACCTTTCTGAGTACTGACCTTTCAGAGTAATGACCTTTCTGAGTGCTGAACTTTCTGGTTACTGACCTTTCTGAGCACTAACCTTTCAGAGTACTGACCTTTCTGGTTACTGACCTTTCTGAGCACTGACCTTTCAGAGTACTGACCTTTTTGAGCACTGACCTTTCTGACTAATGACCTCTCTGAGCACTGACCTTTGTGAGCAGTGACTTATCAGAGCACTGTTTCTATAATCTTAATAATAACACTATGGTTGTTTATATCGTAGAAAAATATGTCCCTAATAATTATTTACCATGCGAGACCGAAAAGTGCTACCTAAAAAGACAAAGAATGCTACCTAATTAGACAAAAGACTGCTACCAAACAAGACCGAGGGGTGCTGCCTCACGAAACTGAACAGAGCTACCTAATACGGAAATCCTTGATTAATTTATTGACAGAAACTCAATTTGTTCTGGAATCATAATTTCAAATAATCCTATTTCTTCCTTATCACCCATCATTGTGTCGGCGTGTGCCAGCAAATCAACTCTAATGGCTGAGAGTAAACCCGTGAAACTGTGAAACTGTCTACTCACCTCAAATAACATGGTCATAACTTGGACTGCCGCGGAACGCTAAGGAGGTCTCGACTTTCAGAATGAGGAGCCAGTACGGTCGGGTGAGACGGGCAAAGACAGGTCTGCAAAGACACGGCATGTCACCATGCACACCGTAACTTCACTAAAGAGCCGTTGTGTCTTTTAATACCTGAACCTGCTTCACAATGACACCAGGAAGTCGTCAAGCATTTGTCAAAACACAAGCGAAAAGACTTTTGTAGCCGGCTTTGAACACTGTCGTTTGTACATGGAACTTCTTTCACGGAACTGACTTTGTTCGTGTGTTTGTGTGCGTTGCAAATATTCAAGTCAGGGCGTAACTGCAAATGTTGTTACCAATTGATAAAATGAGAGGGGCGGGGGGGGTCTAAAAAAACGTGTATAATTATTGGTTTGTAGTTTTTTATTTTATTTTTTTTCAGGGAATTTAAGGGGGAAAAAAACATGATTTAGATAATTAGTGGAATTAAAATCGCTTCAGTAAATTTAAATGAAAAGTATTATTTTGATGATTTTTATTGTCACTATTTTCATTTCAATTTAATATTTAAGTACAACATAGTTACAAAATGAGATGACGTGAAACCTTGAAACTTCTGACTAGATTTGTCTTACAACATGTTAAGTATCGGTCAAAGTTAAGTAACATTAAACACACATGTAATAATTACCTGGGAGCGGAAAGGAGCCGTTAACACTCCATGTAGTAGATACCTGGTGACGCCCATGACGAAGAATCACGTGATCGACATGTATGAGAACGTTGCGGCTTGTTGTATTGAAAGTGTCGCAGTAAACAAAATCGGATAATAGACCTGGTGGAGGAGCATGCCATTAAATTATCATTTGAAAACTCCCCGGTCGTTTTAGGAATATGTTTGAATTTTTTGTGATACATGAGCATGTCGTGCAGTGGCGTAGCAGGGGAGATGGCAGGGGGGGGGCAAATGCCCCGGGTGGCACTTTGCCAGGGGCGACAAATTCCTAGTCGTTAATTAGTTTCTTAAAATGAAAATTTTAAAAGAAAGAGGAGTTTTTTGAAATTGAAATTAAAGAAAAGCCAAATAAGAAATTAATCAAAAAGAAATAAAGGAACTATCCAAACGCATGTGAACGTTTTAACTGCAAAAACTTCAAACTCCTTATTGTATATCAATTCTTCTGATACTAATACTACTGTAATTAAAAAAAAGAGGCTGAATTCATATGAGAACGTGACACTGATGTGGTGATAAATTGAAAAATTTGACAGCCGCCCCTGTTGTAATTTTTTTTTGGGGGGGGGGCGGCAAATTCATCGTTGTTTATTAGCTAATTGTTAAACGTAAAAATAAATTTTTATAAAAGAAAAGAAAAGCCAAGGTTTTAAAAAATTTAAACGAAAGGAAGAACTATATGAACATACGAGAGCGCTTCTAATGCCAAAACTTCAAACTCCATTATAAATCTAAAGTCTGCTGATACTAATGTACTTTAGCTGGAAGACATAGGGGCTGACAGTATGACAATACTGTGCTGGTATATATAAGTGAAGACATAGGGCCTTACAGTATGACAATACTGTGTTGGTATATATAAGTAAAGACATAGGGGCTGACAGAATGACAATACTGTGCTGGTAAATATAAGTGAAGACATAGGGGCTGACAGAATGACAATACTGTGCTGGTATATATAATTGAAGACATAGGGGCTGACAGAATGACAATACTGTGCTGGTATATATAAGTGTGACATAGGGGCTGACAGAATGACAATACTGTGCTGGTATATATAAGTGTGACATAGGGGCTGACAGAATGACAATACTGTGCTGGTATATATAATTGAAGACATAGGGGCTGACAGAATGACAATACTGTGCTGGTATATATAAGTGTGACATAGGGGCTGACAGTATGACAATACTGTGCTGGTATATATAAGTGTGACATAGGGGCTGACAGTATGACAATACTGTGCTGGTATATATAATTGAAGACATAGGGGCTGACAGAATGACAATACTGTGCTGGTATATATAAGTGAAGACATAGGGGCTGACAGTATGACAATACTGTGCTGGTATATATAAGTGAAGACATAGGGGCTGACAGTATGACAATACTGTGCTGGTATATATAAGTGAAGACATAGGGGCTGACAGTATGACGATACTGTGCTGGTATATATAAGTGAAGACATAGGGGCTGACAGTATGACAATACTGTGCTGGTATATATAAGTGAAGACATAGGGGCTGACAGTATGACAATACTGTGCTGGTATATATAAGTGAAGACATAGGGGCTGACAGTATGACAATACTGTGCTGGTATATATAAGTGAAGACATAGGGGCTGACAGTATGACAATACTGTGCTGGTATATATAATTGAAGACATAGGGGCTGACAGAATGACAATACTGTGCTGGTATATATAAGTGAAGACATAGGGGCTGACAGTATGACAATACTGTGCTGGTATATATAAGTGAAGACATAGGGGCTGACAGTATGACAATACTGTGCTGGTATATATAAGTGAAGACATAGGGGCTGACAGTATGACGATACTGTGCTGGTATATATAAGTGAAGACATAGGGGCTGACAGTATGACAATACTGTGCTGGTATATATAAGTGAAGACATAGGGGCTGACAGTATGACAATACTGTGCTGGTATATATAAGTGAAGACATAGGGGCTGACAGTATGACAATACTGTGCTGGTATATATAAGTGAAGACATAGGGGCTGACAGTATGACAATACTGTGCTGGTATATATAAGTGAAGACATAGGGGCTGACAGTATGACAATACTGTGCTGGTATATATAAGTGAAGACATAGGGGCTGACAGTATGACAATACTGTGCTGGTATATATAAGTGAAGACATAGGGGCTGACAGTATGACAATACTGTGCTGGTATATATAAGTGAAGACATAGGGGCTGACAGTATGACAATACTGTGCTGGTATATATAAGTGAAGACATAGGGGCTGACAGTATGACGATACTGTGCTGGTATATATAAGTGAAGACATAGGGGCTGACAGTATGACAATACTGTGCTGGTATATATAAGTGAAGACATAGGGGCTGACAGTATGACAATACTGTGCTGGTATATATAAGTGAAGACATAGGGGCTGACAGTATGACAATACTGTGCTGGTATATATAAGTGAAGACATAGGGGCTGACAGTATGACAATACTGTGCTGGTATATATAAGTGTGACATAGGGGCTGACAGTATGACAATACTGTGCTGGTATATATAAGTGAAGACATAGGGGCTGACAGTATGACAATACTGTGCTGGTATATATAAGTGAAGACATAGGGGCTGACAGTATGACAATACTGTGCTGGTATATATAAGTGAAGACATAGGGGCTGACAGTATGACGATACTGTGCTGGTATATATAAGTGAAGACATAGGGGCTGACAGTATGACGATACTGTGCTGGTATATATAAGTGAAGACATAGGGGCTGACAGTATGACAATACTGTGCTGGTATATATAAGTGAAGACATAGGGGCTGACAGTATGACAATACTGTGCTGGTATATATAAGTGAAGACATAGGGGCTGACAGTATGACAATACTGTGCTGGTATATATAAGTGAAGACATAGGGGCTGACAGTATGACAATACTGTGCTGGTATATATAAGTGAAGACATAGGGGCTGACAGTATGACAATACTGTGCTGGTATATATAAGTGAAGACATAGGGGCTGACAGTATGACAATACTGTGCTGGTATATATAAGTGAAGACATAGGGGCTGACAGTATAACAATACTGTGCTGGTATATATAAGTGAAGACATAGGGGCTGACAGTATAACAATACTGTGCTGGTATATATAAGTGAAGACATAGGGGCTGACAGTATAACAATACTGTGCTGGTATATATAAGTGAAGACATAGGGGCTGACAGTATGACAATACTGTGCTGGTATATATAAGTGAAGACATAGGGGCTGACAGTATGACAATACTGTGCTGGTATATATAAGTGAAGACATAGGGGCTGACAGTATGACAATACTGTGCTGGTATATATAAGTGAAGACATAGGGGCTGACAGTATGACAATACTGTGCTGGTATATATAAGTGAAGACATAGGGGCGGACAGTATGACAATACTGTGCTGGTATATATAAGTGAAGACATAGGGGCTGAC
Source organism: Ampullaceana balthica (assembly GCA_944989445.1). NCBI lineage: Eukaryota > Metazoa > Mollusca > Gastropoda > Lymnaeidae > Ampullaceana > Ampullaceana balthica. Next base: position 48,703 of record CALYLW010000217.1, read on the forward strand.
AGTATAACAATACTGTGCTGGTATATATAAGTGAAGACATAGGGGCTGACAGTATAACAATACTGTGCTGGTATATATAAGTGAAGACATAGGGGCTGACAGTATAACAATACTGTGCTGGTATATATAAGTGAAGACATAGGGGCTGACAGTATGACAATACTGTGCTGGTATATATAAGTGAAGACATAGGGGCTGACAGTATGACAATACTGTGCTGGTATATATAAGTGAAGACATAGGGGCTGACAGTATAACAATACTGTGCTGGTATATATAAGTGAAGACATAGGGGCTGACAGTATAACAATACTGTGCTGGTATATATAAGTGAAGACATAGGGGCTGACAGTATAACAATACTGTGCTGGTATATATAAGTGAAGACATAGGGGCTGACAGTATGACAATACTGTGCTGGTATATATAAGTGTGACATAGGGGCTGACAGTATGACAATACTGTGCTGGTATATATAAGTGAAGACATAGGGGCTGACAGTATGACGATACTGTGCTGGTATATATAAGTGAAGACATAGGGGCTGACAGTATGACAATACTGTGCTGGTATATATAAGTGAAGACATAGGGGCTGACAGTATGACAATACTGTGCTGGTATATATAAGTGAAGACATAGGGGCTGACAGTATGACAATACTGTGCTGGTATATATAAGTGAAGACATAGGGGCTGACAGTATGACAATACTGTGCTGGTATATATAAGTGAAGACATAGGGGCTGACAGTATGACAATACTGTGCTGGTATATATAAGTGAAGACATAGGGGCTGACAGTATGACAATACTGTGCTGGTATATATAAGTGAAGACATAGGGGCTGACAGTATGACAATACTGTGCTGGTATATATAAGTGAAGACATAGGGGCTGACAGTATGACAATACTGTGCTGGTATATATAAGTGAAGACATAGGGGCTGACAGTATGACAATACTGTGCTGGTATATATAAGTGAAGACATAGGGGCTGACAGTATGACAATACTGTGCTGGTATATATAAGTGAAGACATAGGGGCTGACAGTATGACAATACTGTGCTGGTATATATAAGTGAAGACATAGGGGCTGACAGTATGACAATACTGTGCTGGTATATATAAGTGAAGACATAGGGGCTGACAGTATAACAATACTGTGCTGGTATATATAAGTGAAGACATAGGGGCTGACAGTATAACAATACTGTGCTGGTATATATAAGTGAAGACATAGGGGCTGACAGTATGACAATACTGTGCTGGTATATATAAGTGAAGACATAGGGGCTGACAGTATGACAATACTGTGCTGGTATATATAAGTGAAGACATAGGGGCTGACAGTATGACAATACTGTGCTGGTATATATAAGTGAAGACATAGGGCCTGACAGTATGACAATACTGTGCTGGTATATATAAGTAAAGACATAGGGGCTGACAGAATGACAATACTGTGCTGGTAAATATAAGTGAAGACATAGGGGCTGACAGAATGACAATACTGTGCTGGTATATATAATTGAAGACATAGGGGCTGACAGAATGACAATACTGTGCTGGTATATATAAGTGTGACATAGGGGCTGACAGAATGACAATACTGTGCTGGTATATATAAGTGTGACATAGGGGCTGACAGAATGACAATACTGTGCTGGTATATATAATTGAAGACATAGGGGCTGACAGAATGACAATACTGTGCTGGTATATATAAGTGTGACATAGGGGCTGACAGTATGACAATACTGTGCTGGTATATATAAGTGTGACATAGGGGCTGACAGTATGACAATACTGTGCTGGTATATATAAGTGTGACATAGGGGCTGACAGTATGACAATACTGTGCTGGTATATATAATTGAAGACATAGGGGCTGACAGAATGACAATACTGTGCTGGTATATATAAGTGAAGACATAGGGGCTGACAGTATGACAATACTGTGCTGGTATATATAAGTGAAGACATAGGGGCTGACAGTATGACAATACTGTGCTGGTATATATAAGTGAAGACATAGGGGCTGACAGTATGACGATACTGTGCTGGTATATATAAGTGAAGACATAGGGGCTGACAGTATGACAATACTGTGCTGGTATATATAAGTGAAGACATAGGGGCTGACAGTATGACAATACTGTGCTGGTATATATAAGTGAAGACATAGGGGCTGACAGTATGACAATACTGTGCTGGTATATATAAGTGAAGACATAGGGGCTGACAGTATGACAATACTGTGCTGGTATATATAAGTGAAGACATAGGGGCTGACAGTATGACAATACTGTGCTGGTATATATAAGTGAAGACATAGGGGCTGACAGTATGACAATACTGTGCTGGTATATATAAGTGAAGACATAGGGGCTGACAGTATGACAATACTGTGCTGGTATATATAAGTGAAGACATAGGGGCTGACAGTATGACAATACTGTGCTGGTATATATAAGTGAAGACATAGGGGCTGACAGTATGACAATACTGTGCTGGTATATATAAGTGAAGACATAGGGGCTGACAGTATGACAATACTGTGCTGGTATATATAAGTGTGACATAGGGGCTGACAGTATGACAATACTGTGCTGGTATATATAAGTGAAGACATAGGGGCTGACAGTATGACAATACTGTGCTGGTATATATAAGTGAAGACATAGGGGCTGACAGTATGACAATACTGTGCTGGTATATATAAGTGAAGACATAGGGGCTGACAGTATGACGATACTGTGCTGGTATATATAAGTGAAGACATAGGGGCTGACAGTATGACAATACTGTGCTGGTATATATAAGTGAAGACATAGGGGCTGACAGTATGACAATACTGTGCTGGTATATATAAGTGAAGACATAGGGGCTGACAGTATGACAATACTGTGCTGGTATATATAAGTGAAGACATAGGGGCTGACAGTATGACAATACTGTGCTGGTATATATAAGTGAAGACATAGGGGCTGACAGTATGACAATACTGTGCTGGTATATATAAGTGAAGACATAGGGGCTGACAGTATGACAATACTGTGCTGGTATATATAAGTGAAGACATAGGGGCTGACAGTATGACAATACTGTGCTGGTATATATAAGTGAAGACATAGGGGCTGACAGTATGACAATACTGTGCTGGTATATATAAGTGAAGACATAGGGGCTGACAGTATGACAATACTGTGCTGGTATATATAAGTGAAGACATAGGGGCTGACAGTATGACAATACTGTGCTGGTATATATAAGTGAAGACATAGGGGCTGACAGTATGACAATACTGTGCTGGTATATATAAGTGAAGACATAGGGGCTGACAGTATGACAATACTGTGCTGGTATATATAAGTGAAGACATAGGGGCTGACAGTATGACAATACTGTGCTGGGTATATATAAGTGAAGACATAGGGGCTGACAGTATGACAATACTGTGCTGGTATATATAAGTGAAGACATAGGGGCTGACAGTATGACAATACTGTGCTGGTATATATAAGTGAAGACATAGGGGCTGACAGTATGACAATACTGTGCTGGTATATATAAGTGAAGACATAGGGGCTGACAGTATGACAATACTGTGCTGGTATATATAAGTGAAGACATAGGGGCTGACAGTATGACAATACTGTGCTGGTATATATAAGTGAAGACATAGGGGCTGACAGTATAACAATACTGTGCTGGTATATATAAGTGAAGACATAGGGGCTGACAGTATGACAATACTGTGCTGGTATATATAAGTGAAGACATAGGGGCTGACAGTATGACAATACTGTGCTGGTATATATAAGTGAAGACATAGGGGCTGACAGTATGACAATACTGTGCTGGTATATATAAGTGAAGACATAGGGGCTGACAGTATGACAATACTGTGCTGGTATATATAAGTGAAGACATAGGGGCTGACAGTATGACAATACTGTGCTGGTATATATAAGTGAAGACATAGGGGCTGACAGTATGACAATACTGTGCTGGTATATATAAGTGAAGACATAGGGGCTGACAGTATGACAATACTGTGCTGGTATATATAAGTGAAGACATAGGGGCTGACAGTATAACAATACTGTGCTGGTATATATAAGTGAAGACATAGGGGCTGACAGTATAACAATACTGTGCTGGTATATATAAGTGAGGACATAGGGGCTGACAGTATGACAATACTGTGCTGGTATATATAAGTGAAGACATAGGGGCTGACAGTATGACAATACTGTGCTGGTATATATAAGTGAAGACATAGGGGCTGACAGTATGACAATACTGTGCTGGTATATATAAGTGAAGACATAGGGGCTGACAGTATGACAATACTGTGCTGGTATATATAAGTGAAGACATAGGGGCTGACAGTATGACAATACTGTGCTGGTATATATAAGTGAAGACATAGGGGCTGACAGTATGACAATACTGTGCTGGTATATATAAGTGAAGACATAGGGGCTGACAGTATGACAATACTGTGCTGGTATATATAAGTGAAGACATAGGGGCTGACAGTATGACAATACTGTGCTGGTATATATAAGTGAAGACATAGGGGCTGACAGTATGACAATACTGTGCTGGTATATATAAGTGAAGACATAGGGGCTGACAGTATAACAATACTGTGCTGGTATATATAAGTGAAGACATAGGGGCTGACAGTATAACAATACTGTGCTGGTATATATAAGTGAGGACATAGGGGCTGACAGTATGACAATACTGTGCTGGTATATATAAGTGAAGACATAGGGGCTGACAGTATGACAATACTGTGCTGGTATATATAAGTGAAGACATAGGGGCTGACAGTATGACAATACTGTGCTGGTATATATAAGTGAAGACATAGGGGCTGACAGTATGACAATACTGTGCTGGTATATATAAGTGAAGACATAGGGGCTGACAGTATGACAATACTGTGCTGGTATATATAAGTGAAGACATAGGGGCTGACAGTATGACAATACTGTGCTGGTATATATAAGTGAAGACATAGGGGCTGACAGTATGACAATACTGTGCTGGTATATATAAGTGAAGACATAGGGGCTGACAGTATGACAATACTGTGCTGGTATATATAAGTGAAGACATAGGGGCTGACAGTATGACAATACTGTGCTGGTATATATAAGTGATTCAAGTTTGATTTTAAACGTTAGTGTAAGTGAACTACTGGAAAAAAATCTTATTTTAATGTCTTGTTTATATGTCTTGTTTTAATGTCTTGTTTATATGTCTTGTTTTAATGTCTTGTTTATATGTCTTGTTTTAATGTCTTGTTTATATGTCTTGTTTTAATGTCTTGTTTATATGTCTTGTTTTAATGTCTTGTTTATATGTCTTGTTTTAATGTCTTGTTTATATGTCTTGTTTTAATGTCTTGTTTATATGTCTTGTTTTAATGTCTTGTTTATATGTCTTGTTTTAATGTCTTGTTTATATGTCTTGTTTTAATGTCTTGTTTATATGTCTTGTTTTAATGTCTTGTTTATATGTCTTGTTTTAATGTCTTGTTTATATGTCTTGTTTTAATGTCTTGTTTATATGTCTTGTTTTAATGTCTTGTTTTGTGGCAAAAAAAATAATAATGGAAACAATTGCTCATCTAGGGGAATTAAAAATTGGCACAAATAAATTTTTAAAAATTGGGTTAAGGGCGGCAAATTCCTCGTTGTTAATTAACTAATTGTTAAAACGTGAAAATGAATTTTAATAAAAGAAAAGAAAAGCCAAGTTAATTAGTCAATAAGTGCTCAACATTACCAACGTTTTTTGCAAATGGAAGGAATCATAAATTGTATAAAAAAGAATAGACTATTAATAAAGACCGACAATTAGTTGTAAAAGAGAAAACAAAGTGGCAAGAAGTTCTTGTTAGAGTATTTGACATGAATAAATGCTGGCGAAATTGAATGTGACTTTTTGGGGTCACAGAGAGGTCAAATACTGTTGTGAATAAAGGCAATATTCTGGAACTAATGCATTAGCTTGTAAAGTACGTTTGAGCACTCCGAGAACATAGTGGGAAAAGGGGTAAAAAAAACTTGTCATCTAAAATTCAAACTGAGCTCATAGCAATTTTAGGAGATACAGTTCACGAAAAATCATCTTTCTTCAATAACAAGATACCAAATATTGTTAAATTGTATTTGAGAGCTCTTCATATATTTGACATAAGGATCAGACAAGTCCAGCTGTGTGATATGTAAAGATTGAACATAAAAAAGTAGATGCTTTAGAATCTTTGAAGGATTTCATTCAAGCAAAAGTGAATCTGCTTACGACATTTCTGAAATGATTTTGAATAAATGATGATCTTAAAATAATGGACTGCACAGGCCCAACGTGTGTTAATACTTCTTAAGGGCTGGAAAGTATACAAGAGTTCAACAAAGGAGCAAAAACATAAAATTTCATGTCAAACTCGTTCAAACAGTTAAACCTAATTTACCACGTTTTTATTAACTCGCTTTCGTTGGGCATTGTTTGTTTGTTTGATTGTCCAAGATTTTTTCAAATCTGCCAACGTTAAATTGAACCACTTCTGATGGTCCTAGAGATCTGAAAATTTTACCACAGATAGATCTTTGATGACAATGCATTGTTTCAAAATTTCAGAATCAAATGTACCGTTATTAAATTATTGAACTTTTAAGTTTATCTATAGTCTATATAAAAGCATTTGTACCGTCGGCTTTTGTTGACATCCGTGAGTTCGCCCCGTGACCACATCACAATGTTTTTAAAACGTTGGGCGGGCGCTTGTGAGGTGTTTGGTAAAATAAATAGAGGTAAAAAAATATTTTTAAAAACCAGGTTGTTAGAAGTGGACTAAAAAGATTAAAATAAATAGAAGTAAAAAAAAAGATTTTTAAAAACCACGTTTTTTAGAAGCGGACTAAAAAGAAGAAAATAATTTAAAACTTATTAGTTCAAGTACTTCGATTTAATATGACTAAAAACGTGGGGTGGGTGTTTGGTATAAAAATTAAAGATTTCTAATTTAGAAGGCAAAAGAGAGATCTATAAGTGAGAGAATGAGTGAACCGCATATGTTAAACCTCATAAGCGCCCGCCCCACGTTTTTAGTCATATTAAATCGAACGCGGTGGTCGAGTGGCAGCGCACTGGACTGTCGTACCGATGGTCACGGGTTCGAATCCGTGTGAAGGCAAGGGTTTGTTCCCGGGGCCTAGGGCGTCCCTGAGTCACCCCGCTCCGAATGGGTACCTAACACTACATGTAGTTAGGCGGCTGGGTAATGCGTGGAACCCACAAAGCCGTGGCCTGTGAATGCTGCATCACTTGCCAACAGATCATCTGTCATGGTCTGTGGACGCAACTATCTTCTGCATAGAAGGAGCGTCTGTATAGATAAGATAAGATAAGATAAATTATTTTCTTCTTTTTAGTCCGCTTCTAAAAACGTGGTTTTTAAACATATTTTTTTTACTTCTATTTATTTGTTAACAAGATACTCCAGCTGAAACGAATTCTCCAACTATTTTAGTACACTTGAGCGTTGCTAAGCATTCTTTTCCAGGTCCATACACTGTTGGAAATACCTAATGGCTGTCTTCTACAAGCAAGGCATTCCGACTTCAGGATACACAATAATGAATACATACCATGGAGCCATTTTAAGTTAATTGCTTTGTAAGCTATAGAACTGAAAGATGCAGACAAAAAGCTCAACACACGAACAGACGCAGGAACTTTGCTAGTCACAATGAAATCTTTTTATTTTCAAAGTACTGTAATATAAAAAATTGCACAAGGCTCTTTACAACGTATAGTGCTCAACAAAATAATTTCTTATCAGGGGCTACTCACATAGAAACTAATGGAATGAAATACTTAAGGATGCTTTTACATTTGCTAAAATTGTATGTGGAGATCTCGTCCTTTAAATAGAACCTTCCATTCAAAGAACGAGATATACATTTTTTTGTTATCGAAGCGAATATGTACCTATGTAATATAGAAAGCAGTTGAGAGGAAAGTTGTATTCTTCATTAGATGAGATAACTGTAGGAACTCATGTGAGGTTTTGACAGTTGTTATTTAGAATTTGGAAAGCAGAATTGATTTTCGTACACCAGCCTATCTACTGGACTTGGAAATTTTGCCTTCAAATTCAAATTATCTCACACGACATTGTCAACCAAGGAATATTTTACCTCGCGGGTTAAAAAAAGATTTACTGAATTCAAGAACAGTTGTATTATTTATTAAGATATTCAGACTCGCAGTTACCCTGTCTAAAATAAAATAATAAATTCTAGCATTGCTTACAACTGCCTTAAGTAATGCAAGGTGTTAAAGTAGCTTCTCTCAAATTAATTTACTGAAAAATTAATTTGGATCAATGATGATTGACTAATCTATGGCTATTTTGGCTATTGAGCAAGGCATGGCTAACAACATACATGAAAGGTTTTTCCATGAGGAAAATAAAGAAAACTATAATTTTATTCAAGAAATGAAATCTTTTCTTTTTATTTTGAACATAAAAATGAATAGTCTACTTATTATTCATTTCTAATAAAAACTTCATTTTTTGGGGGGTGGGGCGGCAAATTTGTGTTCTGCCCCGGGCGGCACATACTTACGCTACGCCGCTGATGTCGTGCAAGTGTTACTTTGACAGTAAAAGTGTTACTTTGACATGGCAAGTATTTCTTTGACAGGACAAGTGCTACTTTGGCAGGACAAATGTTACATTGACAAGGAAAGTGTTACTTTTACAGGACAAGTGTTACTTTGACAGGACAAATGTTACTTTGACAGGACAGGTGTCACTTTGACAGGACAAGTTTTACTTTGATAGGACAAGTGTTACTTTAACAGGACAAGTGTTATTTTGACAGGACAATTGTTACTTTGACAGGACAAGTGTTACTTTGACAGGACAAATGTTACTTTGACAGGGCAAGTGTTACTTTGACAGGACAAATGTTACTTTGACAGGGTAGTGTTACTTTGACAGGGCAAGTGTTACTTTGACAGGACAAGTGTTACTTTGACAGGACACGTGTTACTTTGACAGGGGAGGTGTTACTTTGACAGGGCAGGTGTTACTTTGACAGGGCAGGTGTTACTTTGACAGGACAAATGTTACATTGACAGGACAAATGCTACTTTGACAGGTCAAGTGTTACTTTGACAGGTCAAGTGTTACTTTGACAGGTCAAGTGTTACTTTGACAGGGCATGTGTTACTTTGACAGGGCAGGTGTTACTTTGACAGGGCAGGCGTTACTTTGATAGGACAGGTGTTACTTTGACAGGGCAGGTGTTACTTTGACAGGGTATGTGTTACTTTGACAGGGCAAGTGTTACTTTGACAGGACAAGTGTTACTTTGACAGGGCAGGTGTTACTTTGACAGGTCAAGTGATACTTTGACAGGGAAAGTGTTACTTTCACAGGGAAAGTGTTACTTTCACAGGTCAAGTGTTACTTTGACAGGGCAGGTGTTACTTTGACAGGGCAGGTGTTACTTTGACAGGGCAGGTGTTACTTTGACAGGGCAGGTGTTACTTTAGGTAACTTTGGACCGAGGATGCCACTCCTCAAATAAAAATTGAAACATAAAATGAATCTGAACTTGATCGTCTTAAAACATTATTATAACTTGTTTGTTACGGTTGAGAGACATGAACGAAAAATGTGGAATCTGCTGAACATTAGGTTAGGTCTTATCAAAATGAAGATAAAAAAATTCGATGCAATATGTCGTTTGGGGACGTCCATAAATGAGGTCACGCGAATTTGGCCGATTTTACCCCCCCCCCTCCCCAGACTTCTTCACAAAATTGTAGACCCCCCCCAAAAAAAAATAATTATCAAATATGACGTCACAAAGCTTTGACACCCCCCCCCCTTTAAAAAGGCCGTATTTTATAATTGAAAATTAGCATGTTGGAAACTACTTTTTTGTCATTTTAATATCTATTTAGTGTAAGTCTGCACTCTAATATCTTAACACGTGTGAAGCCATTGAAAACGTCATTAAATACATTTGAAGCAATCAAATATTTAAGTGGAACTTGTATTTACAGTAGCGCGTTTTTTTATGTGACGTCACATTTCTTAAACACCCCCTCCCCCTCGTCACACTTTGTCACAAATGCTTGACCCCCTACCCCCACCCCCCTAGGTGCGTAACGCCATTTATGGACTGTCCCCTAGGCCTGGATTCACCTATAGGCAAACATGGCACGTGCCTTGGGCACCAAGCGTTTAGGGGGCACCATAAGTCCTCAAGAAAAATGTGTATATTGTCCATAATCGACATGACGTTAGCAAATCGCAAATGTAATATTAAATTGCACAGGGGCGGATTAAATGGAAGGCTGGTTGTGCTAAAGGCAAAGGCCCCAAATGATTTAAGACTAAATTAAGGGACCACAAACTTATTAAATTGTATAATAAAGTGGCTGGACAGGGCCCCGGCCCCAGGTGGAATTGTAGCCAGGGGCCCCGTGCAATCTTAATCCACCCCTGAAATCGCTTTTAAAGGGACAAATGAAAAATTTGGATCTTTACAAAATTTGAATTTTCCAGGGTTGCTGGAGTTGGTCAGTCAGTTTATCTTATCTATACAGACGCTCCTTCTATGCAGAAGATAGTTGCGTCCACAGACCATGACAGATGATCTGTTGGCAAGTGATGCAGCGTTCACAGGCCACAGAAGCGTTGTTCTTCGATATGTTGTAGATGGAGAGCCCATTGAGCGCTTTTTGACTTTCTTGGAGCTGCAAAGTCACACCGTTGAAGGTATGGCTAAGCAAGAGTTGCAGTACTTACGTGAAGTTTGCAATATTAATTGTGCGAAATGGAGAGGTCAGTCCCGAATAACGCAGCTAATATGTCTTGGTATTACAAGGGCATGCAGAAAAAAATTCTAGAGGAAAATTAGTTTTATATCTACATACATTGTGCTACCCATTCACTAAATCTGGTAGGCAGAAGTGCCGTTGACTCTTGTTTAGAGGCAGTAAACTTCTTCCATACAGTGCAACTGACCGATAATTTTTTCTCAGCTTCAACCAACAGATGGAAGATTCTGAAAGGATGCTTTGTGGATTGAACGCTGGTAAAATTTCTTTCCAATACCAGATGGGAAGCACATGTTGTTGGAACTAAAGCTATTCTTAAGTCCCATCATCTGATTATAGAAGCGTTAGTGTGTTTACAATAAGACCTGTCACAGAAGGGGGACACCAGAAGAGAAGCAGACACAAATTGCAAAGACGATAAAATAACTAGAATTTGCTCTCACGCTTGTCTTTTGGGAAGAAGTGTTACATTTTCAAAGATTTCAGTCAAGCTCTACAAAATGAGCACGTTAACTTGAAAACGTGTGCTGATTTGTATTCTTCCCTAGCAGATCACTTGCATTAAAGACAGTGGTCATTGATGGTGATGCCTCTGAAAGCCAGAGACAAATTTCGTATATTTGCTTTATACGCCATTGTTGACAAACTTGAGACAGAGATGGGTAGATGAGGATAGGTATATAATGATATAGCAGTTAAATTTTCTTGTTTGATCGATGTACCACAAACTATGGCGGATTAAGGGGGGGGGCTGAACGGGCTAAAGCCAGGGGCCCCCGATGATTAGGGGCCCCCAAATTTAGTATATTTTATAAGAAAGATGGACAAATGTTTGCATGAATTCCTGAAAATATCATAAATTAAATAAATTATTTTTAAAAACTGATTTTATAGGTTCACTAAGAGAAAATATTAAAGATTATTGTTTATATTTTTAAACTTCAATTTTTTCATTAGTCACATGTGGTCTTGAGGTAGAATGTCGCCCTGCTGTGCAAGCGGTCACGCGATCGATTCCCGGCGTGGGCAAAAAAATAATAATTAATTTTGTTTTTACACTCAATATTAGGATACCGGCAAACAGTTATTTCTTCGTATTCCATTTTTTCATGAATAATCTTTGGCTGGGAAGGCCGATCCCGTAGTACAGACAAAGTATGTTAAAGGAACCGATGAACTATTTAGTTACGAGTTACAGTCTTATATTAGCTGCTAGCAATCATTTATTTTATTTAAAGGGACGCTGGCTGGATATGGCCCCAGTTTGAATTGCAGCCAGGGGCCCCGTGCAGTCTTAATCCGCCCCTAACCACAAACATCTCAGTGTTATATAGGACTAATAAATGCTTATCCTGAAGATCTGAACAATATTTTATATACTGAACTAATACAGTTCCACTCATATATTCGCCACAAGTTTCGTGCATCACAATCTGAAAAACAACACGTTGAGTCATGCAGAATTAGACAAAGTAATAGATACAACATCCAGTTTGCTTTTCCAATGTAGGAATGGACTTGCGCACATTTTTAACATTAATGTTTACGAACGTTTTAACTGAGCGCTCTTTTTCTCAGTTGAAACATAGACTATGCTTAATACATATTTTATTTTCTGATAAAATAATTTCAAACGCAACAGATATACATTTTTATTTAGCATTTAATTTGCATTTATTTTTATCAAGTACGGACTAGTACCCATTTGCTAAATTTTCTTTCTCTCAGTAGTGTCCCCTAACTAGGATAAGTTAAAAACTATTCACGATTTTGTTATTTCCGGCGATATGTTTACATGTATATTTGGTACGAGTGCTACGTTGGCATATGATGGGAATCACATTGTGAGAGAACGAGATAAATAAGGGGGGAAAAACCAATTAAGATCTTTTTACATTTTACAGGTAATTTAACCCACCGAAATAGTGTGTTGAAACTTTTATTTAATTTAATAGTAACAGTATTTTTTAAATTTATAATTATTTTTTTATAATCATAAAAAATTATTAGTTTAGTTAAGAGTTAAGTTAATAGTATTAGTATTAATAGTCCGATATTCGAACTTGTCTGACTCATGACTGCCTTACAAACTCAAATAATTTAAAAAGATTATTAAGAAATTCCGTTTTTGTTAAATAGGCGTAATTTTGTTGACCTAATATTAACTTATGAACCCCACTGGCTGACTGGCCATTGTAAAAATATTTATTTTTAGGGCATTTATGCCTATTTGAATTGTATCTACAAAAACAAATATAAGTAGGGCCTAACAAAGTTAAAAATAAAAACACACTCAATTCACATACTCACTCATAGTCTATAGTCATACATCATACACAGACTTTTACTTTTACATAAGTTAAACAAGTTAAATGTATTGTAATTAGTTAGTAATTGGAAAATTTCATGTGGTATTTGGCTAAGACTTTGAATTTGAAGTTTGTGTGACCCCTCCGCCTCCAGTCATGTTGAAAAATGAAATACCAAAAAAACAAAAAAACTTGAGGCTTATCTGATCTGCAGTAAAGTTGACCTGACTGTCTAAAGACTAATGATGACAGATTAACTGAAATTATAATTAGGCACAGAAAGGCATAGTCAGTCACAGCTTATAATAAATAATCATAAAATACATGGACATGGGCCCTTATATTATTATTGTAGATAGTTATTTTTTTATTTATTAGTATAAGTATAGTCACTGGTACTTTTTTTAAAGTAATATTTGCATTTTATATTCTTCGCCTCACCTTCAAAAGCAATATAAAAATTAGGTTTATATTTATTAAGTGAAATATTGCATTTGTTTGGATCGTTTTGTCTTAGTGATTTTGTCCTTAAAATGTCACTTTATACGGGTATTCATTATTCATAAACATCTGAAACAACTAAAATTCAAAATCATAAGTACCATGGGCGACCGCATTGATTATTACACCCCCCCCCCGCGATTGATTATTTAAAAAAAAATTTGACAAAAATAGACAAAGAATGTATTAAAGTAAAGAAAAAAAGTAAAGAGAAAGTAACTAAGCTGATGCGGCTGATCTCGTTTTACTGGGTAATTATTTTTATATTTTCTATATTGTAGAGAATTAGGGCGGCTTAAGGGTCTTTAGATCATTAGATCAAAGATTCCTTTTGCTGTCCAGGACTAACCAAGATGTGTGAAATGCCCCATGCGGTAGTTTGGATAGATGACAGAGGTGCTAAATGTAGACTTTGTTCTCTAAATGTCAGCCGTGCGAAGCACTGACCAGAGGAAATTGTCCAAACCAGACCAGCAGCTTACATCAAAGAGACCAGAGCGGGTCATGGTACTCCACCCCCACCCCCGTCTTAATCTAGGGGGGTATGGTACAAGATGATTGGCATACGTACTGTAGACTGGGGATTTGACAAAGGGGTGGCCTTGCGATTGAGGGAGGTGACCCATCCTTGTATAGCCTCGGTTAACAGTGTGATCACTTGACCCCTCCAGCACGCCGATTCATCCCCTCACTGTCAACACTTCCAGAAATGCCGTACTTAAATACCTCATGATTATAAATTATAGATAATAGAAAGCAGTTAAAAAAGAAATTGCAAAGAAATAAAATATTTTAAAAAATGAAAAAGAAATTAGAAGTCTTCAATCGAAAATCAATCCACTGCCTGTTACTTTGAGATCGCGAATCCAACGCTCTACCCTGGACCACAGAAGCATATGCATAACAGATGTTTTTAAAAATCTTATATGAAAAGCTTTTAAGTGTCTGGGTTTTATTACACTTCCATAAGTAAAAGGTGTACGTGTATATTTTATCACAATATTAACAATGGACAAGTAGTACTGACCTGTATAGAATTTTTTAATGATCACGTGACCAGCCAAAAAATCTGCTAAGAATTATGGGGGAAAAATCACTTCGAAAATATTTTGCCCAGAAAATTTTCTGCGGGCGCCCATGTAAGTTACCTATTACATTTACTCTAATATTATAAAGATTGCAATATGGGGCCGTCCATAAATGATGTCACGCGCCTAGGGGGGAGGGTGGTCAAGCATTTGTGATGATGGGGAGAAAGAAATGTGACGTCACATCCAAAAAAATGCGCATGTTTAAATAAATTTCCACTCAACTAATTCATTGCTTTCAATTTATTTTATGACGTTTGTAATAGCTGCATGCGTTTTACGATTAAGCCTGTCAATGGCAATTAACCAGGTAGTAAAATTGCGCTCGTGTACCCGTGAAAATGTGGCTGCAACATCTTTACTCTATAACAACGGTGGCTAAACAGCGACTCTTATGTGTTGACATTACGGCTCGCGAAAATTTATCAAAGAAAAAAATAAGTTGAAATATTCCCTGTGAAATACTTTTACCACGGCAAGCTTCAGAAGTATCTGTCAAGGGGCCATCCATAAAGTACGTCACGCTATTTTTTAACATTTTTAACTCCCCCCTCCCCCTGTCACAAACCTCAGATCCTAAAGTACGTCACACTTTCTAAAAATTGTGTTATTTTTATTAACAAAATATTTAAAATTTAATAGAAAACACCGTGACGTCACACATGGCCGGACACCCCCCTGTCACACTTTCTTACACTCCCTCCCCCCCCTCTTGAGCGTGACGTACTTTATGGACGGCCCCCAAAGGGAAATAAAATAAAGTTCTAACAAACTACAAGATGTTTTGATACAACGTTTTCCTCTGAACATGAAACAAAAATCATATAACACAAAAAGATGTTGGTTCTTTGAAGGAATCAATGACAGGAAGTTAACAAGTCTTTGAAATACGCCAACATTATTTAGTTACCAATTGAGACGAGCCGATGTTTTTTTGTTTTTTTTAAATCCCCCCCCCCTCATTCCTTTCTCCACTCCTATCGCGACCATGTTAAAAAAGTACCTAGTCTATTTTTTTTTAAAAGTATATTTTGGTTGTGCAAAGACATTTACTGTAATAACAGAAAATATATGAAAGTTTTTTTGTTTAATCTGGTCCAAAATAGGTTTGAAAATAATTTGGGCTTGATTTAAATTTTAAAAATTTAAAGGTTTTGTTTGTAAATGGTTGGTGATGTAATAAGTGCTACCAACAGGTGTTAACGTGCCTTGCTGAATAAATTTAACAAACTCGCGCCCTTTCTATTCCCTTGTGTTTCTTGTGTTGGCGTAGCAGAAAAACTGTTTTTAATAAGACTTACACAGTTGTCAGTATGTAAAGTTCATCAATTAAAAAGTTACTACCGCCCCCAATGTTGCTTTTAAGCTGCGTGGTTGCGCAGCACCGCAGTGCTCTGGTCGACGCTGCGCAGCGATTTAGAATAACCCAGCAGCAAATTGTGTAGTATTGCACAAAAATTGGATGCTGTGCAACTTTGCTCATGACTTTTTTTTTCACTTTGCACACGTACCAACGAACCTTAGAGGGAGCATTGACCGCTGCCTAGCGGACATTAACATTCAAGGTGCTGGGTACTGTGACCTTACTTAACGTTACGTCATCGTTGTTGACATTTTTTTGGAATGTTCAGTTTACTGTAGTTTTAGTTTATGAGTACGACAAATGCATTGACAGCAGGAATAAAAGTTTGTAGAGCACAATAGTACGTTTTTGGAAGTATGCTGTTAGCTACTGTGTGAAATGAGATGCATGGATGGTGGCTTGGTTGAATTCTATAGCCGTTATGACCGCAAAAATTATGCGGCGTTTTGTACGAGTACCCACGCAGCTTTTTTCAACAATATTGACAGCCCTAGTTACGATTAGGGATGTACCGGATCTTGGCTCTGGCAAATCCGGAATTCAGCCATTTTTACAAATCTGGCTTGGGCTTCGACTCTGGCAGAATTTCACTTCATAAATCCGGCCAAATCCGGCTGGCCAGTACATCCATAATATATATATATAATGGCTCCGGCAAATCCGGAATTCGCCCATTTTTACAAATTTGACTCGGCTTTGGCTGGATTTCACAACATAAATCTATCCGAATCCGGCTCAGGCCGGATTTTACATAATTGAATCCGGTACACCCCTAGTTACGATATTAATAAATAGATTGCAGACTTAAAATGTCAAAAACGATATTTGAAACATGCTAATTTACAACTAGGGGTTGTAAGGCGCCGTAGGCGCCCACTTTTTTTTTGTTGTCAAAAGCCCAAGTAACTTATCCTTGTTTGATAAATACAAAATATTAAACTTCCTAAAATGTACACAAAGTATTTTGTAATTATAAATCCTCAAATCTTCTTTTTTTACATCGCTCTCTTTTTCAAAATTAATATATAAGCTAAAACAATGACGTCATATAATATATATTTTTACGGCGTGAATGTTTTAATTTATAATTATTTTGCAGACCTCCTGATGCGCGCCTTGTATATATATTTAAATATAAGCTCAAAAAATGACGTCATAGCGTTACGGATGCATACTCCAACCAACCTGTGACTTGGGCTATTATATTGTTTATTAGAAAATATATCTTTTGGGGGGGTCAAAGCTTTGTGACGTAATATTGGAGGGGGGGGGGTCTAAGTTTTTGTGATGTAGTATGACGAGGGGGGGGGTAAAAAATCTGCTAAAATCGTGTGACATCATTTATGGACCCCTTATGGTTAATTCCTAATTACAGTCGAACCCACTTAACTCGAGTTTGGTTAACTGGACCGCCCTACTAACTCGACATTTTTTATTGGAACCGCCAAATTCTCTCTTTGTCTTAGCATTTTCTCATCGGCTAATTCAATTTTTTTAAGTCGCCGAAACCTAATACCTCGAGCACAAAAGAGGGCCCAATTTGCAACTTAACGTTGGTTAGCTCGATCCTCGTTAGTTGGCCTAGCAATGCACTCTGGCATTTTTAGTTCAAAACAGTGTTGACATCTCGCTTTCTTCGAGACTTCTGGCTATTGTGTGATTCTACGAGATTTCAATACAAATTACCGGATGTTTTGCGTGTGTGAATTATTAGTTCGACGTGTATCCATGGAGTATGTATTCAAACGAGGTACAGGAAAATCGCGTTAGAGGTTGTTAATTGTCATTATTTCGCAGTGCATGTTATATTATTATTAAACTTAATTCATTTTCTGATGCATTAATCATTTTATTTTTAAGATAAACGAATATCTTTAGAAATGAAAATAAAGTTTTGTATCAAGAATTGACAGTGGTTTTTATTTAATTAAATAAAAAAATTATTATTCTTTTAAAAGTTTGTTGTTGCTTTGTTACCAGTAAGATACGTGACTGTGACTAACACGCGCGTGACGAAATCAAATCATTTTCTTAATATTCCAGTACATGTATATATGATTTTTTTTTAAAATTAGCTTAGACTTAGTTGCCAGCCGAGGTCTAACACACAGCCCACAGCGTGCTGTGATCAACGGTCAAGGCAGCAATAGTTTTATTTATATTACAAGTTTGATTGACTGAGGAAATTCAAGAGCGTTTTGATCGTAACAGATATCCTGCAAGTCAAAAGCATTAAACTTAAAATTACCATATTGATATGTTGTTGTTTTTTTTAATTTGCTGATTCGACTGCAAACGCGAGCGGCTGTGACATGCCATGCCACACGCGGCATGAGGCGAGGTGAAAAATTTGACCTTTTAACACATGCGCAGACAATTATAAACTTTGTTACATTTTTAAAAAATTAAATGGAATCAAAACATGACCACAGAGACGTAATCAAAGTCCTTTACTTCGGCATAAATATATATATATATAAAAATTCCTGATTAGTAGGGCTGTTATCGATTAATTTAATTTTAATTGTTAACGTTTGAAAAATTATCGATTAATTAATCGATAATTTCAATTAAAGCCAAAAATAGACATTTATGACGTCATTAAACTGAACATTTCTGACGGACATTGAAAATTAAGAATATTTTGCACTAAATTTTATGACAATGTGTTGATACTTGATCGGATGTTTGTGCTGAAGGTGTTCCGTCAGCGATTTATTTGATCCTTTAAAAGAGAATTGTTTATGGCAGTGAACACAGTAAACTTTTTCACCATCTTCGACTTTGCCATCCGCAGTTAGCTTAAAAACAAAATTTTTGCTCAACTTTCTGGTTATTTGTTTAAATTTAACTGCGCTGATGCTGTCAGCCATTTTTTAGTTGACGTCTGCCGGTCCACATAAAGTAATAAAATAAATTATAATATTACGCGGGAGAAGTTTGTATGAAAAAAAAATATAAATTATTATTAATTATTAATAATTAATTATTTATTAATTTATAAATGTTAAAATATTATAAATATTTTCTTTAATTTTAATCGAATTTTTATCGATTAAAATAATTTTAATCGCTAAAAAATTGAACGACTAATCGAGAAATTAATCGTTAATTTCCGCAGCCCTACCGATTAGTCATAACTTTTCCCGACTTTCAAGGCAGAGAAAATTTTTTAAAGAATTCCCGACTTTTTCCCGTTTTCCTGAGTGGGAACCATGGTTATATTTAAACGGTCCTTAAAAACGAACTGTCATTACAACATTAGGAAAAAGTGAAGAAATATTAGGGTTCCGATACGATTCCGATTAATCGTCCCATCACTAATTAACGCACATCATGGGCTTAAAGAAATTTCAAGCACATGTTAATATTTTGCCGCCATATTGGTTTTTGTTTTAACTCGATCATCGGTTATCTCGATGCCATTTTTCATACCCCAACGCCGTCGACTTAACCGGTTTCGACTGTAGTAAACAAAAACAGGTTTAAAAAGGCTAATAGCTCAAAGATAAAAACAAAATTGTAATTTAAACAATTGTATTTATAATTTATTAAAGAAAATGACTCAAAAATTCCCAATCAAGAAATATTTAATTGTTCCCGTCTACATAATTCCCTGCTTCAATGTCTGTCATAAAAATTCAACTCCACCAAGGCCTATTTTTATTAATGTTTAAATTGTTATTTCTTTGTTAAGGCCATGGCAAAGGATTTTAAATATGGCTTGGTAATTTGATGCACTGATGTACACGAGATATGACCTGGTGTATCCCAGGAGATAATAGAAGGCATATTGCACTTCTTACTACCCACTGTTATAAAACTTGGCATTATGTAACTGAATCAAAATATGCTATATTTATTAGGAATTTACTTTTATTTGCTGTTAAACTCCTTAGATGGTGACATTTGCTTATTCTTGTAGATACATGTAATTATTTATAGAGAGAGATAATACATTTTCTCAGAGCCAGAAGCTTTTGCATGATTTTTTAATTTTTGCTAAGAGTTTTGCTACCAACAAGCTTGGAAGGCTTATATGCAAGGGTCATTGATCAGATTGAAACATCAACACCTCAAGAAATCACCATTATCTCACTGAAAGTTATGTGATTTTAAAGTTTAAATGTAATTTTTTTAATTCTTAAAACTTTAAAAAAAAATTACCACCTTATATAATATAAAATATTGAATAGCAGGTTTATTCATTAAATCAATCTCAATTAATTTGTCCTTTCACCTATTATTTTTAGGTGTTCTCTGTTTTGTCACAGTAAGCTGTGCTGCACAAAAAGTATTGTTATTTATTGTTTGACTGTGAAAGGAGATTACTTTATGCACTACTCTTCGATTCCCCTTCTGTTTATAGGTTGTGGTGCTGGTACGATATTGAGTTTTAGTCTCTGACACCTGATGGACACGATCAAACAATTTAACAATGGTATATCAATATTTGTTATTTGTTCCGTTTGTGATATTTGCTTAGCTTAGCTTGTTTCTTCTTGGTTGAATATGTAATATATATTTGCAATCTACCTGTTTACCACTAACACTTAAATCTATAAGTTGCAAGATTTCTTTGTTAATTTATTAATTATATTACCTATACAATGCATATTTTTTCAGGATATACATAAATTTCTATTGATTTAAATTAATTTAACCATAAATCAACCTAAAACATCAATATAAAATATAAAAAATGTAGTTTTAATTTCATTTTCTTTGTAGTTGGAGCTGTTAGTTTAAATTGTAAATTGTGTAGTGGTATTCTCTCTCTCTCTCTCTCTCTCTCTCTCTCTCTCTCTCTCTCTCTCTCTCTCTCTCTCTCTCTCTCTCTCTCTCTCTCTCTCTCTCTCTCTCTCTCTCTCTCTCTCTCTCCTCTCTCTCTCTCTCTCTCTCTCTCTCTCTCTCTCTCCTCTCTCTCTCTCTCTCTCTCTCTCTCTCTCTCCTCTCTCTCTCTCTCTCTCTCTCTCTCTCTCTCTCTCTCTCTCTCTCTCTCTCTCTCTCCTCTCTCTCTCTCTCTCTCTCTCTCTCTCTCTCTCTCTCTCTCTCTCTCTCTCTCTCTCTCTCTCTCTCTCTCTCTCTCTCTCTCTCTCTCTCTCTCTCTCTCTCCTCTCTCTCTCTCTCTCTCTCTCTCTCTCTCTCTCTCTCTCTCTCTCTCTCTCCTCTCTCTCTCTCTCTCTCTCTCTCTCTCTCTCTCTCTCTCTCCTTTCTCTCTCTCTCTCTCTCTCTCCTCTTCTCTCTCTCTCTCTCTCTCTCTCTCTCTCTCTCTCTCTCTCTCTCTCTCTCTCTCTCTCTCTCTCTCTCTCTCTCCTTTCTCTCTCTCTCTCTATCTCTCTATCTCTCTCTCTATATATATATATATATATATATATATGAGGTTCTAATAGTTAACTAGAGGATGCAGGAATTTTAATAAATTTTCTTAGTGAATGTTATCTCTTTCAAAAGCTAAATTTAAGGTCTCAAATTAAAACCAAATGTTCAAATTAAAACCAAATGTTCAAATTAAAACCAAATGTTCAAATTAAAACCAAATGTTCAAATTAAGACCAAATGTTCAAATTAAAACCAAATGTTCAAATTAAGACCAAATGTTCAAATTAAAACCAAATGTTCAAATTAAAACCAAATGTTCAAATTAAGACCAAATGTTCAAATTAAAACCAAATGTTCAAATTAAAACCAAATGTTCAAATTAAGATTACATTATCCTCATAAACATGAAGACATTTCTCCAACCAAATTGGAGATTTTCTCTTTATCTATTTTTTAAAAACTTATGTCCGAAATTATTATTTGTTAAATCATTAATTTTAATATCATTATAGTAAAGTTAAAGTAACTTTGAGAAAATATTCTTATTCTGTTCTATATAACTATTTTATACTATAATCTAGTTTTTAACCAACCTGCAATATTGAGGATTAGATACAGGCAGTGCTTTGGTACTTTAACAGGCTTTTTATAATACTGTACTTACATAACGATATATTTTTGCGCTTATTGCCTTTCAATACATGCTATGTTGATAAGTGTTTTTGTGGTATTTATTTATTTTTTATAATGAACACTTGTAAAATGAGGCTGTGAAATTACTTGTCACATTTTCTTTACATTAAAGGTAGTTGTCACCTATTAGAACTTTCCTTAATTTAAATTTGTTTCATCTGTAGAATGTTCTATTTTAAGCTTGAGCAATAAAACCATGTGTGACTTTTAAGACAGAGAATCCCATCTAGATTTATTGTACTTAGTTCCTAAACACATTCTTTTTAAGATTAAATCCTTTCTTTATTCAATACTTGTAACATTAAGACCATCTAAAACAATTACTGTAGATAAATACATTTCTATATTATTTTTTTTTGTTTATCAAACCTAAGCACATCCTGTTTTAATTGAAATATTTATTTACTTATAGGGTGCTGAGGTTATATTCCAAAAAGAGTATATGAAAATTTAGCATTGCTGACATAATTTTCTATGATTTTCCAAGTGTAGACCAGATTTTTTTTAAAAATTTAAACATGAAAGTAATAATAATAAAAGAGACCTAAAGAGAACTGTGACGACCGACACAGATCTTGGATGACGGGTAAAGGACACCAGTTTCACTGTTGGTTTTTATCATTTAATCAATAGATGGTTATGAAGCCTGTTGATGATCTAGCTCATGACAGTAAAGATCAGTTTTAACCATGTGTACTGGCCCTGGTTGTACATACACACTTTATATTGATGTTATGTGCTCTTGTTTCCTTCTCTTCTACTCAATCTCACTTAATATTTGATTCAATCTTCTGCGTCAAAAAATGATCATTCATTTTATAAACCCTTATTAAATAGTGGATTGCGTTTCATAAGCATAAATTACATCATTCATTTTTGTCATGATGAATGATCACAGGGCTTCTGTTTTGTGTTATCATTTATATGTCAACAATCTTCTCAAGAAATAATTTAAAAGAAAGCCAACTAACAAAATTTGTCTTGTCCATGGGGTTATTATTTTGATAAGCCCTGTGATTGCTTTACTATAAAATTAATTATTTAAATAATGAAACTTTAGTTTATTGATTTTATCAAGATGATTTATTGAATTCTATTATTATTCGAATTGCATAAAGAATGGTCGAAAATTAAATACCTAAAGACAGATTTTAATGTTTACCCTAATGTTTTAATCCATGCCAACAAAAATTCATTCAAATTAAATTTGCTTGCTTAGAATATAGTCGACTCAAAGATACCTAAAGATGAGTCTTATTAATGTTAAGGACTTATTCCTACTGTTGTATTTTATCTTAGGCACAGGTAAGTTGTTTTTTTTAATTTTACTAATGGAAACAAATAAAAAGTTAAAAAATTTATATTGACTTGTCACAATTTACAGCTTTGCATTTATGTTTTATTTATGCTAAGGTTTTGTGTCTCATTAATCTTCATCTTTGCTCTCATCATGGCCTTCTCAACAATTGTAATATCTATTGCTCTCTTGGTCTGCTAGGAGAAAACTAGTTCTTAAATAGACATTTGTTAAGGGATTACAAGATATAAAAGATGTGTCTATTTTCAAGTATAATTGGATTTCATTTAATGGCCATTTATTAATTAAATAAATGAAAATAGAAAAGGTTGTTAGATAAAATAAGTATGTTTAAAAATTCATTATGTTTCACATCCCTCTGAAATAAATGATTGTTAAGATCAATTTAGAAGATAAAGTAAATTGTTGTTTGAATTGTGAAAATTCTCCTTAATTCTATTATTTTGAAACTTAATGTTTAAAAATAAATAAACAAATATCTTAATGTTACTTTATTAATTTTTTTTTGTTTAGTCACAGAAAATGTAAAAAAAAATAATTCATATTTAATATACATATGTATATTTACAGTATATTATTTTATTTATTTAATTACATATTTTCTGCTCTCATTTCTCAACTGTTGATTGTTATTTCATTTTACATCAGAGTAATATTAAATATTTGATTTACATCAGAGTAATATTAAATATTTGATTTACAGTCAGTGATAAGTATAGGAAACACTTCAAAACAAGGTTTTAATGAGAACAAATATCTGAATATTTTTTTTTCTTTTGAAATAATCCAATACATCTTGTAATTGCTTTCTGATTGCAAATCATAAAGCTATCATTTAAAGTCATAAATAATAGATTTGTGTGTGTGTGTATTTTGATTTACCATTTTGACTACTGTATGGGATCTCACTATATCTTCTTTCCCCAGCCTGCACCATTTTACTCCCCGGTTCAAATGTTGGTTGTAAGACATGGGAGATTCATCTACTGAGGGTCTTAGGCAGCGCAGCAGGCCAATAAAATCTGGAATGGTCCCTCGTGTTATGAACTACCCAGAAAATGAGGTTCTTCTCCCAGGTACTTCCACCGAGGCCGACACGGCCGAGCTTTGTGAACTGAACAATGGTAAAAACAATATTAGGGATGCAGTTCCCAGCCACCCTGCTAGGGCCAACGGAGTGGCCGGGAACATAGCTGAGACCAATGTGGATAGTGAACCAGACGGTGAAGAGGAATGCAGTGGTGGAGAGGACGACCACCAAAGTTTGTTACCCTCAGGATCAGGCAGGGACGATGAGGTGGTCATAGTTGATGAGGTAAGTTTATATTTGGAGCATATTTTGAGAGTTCCCATTTAAAAAATTGTTTAAGCTGGTGCGCAAACCTGCACTTATTGAAAGCAGTTTATATTTAGAGCATTTTTTGGGAATTCCCATTAAAAAAATATTTTTTCAAAGCTGGTGCACAAACCTGCACCTATTGAAAGCCCTATCAAACATTGTTTATTGAAAATGTTATGCTAGCCCTCCATTTTACATCAACCTGCTGAGTGATGAATTTGTTTTTTCATCAACAAGATGCTGTCCTTTAAGTAGACTTGAAGAATTTCAAGTAGTGCTTTAGGGCAGTGAACTCAACCAGTCATGCCACTTGACAGCTTTAAACAAACGGCTGTCCACCCTCATACATACAAGTGTCTGTTCAAGTAGTGCTTTAGGGCAGTGAACTCAACCAGTCATGCCACTTGACAGCTTTAAACAAACGGCTGTCCACCCTCACACATACAAGTGTCTGTTCAGCTGAAACTTGCCTCTGCCTCTACTTAACTCTACTATGACTGCATGATGAGTGGCAGAGACCCGCTAACTATTCCAGGATAACAATTTAAATGTCTTAATATTGTTTTTATTGCTTGCAACTAAATTTTGAGAGCAGGATAATTTTTTTTTAAAAACAATTTGTTTTGAGAACTATGGAAGTTTTGGAAGGGCTATTTTGGCTTGGGGTCTATTTTGTGATCTACATGATAGCAGACGAAGAAGGGTGTCTGTTGAAGATTATTTGATTGGCCACATTGAGGCATGGAGTGGGTCTGTTGAAGATTATTTGATTAGCCACATTGAGGCATGGAGTGGATCTTTGGGAGGAAGCCGAGGGCCCCTGTGTTGAGATCCAGATCACAGACAAGGCGGGTCACAGAGAAGCAGGTGCCGGGCTCAATGTTACGAGCTCATTCTAGAGGAAGATCTCTTTCCACCGAGGAGAGGAGGAGGGTGGGTGATGTTGAGTGTATGGTTTTAAATTCTTTGACCTTGACCTGCCTTTTCTATTTTAAGTTATTTTATAATCATTACAGGTGTCACTGTAATCAGTAAAAATTTGTAGCTGGTATTGGGAAAGTATTGTTAGGGTTAACATCACTGCAACCTGAACTGTCAGTTTTTTTTAAACATTATCAATCAATTGACAATTAATTTAACCCTTTGCACCTGAAATCCCTTTTTATCAGTTTGTGTGTCAAAAATCCACACCCTGCCAGTTGAAGATATGGGCATAAGACACTTACCCTAGTGAGAATTTTTATCAGGAAGGGGGAGGAACACAGGGTTCAAACGGTTATGATGTGTAAGTGTAAGGTTCAGATTTTAGACAGAGAGTCCAGACTGTAATTATTTTTTTAATTTGAAGTTTTTGTCTTTCAATTATTCTTGTGGAACCCAGAAACTTTAGTAATGCAGGGAAGCTGCAAAGCAACATGCAGCCTTCATTTAACCATTTATCTAAATTTACTTATGTCACTTTTCCCCACTGACAATCGATATGGAAAATTTTATTTGGCTTAAAAGTAATTGAAAGTTGAATTTGATAAAAGTTATTTGATATATCTGTAACTTATCTCTGTTGTTTACCCTCAAAATTTACCCACTAAACTTCAGGGGAACACTACCAAATGTTTATCTAATTTCCCATTCAGTTATTTACCATACAATTGTTAAAGGGAAAAATACCTTACTTAATGAAATGATATCTCATTAGTTTGAGCAGAGCAAAGGCAGGGGTCGTTAGTTTTGTCCTCAGTGTGTACCAAAGTGCTTCTTTCCTGACAGAGAGACGGCCTCAATATCAACACACTGATACAGTCTCTACCTGGCGAGGAGTCCTCTCTGAGCATCATATCCCAGGTGTCCTTGCCCTTCATCATCGCTGGCTACGGGACGGTTGGTGCTGGGATGGTGTTGGACATTGTACAGGTATGCACCCGAGTCGTATACGTGTGGTGTGTTGGTGAGTGTACAGGTATGCACCTGAGTCGTATATGTGTGATGTGTTGGTGATTGTATGGTGTTGGACATTGTACAGGTATGCAGCTGAGTCGTATACGTGTGGTGTATTGGTGATTGTATGGTGTTGGACATTGTACAGGTATGCACCTGAGTCGTATACGTGTGGTGTGTTGGTGATTGTATGGTGTTGGACATTGTACAGGTATGCAGCTGAGGCGTATACGTGTGGTGTGTTGGTGATTGTATGGTGTTGGACATTGTACAGGTATGCACCTGAGTCGTATACGTGTGGTGTGTTGGTGATTGTACAGGTATGCACCTGAGTCGTATATGTGTGATGTGTTGGTGATTGTATGGTGTTGGACATTGTACAGGTATGCACCTGAGTCGTATATGTGTGGTGTGTTGGTGATTGTACAGGTATGCATCTGAGTCGTATACGTGTGATGTGTTGGTGATTGTGTGGTGTTGGACATTGTACAGGTATGCACCTGTGTCGTATACGTGTGGTGTGTTGGTGATTGTATGGTGTTGGACACTGTACAGGTATGCACCTGAGTCGTATACGTGTGGTGTGTTGGTGATTGTATGGTGTTTGACATTGTACAGGTATGCACCTGAGTCGTATACGTGTGGTGTGTTGGTGATTGTATGATGTTGGACATTGTACAGGTATGCACCTCAGTCGTATACGTGTGGTGTGTTGGTGATTGTATGATTTTGGACAATGTACAGGTATGCACCTTAGTCGTATACGTGTGGTGTGTTGGTGATTGTATGATGTTGGACATTGTACAGGTATGCACCTGAGTCGTATACGTGTGGTGTGTTGGTGATTGTATGATGTTGGACATTGTACAGGTATGCAGCTGAGTGGTATACGTGTGGTGTTTTGGTGATTGTATGATGTTGGACATTGTACAGGTATGCAACTGAGTGGTATACGTGTGGTGTGTTGGTGATTGTATGATGTTGGACATAGTACAGGTATGCAGCTGAGTGGGATACGTGTGGTGTATTGGTGATTGTATGATGTTGGACATTGTACAGGTATGCAGCTGAGTGGGATACGTGTGGTGTATTGGTGATTGTATGATGTTGGACAATGTAAATTTATGCTTTGGATGGTGGGGGGAGAGTAAAAGAACAAGGATTGTCCAGCAACAGTCAATTATAGTCAGTTTTTGGGTTTTGGCTGGAGCAGGTATATGACCTGAATATCCAGAAATGCAGAATTTAGAACACAAAGGCCTTGCCCAGACACCAAAGAATACAAAACTATTTCTGAATCTTTCTTAAATATTATCTCATTATGTTCAATATTCTCCCTCCATGTTGAGAAATAAATCTGGCAATTCATCTTTTAAACAAATTTTTCTTCCAATTTACTAGACTTTGATAATACTGAAAATAATTAATAAATAACTAGCAATGTGTGCAAAACTAACTTAGTTATAGAAACTATAAAATCTCTCAGATAGATAATTTAGCTGTTGGCTGTCTCCACCTTAACCTTGGCATAGTTTTGTTTCCCCTCAAAATTAATTTTACCAACATTTTTAATGTACAAAAAAACAACCCCGTAAAAACAATGTTTTTTTACTATAAATCCCTTATATTTGCTTTTAACCGGGGGGGGGGAGGTCTTGTCACCGCGTCGGGCGTCGCGGACGGGCACGACGAACGACAGAGAGAGACGGTTCCAAACATTTACTATCTCCCCTGTCGCTAAATATAGGTGCTAGGTCAACACTCTAGCAGACGGCGACTTTTGTTTTTCTAAATAGTGATTTATATAGATAAACTAAAAATGCATTAATTTAATTACGGTACGTTCGATTGATCTGAAATTTTGATACGATGCATTGTTAGGTGAGACGGGCCTGTGTGCCAAATTTCAGCTCGATGGCTTCACTGGAAGCGGGTCATTTTCGACTTTTGTTTTTCCGCAGGACGAGACAAACGAGCCGAGACGACGAACGAGTCGGCGGTGAAGTTAATATAAGGGATTTAAAGGCTTGACTCCACCCCTCACCAATTTTTTTTAATAGTTTTGTTAATTGATAGACTTTGATGTTGCCCAGCCATAGTTTTGTAGAGTCCTTGTTTACACACCAATAATTCAAGTTATGTCCCCTGAGCTGATTGCTTTGCTCAACTAGGGACAGCAGTTTTCAAATCATCTGCACCTGTTGCACTTAATGATATTATCATGATAGGGTCATTTTCATTTAGCATGCTGAAATAATGTTAATACATAACCCATTATATTATTATAACCCATTCATCAAAACACAACATCAACTTAACAAATAAGAAATCCAATACTAGTTATATGCAGCCAATTGTTGGGGCAAGTACGTCTACTCAATTTAACATAAACTACCAACCTGTTTTTAATTTTATTTTTTGCCATTAATTTAAAAATGGGTGAGAGCACAGTGGTCGAGCAGCGCGCGGGCATGTAATGAGAGTTGCAGGTTCCAGTCCCTGTGAAGGCAGAGACCTGTTCCCGTGGCTTAAGGGTGTTCCTGAGTCCACCCAGCTTCAAATGGGTACCTGACATTAGTCAGAGAACAAGCAAAAAGGTGCCATAGTGATCAGAATATTGATCGTGGATCCTAAATAAATAGAATGTGAAGATATGTTGTCTTATCTACCGAGAAATATGTTTAAATGACATGATCAAACATGGCCTGACAGCTGATGGCCTAAACTAAGATAGATTAAATAAATCAATGCTCCATCTTTTAAAATACATTTAATAATAATGATCTGTGTCGTAAACCATGTCTTGATAGGGTTAGTCAAGGATTACCATATTTTTATACCATGAAAATTGAAGGGATGTTTTGTTTCTGTGTTGAATTTTATTTGGTGGGCTCAATTAAAATGAATTAATTTTTTATTTGTGTTTCCCACAGCACTGGGCGGTGTTCACTCAAGTGAAGGAGATCTTCATTCTGGTGCCAGCTTTACTGGGCCTCAAAGGAAACCTGGAGATGACCTTGGCATCAAGGCTGTCCACGCAGGCTAATCTAGGTCACATGGATTCTAGGAAGGAACTTTTGAAAATGGTTGGGGGCAATCTATCACTGATTCAAGTAGGTATATTACCAACAGTCTTGTCAAGCCTTAACCCTTGGCCATCACAAGCTTCTTATCCGCTTAAAGCTCAAACTAATAGATTCTATTACTGCTTCAAAATTTACAGATAAGAAATAATATTCAATATGTGTTAATAATAATACAAAAACGTTTCCTTGCTTGTTTTGAAGGCCTTGCAGAAAATGGTTTTGAATTAAAAGCGTAGTCCATTAAGAGTTTCAAAGATTCTTTTTCATTTTTAGATAAACAGAAATTAGAATTTTTTTTATCAGAGCTGCCAAATTTTAGTAATTTTACTGATGAAATCTGTATTAATAATTTTTTTTTATTATAAATTTGAATTTAAAAATAAGAAATTTAAGAGTTACTGTATTTTTATTTTATCTCTTCAATTATGCTAAGAAAACTAATGTGTAACTTTACTATAAGTTGTTAATCCAAAGACTTTGGTTAAATGAATTGAAATGTATCCCTCATATTTCCACGCATGTTTTCTTGGCCAGGCACAAGCCATAGTAGTGGGCTTCCTATCCTCCATCACTGCTATGGTTCTGGGCTGGATACCCAAGGGGGAGTTTAACATACACCATGGTTTACTGCTCTGTGCGTGTAGTGTGTTCACTGCAGCTTTGGCCAGCTTGATCCTTGGTGAGTGACGTGTGTATTTGGGGGGGGGGCAGTTTAACATACACCACGGTTTACTGCTCTGTGCATGTAGTGTGTTCACTGCAGCTTTGGCCAGCTTGATCCTTGGTGAGTGATGTGTGCATGTGGGGGGAGGGGAGTTTAACATACACCACAGTTTACTGCTCTGTGCGTGTAGTGTGTTCACTGCAGCTTTGGCCAGCTTGATCCTTGGTGAGTGACGTGTGTATGTGGGGGGGGGGAGAGAGAGGGCAGTTTAACATACACCATGGTTTACTGCTCTGTGCGTGTAGTGTGTTCACTGCAGCTTTGGCCAGCTTGATCCTTGGTGAGTGACGTGTGTATGTGGGGGGGGGGCAGTTTAACATACACCACGATTTACTGCTCTGTTCGTGAGTGTGTTCACAGCAGCTTTGGCCAGCTTGATCCTTGGTGAGTGACGAGTGTATGTGTTTAACATACACCACGCTTTACTGCTCTGTTGTGTGAGTGTGTTCACTGCAGCTTTGGCCAGCTTGATCCTTGGTGAGTGATGTGTGTATGTGGGGGGGAGGGGAGTTTAACATACACCACGGTTTACTGCTCTGTGTATGTAGTGTGTTCACTGCAGCTTTGGCCAGCTTGATCCTTGGTGAGTGACGTGTGTAGGTGGGGGGAGGAGGGGTCAATGTACACCACAGTTTACTGCTCTGTGCGTGTAGTGTGTTCACTGCAGCTTTGGCCAGCTTGATCCTTGGTGAGTGACGTGTGTAGGTGGGGGGGAGGGGTCAATGTACACCACAGTTTACTGCTCTGTGCGTGTAGTGTGTTCACTGTACTGTTATTAAAACAAAATTGACATAAGCATGAGTTTCAAAATTATATATATATTTGGATATTTATAGTTGTTAAATATAAATTGATATATATATATACATGAGATATAGGAGGTGCTTGAGGTTTTCATTTGTTTAAAGCTCCATATTTTTAGTTTACAAAATTAACCATTATACAGTAGTAAAAGGTTACGTTGCATTTAAAGCATTTGAATCTGTGGTCCATTTAAACTCAATTTTACACAATTTGATTATTTATGTTTATTTAATTTTGAACATTTTGATGACATTTGCTGTTGATTTGTAGAAATTTTAATTTCCAAAGTTATTTTAAATAAAAATGTTGCACAATTTCAGGTGTCATTATGGTGCTTGTGGTACTGTTGTCCAGGTATTTTAAAATCAACCCAGACAACGTGGCAACGCCCATAGCAGCCAGTCTGGGGGACCTGGTCACTTTGTCAATACTGGCCTGGGTGGGGAATCTACTGTATGCTGCTATAGGTCAGTATATGGACATTTTTGAGTGTTTTGTTCCAGGTGATGAATTAAGAATTCTAAATTCACCTGTATAAATGCATTTTAGAAGATTTGTTAAATCGTTTATTGTATTTCAAAAATGTGATGTATATGATAATGTGTCCAATACAACAGTATGAGACATGTGATGTCTATGATAATGTGTGCAATACAACAGTATGAGACATGTGATGTCTATGATAATGTGTGCAATACAACAGTATGAGAGATGTGATGTCTATGATAATGTGTCCAATACAACAGTATGAGACATGTGATGTCTATGATAATGTGTGCAATACAACAGTATGAGAGATGTGATGTCTATGATAATGTGTGCAATACAACAGTATGAGAGATGTGATGTCTATGATAATGTGTCCAATACAACAGTATGAGAGATGTGATGTCTATGATAATGTGTCCAATACAACAGTATGAGAGATGTGATGTCTATGATAATGTGTCCAATACAACAGTATGAGAGATGTGATGTATATGAAGAGCTCAAGGGAAGAAACAGCTATGTCACATTTTTGTGCTTTTGAGATATTCAAGTTTAAAAGTTCAAAATTAAAGAGATTTCTTAGAAATTAACTAAATAGATTTGAATTTTTAATAGGATCAGGGGCATAGTTTTTTCATAAAATCTAATTCAGAGCATTCAATTTTTGATCCCCTATCAGATACAAAGGTTAACTACAAAATTTCAAAAATGTCACATAGCCGTTTCTTCCCTTGTGGTCTTCATATGATAATGTGTCCAATACAACAGTATGAGAGATGTGATGTCTATGATAATGTGTCCAATACAACAGTATGAGAGATGTGTAGTAGGATGATATTTGATTAAAATATATTTATATTGTTATTATCTAATGCACGCCAACCACATCTATTGCTCTATTTCTCTTTATGTTATCATCTATCCTACACATGGGCTGGGTCTGAGGAGCCGTTTCTGTGATAAGACCTACCTGACTGAAGAACTACATGTCACAACTAGAAACAAATCTATGTAGAAATAAACACAATGCTAATCAAATGTCAGAATTGCCGGTCTTTACATTGCTGGCTTGACCGCATCCTCTTGTAATTTCTGTTAATTTTTTATAAACATCACCAAGACTCGCTGTGGTTCTGATACCCTGACAAAAATAACCCAACATCATCTTGTCCCCAGGCAAACAGCTGTGGTTAGCACCTACTATCATTGTCTTCTTGACCCCAGGCAAACAGCTGTGGTTAGCACCTACTATCATTGTCTTCTTGTCCCCAGGCAAACAGCTGTGGTTAGCACCTACTATCATTGTCTTCTTGACCCCAGGCAAACAGCTGTGGTTAGCACCTACTATCATTGTCTTCTTGTCCCCAGGCAAACAGCTGTGGTTAGCACCTACTATCATTGTCTTCTTGACCCCAGGCAAACAGCTGTGGTTAGCACCTACTATCATTGTCTTCTTGACCCCAGGCAAACAGCTGTGGTTAGCACCTACTATCATTGTCTTCTTGTCCCCAGGCAAACAGCTGTGGTTAGCACCTACTATCATTGTCTTCTTGTCCCCAGGCAAATAGCTGTGGTTAGCACCTACTATCATTGTCTTCTTGTCCCCAGGCAAACAGCTGTGGTTAGCACCTACTATCATTGTCTTCTTGTCCCCAGGCAAACAGCTGTGGTTAGCACCTACTATCATTGTCTTCTTGTCCCCAGGCAAACAGCTGTGGTTAGCACCTACTATCATTGTCTTCTTGTCCCCAGGCAAGCAGCTGTGGTTAGCACCTACTATCATTGTCTTCTTGTCCCCAGGCAAACAGCTGTGGTTAGCACCTACTATCATTGTCTTCTTCCTGGTGTTGCTGCCTCTTTGGGTTGTGATCTGTGTCAAAAACAAGTACACAAACGATGTCATATACTCTGGCTGGGTGCCAGTGCTCAGTGCCATGCTCATATCAAGGTCAGATGTGTTACTTTTAGGTCAAGGTCATGACCAATCTTGTTCAGCTATTTCACAAGTGATTTGTCATTTTATTTAAATTATTTTTTCTAACAATTGTCATTAATGACTGGTCACATGGGAGCTGTATGGTTTTGGAGCTTTTGTAAACAATTTAACTATACTTCCTTTGTCAGTAACAATATACTTTTGTAGATGTAATATACAGATTAATTTTTCAAACTTTAACTTTTAAAAAAATCTTTTCGATTTATTTTTGTACTAAAAAAAAATCAAAACAAATATTATTATTATATTTTAAAGCAGGTAAAAAAAAATGTCAACTCCAGTATGTAAAATGGTTGACTACTAATATAAGTAGCTTTCAATTTAAGAATGCTAATCAGTGCTATGCCCGCACACATTTTCTCACGTCCTGGACTGCAATCATATTCTTACATCCCACAAATTTTTAACTTAGATTTATTAGTTATATTTGAATTAAGACCATTTCTGTCAGGCAAAAAGTAAAAATGACACTAATTTGAGGTAGTTTATGAAAAATGTCACTAATTTGAGGTAGTTTATGAAGAATGACACTAATTTGAGGTAGTTTATGAAAAATGACACTAATTTGAGGTAGTTTATGAAAAATGACACTAATTTGAGGTAGTTTATGAAAAATGACACTAATTTGAGGTAGTTTATGAAGAATGACAATAATTTGAGGTAGTTTATGAAAAATGACACTAATTTGAGGTAGTTTATGAAAAATGACACTAATTTGAGGTAGTTTATGACAAATGACACTAATTTGAGGTAGTTTATGAAAAATGACACTAATTTGAGGTAGTTTATGAAAAATGACACTAATTTGAGGTAGTTTATGAAAAATGACACTAATTTGAGGTAGTTTATGAAAAATGACACTAATTTGAGGTAGTTTATGAAAAATGACACTAATTTGAGGTTGTTTATAGAATCTCAATTACCTTACTTACATGGAATTTTAATGTTCAATCTAACTTGTTATGACAAAGAAAATGATGTAGATAGTTTTACATATATTAGTTTTTAGCAATCATTTCAGCAAAATCCTCTTGGTTAGGATGGCATTCACCTCACAGTGTCTTAGGGTCTCTTTTAAACAGTTGTTCTCTAAATACTCAGTTTCTTGTTTTTTCTTTGATTTTAGTTTAGGTGGTTTGATATTGGACTACACAGTAGCCAACTATGATGGCATAGCAGTCTTTCAACCTGTTATAAATGGTGAGTACTATATCGTTTAATGCCCCATAAGGTTTTTGGTAAACTTCTGCCTCAGTCCCGTAAGGATTTCCCGTTTATTGCAATCAACTGGTTATGAAATTTTTAAAAATTCGGAAAATGTATTTATATTATTATTGTCATACTGACTCCATGTTTTAGGATAGGAATGGTTATTTTATGTATCCAAAAGACTGTCTTGAGTTTAATACTATTTTAACCTGTAGTTTAGTACTATTATTTTTACAAAAAAAGGTATAGCAAAATCACATCTTCAACAAAAAAGAACACGTAAAAATGACCACAAAACTTCGTGAATCGAGCGATAACACTAGCGAATGCAACTGCCGCCATTTCCGGAAGTCGACTAAAGCTTCTCTCTCGAAATGAAGAATTTCTACTTTCTATGATTTAATTACTAAAAAGAGTGCTATCGAGGCGCGCTTTACCGTGCTTTGGCATTAGAGAAAGCCGCGCATTACCGTGCCTTGGGGCATTAAACTTTAAGACATTTTATCTTTCAACCTGTTATAAATATTGAGTCAGGCATGACATTTTATGGAAATTTACTTTGGTTCCTCTTATGGAACTTAAGGAACTTTATGTTTAGGAGTTTCAAATTTTTTTATCACAAGGAAAAGTTTTAATTTGTATTTGAGGTAATTTTTTTTAAAAATATTTTTTTCAAAATCAGGGTCTTCCCTTCTTGAAGCTATGAAATTTTTATGACAATTAGGTCATTTATTCCTATCTTGCGACAGTCCGCAGCTATGGCGGGTCAAATTAGGAAAAAAATCCACATCCACCATTTGGGGTAGAAACTCCCATTGAGAGGCAGACTAGGTGAACTTGTGCGGCTGCCATCTGCCCTAGACGAACCCCTCTTCTAGGGGATCGTCTCGGGGGTGTCCCCATGGGCTAGCTCCGCTCGGGGAGGGGAGAAATTTGCCGGGGAATTCCCTAAGGGGTTCTATAAGAGTCTTAGTGACTCAGGGCCTTTTGACGCCATCTCAAATGTCACGTTCCATGAGGTTACCGAAGCCACCATTGAAATAACTTGTCCCCCCCCCCATTGAAATGACCTGTTTTCCACCATTGAAATAACCTGTTTGCCACCATTGAAATGACCTGTTTTCCACCATTGAAATGACCTGTTTTCCACCATTGAAATTACATGTTTACCACCATTGAAATGACCTGTTTTCTACCATTGAAATGACCTGTTTTCTACCATTGAAATAATCTGTTTGTCACCATTGAAATGACCTGTTTTCCACCATTGAAATGTCCTGTTTTCCACCATTGAAATTACATGTTTGCCACCATTGAAATGACCTGTTTTCCACCATAGAAATGACCTGTTTGCCACCATTGAAACGACCTGTTTTCCACCATTGAAATGACCTGTTTGCCACCATTGAAATGACCTGTTTGCCGCCATTGAAATGACCTGTTTGCCGCCATTGAAATGACCTGTTTGCCACCATTATATATTTCTAATGTCCTCAGGTGTTGGTGGTAATCTTGTTGCGGTCCATGCCAGCAGAATAAGCACATCACTTCACATATCAGGGAGACCAGGGGACAGGATCAGGGATGGGAGACTCAAAGGGTGCCTTAATATATTCAAAGTCTTCTTTGGATCAGGTCAGTAATATTTATTGTATATAATATATTCAAAGTCTTCTTTGGATCAGGTCAGTAATATTTATTGTATATAGCACATCGTCAGTGCATTGTCAAACTATGTAGAATTCATTCTAGCTATTAAATTATCAGGGATCTGTCATTGTTGATGACATACAACCAAATGTAAGTGGTGCACAGAGATATTGGGTTTTATCTCAAGAAGCTCCTATTAATTAACAACATAGTGTTTCGGGTATGGTCTTTTGTAAATTAACCCATCTGGTACCGACCTACTTTTTCGCAATGCATCCTTTCAATACCAGATATTATTTTATTAATTATTCTCCGTGGCCTGGCCCAGAGATTATTTTGGAATTTGTCAAAATTTGATAGATTTTCAAATAATTTTTTTTAACTTTTTCATTTTAAACAATTGTGTAACATCTTCGTGATGTTTTACTTATTAATATATCTTGTAGGCGTTCTCTCAATACATAACCTTGCATACAATAATCCTCTAAAGAACTGGTTTCAATAAAACATTTTTAATATCTACACTATGCACAGTATTGCACAGTACATATATAATTTGAGGTTATACAACGTGGAGTTCTCAGACACGTCCGCCATGACACACATAATTCTCCAACTCTGATAATCTCGAACCTTCTTCCAGCGCTTTCACTCACGTGACCCTTTCCGTCATCCAACTCTTGATTCACACGTGACAAATGGATAAGAATTACGCTAATTATCTGTGCAGACATGGATACAGATGTTGACAAAACTATTCATTCTTAGTTAACACTTTTCTTTTATGAGTAAATACATTAATCAGAAAGGACAGAAACAATTCTAATATGGCATTATCCGCTACAGACACAAGGCACTACCCCGCCTCTCCCCCATCCCTCTCCCCTGCCTCTCCTCCCAATCCTTTCAGACCACACCGCATCCCCCCTCATCACCCACACACTTGGGGATGGGTGTTCCAGTCTGTTAGTGCCGCCGAACAAAACCAAAATTTTAAGTATCTGCGATCTCGACCGGAGACGTCATGGGCAGTTTATTAGGACCGGGGTAAGAGATCAATGATTGAAAGTTTTAAGTGCTGTCAGACTGGACAAGGGAGCAGGGACAGGTCAACAGTAGTTTTGTGGGGACCTGGGGAAAATATGAGAGAAGTTAGTTTTAAGGACTTAAGCCAGAGGGCAATCTCAGATCTCACCCACATTCCCCTGGCTAACAATGTAAGGGGAGAATGGTAGGAGACAGAGGAGGAGTCACCCAGGGCCTGGTTAAGTGGACAGAACGTAGTGGTAGAGTAGGGCATTGCTTAGGGATGGTAATAGATTTGTATACTGTGCTGCCTGTTTAAGTGCTAGTAGTTAGACATCAGTAATGGTGTTAATCTTAGAAAATAAATTATTCAAATAAACATAATCCAAACTATAGTCCTCACGACCTGCCTTTTATCTATTTGTTTAATTAGCTGTCAAGTGAGTGTGTGTGCTGCAAATTATATAATAAATAATAATCCTCTTAATAGCCACCACTCGGCTACACTATAAATAGATTATAGAAATAAAGATGTATAAGAAAAAGGCATCAAGCTGTTAAAGATGAAGTCCACGACAAAAGACAATAATATAAAACATATTTTTTTAATGAAAACTATTATTATAAAATATTTAAAAAGTTTGATGCAATAAAAATATAAAATATTTCTTCGAGTGTGCGTAAGTCACAACTTACTAGGATGCAATAAAACAGATCCGCTATAAAAAATCAGTTATTGTTTGATTTTTATAATTTAAAAAGTAAAATAAAATTTGGCTCTTCCCTAATGTTTAAACATTCTGCCCAAGACTGAGGTGAAAGGTCATCTCCTCGTTTCTATGTTTATATCCAATAACCCTCTATGTGGCAAAAAGACACGCTCTGGCTACAGGGAACAAATTTGGCTGGTCAGTGCAAAAAGATGCGACCGGTACTAGAGCGGGTTAAGTGTCATCATTTCTAATTATTATAGATGTATCTATAGGTTCAAGGATGTATCCATATGTACAAGGATGTATCCATAGGTTCAAGGATGTATCCATAGGGACAAGGATGTATCCATAGGTACAAGGATGTATCCATGTGTACAAGGATGTATCCATAGGTACAAGGATGTATCCATAGGTACAAGGATGTATCCATAGGTACAAGGATGTACAAGGAATACTCAAGCTGCGTTAGAAAGTTTTAATCTTAATGATAAAATATAAAAGTGCTTCATCCTCAAACACTTGTGTTTGTTCCCCTCAGGTGTGCACGCCAGGGCGGCCAGGGTGCTGGCTCTGTTGGTCGTCCCGGGCCACTTACTTTTCAGCTTCACTATCTTCTACCTGAAGGCTGGCCACACGTCCAGCTCATTTTTGTTTCAGACCTTCTACCTGTCAGCTGCCCTACTGCAGGTCAGTGAGTAAACAATGGCCTCACACAGTCAGGTCACACGGACACTATGTTGTGTTTGGGTTAGGGTCAGGTCAGCTATAGTAATAATGGTCAATAACTGATGTAAATATTTGTGTTGAATTTGGTTTAAGTTGTATTTATAATGACAAGGGAATGGGAGAACTTATTTCCAGTTTAATAGTCTTTAATTTTTAAAATTCTTTTACATATGAAGACCACAAGGGAAAAAACGGCTAAGTGACATTATTGAAATTTCTTTGTTACACCCTGTATCTGATAGAGGGTCAAAAATAGAATGTTCTGAATGAGGTTTTATGAAAAAATTATGTCTCTAACCCAATTAAAAATTCAAATCTATTAAGTTAATTTATAAGAAATTTGTATAATTTTGAACTTAAAAACTTGAATATCTCAAAACTACAAAAATGTGACATAGCCGTTTCTTCCCTTGAGCTCTTCATATGGATTAAATAATCTTGAAAGAAACGTAACTAATAAAAGTTTATTGATTAAAACTATCTGTGCTGGGAACTTATACCATGTGTAACAGAGATGTGGGGGTGTGGTTTGATTGGTTGGGTGGAGGTGTGACCTGATTGCTCTGTAGTTTGGGTGGGTGGAGGTGTGGCCTGATTGCTCTGTAGTTTGGGTGGGTGGAGGTGTGGCCTGATTGGGTGGGTGGGGGTGTGGCCTGATTGGGTGGGTGGAGGTGTGGCCTGATTGCTCTGTAGTTTGGGTGGGTGGAGGTGTGGCCTGATTGCTCTGTAGTTTGGGTGGGTGGAGGTGTGGCCTGATTGATCTGTAGTTTGGGTGGGTGGAGGTGTGGCCTGATTGCTCTGTAGTTTGGGTGGGTGGAGGTGTGGCCTGATTGCTCTGTAGTTTGGGTGGGTGGAGGTGTGGCCTGATTACTCTGTAGTTTAAATGGGTGGGGGTGTGGCCTGATTGGGTGGGTGGGGGTGTGGCCTGATTGGGTGGGTGGGGGTGTGGCCTGATTACTCTGTAGTTTAAATGGGTGGGGGTGTGGCCTGATTGCTCTGTAGTTTGGGTGGGAGGGGTAGTTTTAAGCATTAATTTACAGTTAAGTGCACTGAGAACATGTTTCCATGTTCTGTGAGCAATGAAGTCATTTGCTCTGTCAGAGATGTTATTACAAACTTTTTTTCACAGATCCGCACCTTGGGTCTGTAGATTAGCTTGTGTTTATATTTCAGTTCTAGTGCATTCAGGTATAGATTATTGTAACAGAAACTAAACTAGTCTCTTCATCCCCCCGCAGGTCATACTGCTGATTTACATCGCGTCCTGGATGGTGCCGCTAATCTGGGCCAAGGGTGCCGATCCCGACAACGTAGCCATTCCTTACCTGACCGCCATCGGTGACCTCCTTGGCACAGCTTTTCTTGCCCTGGCATTCCATTTCATGTACCTGTTGGGAGACAGGGACGCAGATGTGTCTGACTAGATGTAAACACAAACTGGTCACATGATGTTGTTTGTTTGACTTTTGGTGTTGATGGCAGGTGACGTTACTGTAACATTGGACCAACATTATTATTTATCTTTACTGGGCTGCCTGTTTTTTTTTCTTGTCATGACCTGACCTCATTTGAACATGTCACTCATGGCCTCACTGATTGATAGCATGAGTGATGGTTCCACTGTGATAGATTTTACTGATGTCATGATGATGGGTTGTTGTTTTTTGTGCTGAATATCTATTTGATCCACTTTCATTCTTATTAAAATCGTTCTTTATATTTCTACACCACTGACAACGTTCATTTGATAAAATTATATCAGTACAGACTTAATTGTTTGTTAAAATAGATTTCCCCATACAACCTTTATTATTTTTTCTTTGATACCTCCAGTGCTTAACCCCATGTATAGAAGATACTTGTGAAGGTATCACTATAAACTAACAGAAATACAATTCGTAATTTTGTATCCCCACTCCATTTTTGTTAAAGTTTGGGTTTGTTCAGTAAATTTGTTAGAAGGCACCGCTGTGTCTTGATGTAAATAAACACATGAAACCAGATGTCAGCTACCATCACTTTATCTAACTTTTTGACATGTATATGAAATTGTATCTGAAACACATTTTCCTGTAGTTTTATAGCAAAAGAGATCAGCAGGGAATATTTTCTTTACTTGATTTTATTAATATTTCCTTTGTCACCACACATGTCCACACACACACTCATGTATATCCACACACACTCGTGTATCCACCACACTGTGAATGTAATTTCCCAGGCCCCATGCTGCATTCAGCAATTAACTTGAACCACCAACACTGTCTCATAACATACTGATGTTTCAACACAGCCAATAAACTTTTCTATGTCAAAACTTTTCTATGTCAAAACTTTTCTATGTCCAGTGAAATGAAAAAGTCTTCAAAAACTCATTCATGCTTCATGTAGAGCAGTGGTTCCTAACCTTTTGGGGTCCTTGCACCCCTTCAGATGCCCAAAAAAGTCCATGCACCCCCTCGTGAAACTTGCAGAAAATGCATAATAAACTATGTTTATTTTAGGAACACAACAGTTTTGACTATAGGCAACAGGGAATTTAGTGAGAGATCTGCTGCTTCTTATGATCAATCAGCGATTTAAATCTGGGTACTGTTTTGGACAAAGCAACTCTCATGTCATCCTCTGCATTCAACTTATTCCTTTCCTTGGTTTTAATCGTCAACGGTGTGGAGACTACTGCTTCACAGAGATAGGTTGTGGCAAATGGAAGGAGAGTCAGTACTGCCCTCTTGGCTAGTTGTGGGTAGGAATCTAGCTGGGCGCACCAACATTCAATCAAGGTATTGCAACTGAAGTCACTCCTCATTACTTCTCTGGTTCTCAAATCAATCAGGTCATCTTTAGCAAAGTCACTGTCATCAATGTTGTCCAAGTCACAGAGAAAAGGATTGCGAATCCAAAGATCTTTCCTAGCAATTTCTTGATATGTTCAACTCATTCAAGATGGTGAAGATGTCAGCCAGGTATGCCAAGTAATGAATGAAATTGGGACAGTCAAAACTTGTCAGCAAGGTCACTCTCTTTTTATCGCAAGAAAATTGCAAGCTCCACTCTCAGTTCTACTAACCGAGAAAGTATCCGTCCCCTGGACAACTAGCACACTTCAGTGTGGTAGAGCAGAACTTCATGCTCTGAGACCACCTCCTGACAGAACAACTTGAAGAGGCAGTGGTTCAAGGCATATGAACGGATAAAATTTACAACTTGGACTGCAATAGAAAGAACTGACTTGAAGGTTGGAGGTAGAGTTTTGCATGACAGGGCCTGACGATGAAGGATATAGTGTGTAGTGACAATATCTGGAACTTTTTTCTTTACCAGTGCTGAAAATCCTGCCTTATTACCGAGTATGAAGGGAGCACCATCTGTGCAAATTGAAGAAATTCTTGAAGTCCAGTCAAACTGGTTTTCAGTGAAGAATGCCCTGACTAGCTGCAGCACATCAGCAGCTTTGGCAGTAGCTAGGAGTGGCTTACAAAAGAGAAATTCCTCCTACAGCAATCCACTGTGAACATTTCTCAGAAATAAAGAATCTGACTGCATTGTGCTATATCAGTGGATTCATCCAGCTGCATGCTAAATGGAAAAGGACTGCTTCTCATCTCACACAAGACTTGATCCAGAATGTCTGCAGCCATGTCACTAATCCTCGAATGAATAGTGTCATTGGACAAAGGAACTTTCTCAACGTGCTTCCTCTGTTGGTGACCACACATCAGTTCCACTATCTCCAGAGCACAAGGCTTCACCAAAGTTCTCTAATGGTGTGGGGCTTCTTGTTCTTTGCAATAAGATATGCAACCTTGAATTATGCCTCCTCCAGTGCAGGTTTCTGTGACAAAGAAAATCCAAGCTTGGGCAAGGTACGTACCTGAGGTCAAGAAGCGAGCTCTCTTCTGGCTTGAAGACCTCAACACTGTCCTTGGAATTGGATGGATGGACTTTCTCCAAGTCCTGTCGGAGTCTAACGGGCTTCATGTTGTCATTGCACAGGATTTTTCCACCAAGGAAGCGCTGTGGCTTTTGTGTTCAATCTCTCTCTCTTTTTTTTATTATTTACTAACGATTTTGAGCGGGTGATGACAATCGGAAAGTCGTACCAGTCACAGGCAATTTTTTAACTGACGAAGTTGATGTTTTTAATGACCGGAATTGGATGCTCAACTCAAGATTTTAGGTTTCAATGACGAATAATGGCTTACAATTAATGTTTTTAAGACCTTTGCAGCAAACCGAGCAATAAAAGTGAAGGAAAAAATCCCAACGTTTACATCATTATTATTATTATTATTATTTGTTCACTTATATAGCACAGTACCCCAGCCAACAGCTTGGGCTTACAGCGCTTTACAAACATATTCAACAACTACATAAAACACATAGCACTCTAAATCTTCCTAAACATAATTACACACACAAAATTTATATAAATGTTCAGAAATGGACGCATCACCATCACAGACTGTTAATTTGATGGAGCGAGATCAGTGCACCTCATCACCATCATAGACTGTTAATTTGATGGAGCGAGATCAGTGCACCTCATCACCATCATAGACTGTTAATTTGATGGAGCAATCCTTAGCGAAACAGGAATGAAGATCCTTGCTTATGGTTTAAATTTTCAGATTATCAGTTTTTCTTTCTTTTTTTTCTTCTTCTTTTTCTTTTTTTCTCTGAAGGGTTCATGCACCCCCTGGAACCTGCTCATGCACCCCTTGGGGGTGCATGCACCACTGGTTAGGAACCCCTGATGTAGAGGTTCTGTACATTTGTTTTAAAATTATCAAGAAACTGATCCTAACGTTTTGGAACTTGAGCTGTTTGTAAAACATTGATATTTTATCACTCAGCATGATGGAAATAAATAAATGGTATGGACTTGCGATCAAGTGAATCCTGTTCATCAATTAGCAATTTTTTTAATAATGATATTTTACTTCTAACGCGATTTTCATTTTTAATTATTAATTAAAATTTTCA
Source organism: Ampullaceana balthica (assembly GCA_944989445.1). Lineage (NCBI taxonomy): Eukaryota > Metazoa > Mollusca > Gastropoda > Lymnaeidae > Ampullaceana > Ampullaceana balthica. The sequence continues at coordinate 92,865 of CALYLW010000217.1, forward strand.
AATATTCTGTTGTTTTTTTTTAATGTTCATATGAAGATCATATCTTATTATCATTATTATTATTTATCAGTTGAGATTATTTTTGTTGACATATTATTATTGGCATTTAATGATGTATTTTATTGATATTGTTACAAAGTTCATTATTTTTTTAAAAATTCCCTTTTCTCAACTACACTCTCTTCCTTAACTCCATTATCTCCCTTTCTCTACAATACCCTTGGCGTTGAATTAAAAAGTGTCACAATTACTTAAATTCCTTAACAGATTCTTTTTTTCCTCTGTTCAAGATTTATTAGTTGTCATCTACTTAACATATTATTAATAACCCAAACTTCTAACTTACTTATATCTGAAATATTTTAGGACAGTGCAAAGTTCTTGTATCCATGTGTTCCTCTTTCTTAAGTTTGACTTAAAATTATATGTACTTCAATAAATGTACTTACTCGCTGCAAGCCTCTCAGACGCTACATTTAGAATGTCTTGTGTCCTATTGCTACATTGTGGTGTACCCAAGTTGGATTCTAATAATATAGGGGGCAGAAAAAAAGGTGAATGAATTAATATTTGTTTCATAGGTTTAACTAAGTTTGATACATTTTTTGCTGTAATTCAAACATGCAAAGAGTTATGGATCTTTGTAAGCCAAACACTAACTATAAGCTTTGATCCAGTAAGTTTGATACATTTTTGGATGTATCTCAAACATGCAAAGAGTTATGGATCTTTGTAAGTCAAACACTGACTATAAGCTTTGATCCATTGAATAACCCTAACCTAACCAATCTTACATCAGGGCTGCATTGGGACTTTATTAGTAAATAAGCCAAGTTACATAATCCCAGAAAGAGCCAGTGTTCTATGTTACATACTCCTGATTATGTATAACTAACGCAATGTTGAGCAATTCTGCTATTCTACTATTTGCTCATCTTTTATTTTATTTTATTTTTTTAAACTAACCACATTTTTATCACCTATTCATTATGATTTTAATTATTTCTAACATATACCATCATTAAATATATTACTGTCTTATAAAAAGGGCCCTTTACAATTACATATTCAATATATATTTAAATTTCTTATGTTCATTCTTTAAATATGTATCATTGTAATAATTTGACTTAATATTTCATTTACTTTGCAATAACTTACAATATCATTTTGTTTTTCATGCATACACTTACAATTTTGAATTTACATCAGGGGTCGGGAAACCATGGCTCACGAGCCAGATGTGGCTCTTTTGATGGCTGCATCTGGCTCTCAGACAAATGCTCGATTACAAAAAAAAAGTTTATTCGGACTCCTTTGATATAAAAAAAACAGCATAACAATGATATTAAAAATAATTCAGAGACATAATTGTTGTACTTTTAGTGTTGAAATTACACGAAATGCACACATTTACTTGAATTTTTAGTTTTAAACATAATGTATGGCTCTCACGGAATTGCTTTTCAAAATATGTGGTGTTTATGGCCCTCTGAGACAAAAAGTTTCCCGACCCCTGATTTACATTATCCATTACTGCAGTCACAGGGTGATAAATTTCAATGAATGTACGTAAATCATGTTTTAAAGGTACTGGGAATCTGTTAATGGCCTTCAATTAACAGGAGGCCCATCATCACTGTCTCTAGGTGACTGTATCTTCTGCCAATAGATCAGCCATAGACCTCTTGCCAGAAGGAAACCACGTTTATTGACTTCATTCTATAAATTTACTTGTCAAACCTTTAGGCATTGTTTTGATTTTTTTTCATATCACTTCTATTGGTATTTTGTGTTGTTTTATAATTTTTCTAATGTAATTTTGTTTAAAATTTTGAAGTTTATGAAGCAATATACAGCTTCCCTAATAGCCATTGTATTTTATTTTTTTGGTTTGATTGTAGTTTATTCATTCAGCTCTGTAGCTCTTATTTGGGTGTCAATTTTTTCATCTTTAATGTGGTAAATATTTCAATAATATTTTAGCACGAATGGCTTTTGTTTAATTCAGTTGATATAACACAAAAATTGTATGGTGTAGCATCAATTCAAAATAGAACAGGTTTCTTTTTAAAATAACTTAAACATAAAAATCAAATAGAAAAATCAAAATTCCTTTTATCAAATTTTCACAGAATTAATTTGTATGGTGTATTTTAGAAGCACACATTGATATTCAGTTTTAGAAGTTATTTAGAAGTACCTAGTGGTTGAGTATTAATTAATTACTCCTATATGAAATAAAATATACAAGAATTATGAAAATTCAATCTGAAGAGGACAAAACAAATGTGAAAATGTTTGTCAAAATTTTCATCAGTGGCGTGTTATAAAGACAGACAACAGATTTTTTTTTACCAATATGTAGAGATAAGAAAATGGAGACATTTTTAAAATAATTTTAACCCTATCATAGGCTATGGTATTCCCTGCCCTTGTTTTTCATTTCCTAAGACTTTCTTAATGTTAATCTATTACATACTATGCCTGTTGGTCCTAGTGACCTATGTAAAGATCACAAGAACTATGTGGATATAAATAAGGTTTATTTTGACATTTCATGACTTTTTAAAAAATCTCTCTTTGTGGGGTTTTTCAGGGAATTTCCACAATTGTAGAGTAGTACTTCAGAGGCTAAAACTAATGTATAACTTCTTGAAAATTCCACCTACAATTGTAGAGTAGTACTTTATAAACTAGTTTATAACTTGTCCAAGCTTCCAGCTTCATCGTATAATTTATAATGATTTGGATTTTTGTCATCTTACAATTACATTGTGTTGAACATTTTCTAACAAATTTAATTGTTGCAATTAATTTTTATTTATATAAATAAGACGTTTTTAACAGATTCACATAAATATTTCATTTTTAAATTTTTTCAGTAAAAGGCTAAAAGTAGAATGTTTATGTGAAAAGAATTCTTTAATTTGAATTTGTGTATTAACAAATGGCAATGAAAAGATAAATAATATTTTAAAATGACAAGATTTGAAATCATGTTTGGCAACTTATGCTGCTTTGGGGGTTTTAAGTCCTTATTGGATGTTTCTCAGCTTGGTCAAGTTTTGTTCAAGTCTGAAACAGTAGTAGTATATGTTTGCACAGTATCAAATACAATAGAAATGATTCTAGAAATGAAATAGGCTGGTGGTCACTGTAAGGCTACAAATACAGTAATACAATGAATGAGGAGTTCTTACTTTAATATTTTTGGGTGGAAGTTTTAAGATTTATATTATGGTTTTTATCATGTTAAAAATGTAGAGCAGAAATGAACTCTAAGTAGATAAGAAGTCATGGTTACTTAACTAATGGTCCTACATTATGTGTGCATAAATTTCCTTGCCAACATGACAACAGCGGATGTTGTCATGGTGAGGTAGGGGAGATCAGTATTATCTCAAAGATGCTGCTCACTCTACATGGGTTATTGTTCCTAGAACCAGTGCCTTCCTCATAATGTATGTGATATCAACATTTGCCAGATTGGTCTCTATACCAATCTCCTCAAACTGTTCAGAGAAAGGAGATATATATTTTAGGGCACTTACATAAACAATAAATGTGCTCAAAATTGTAGAAGCATAAAAATTTTCTGTTAATTCAAATATAAATTTTTGTTATTCTTGAATTCCAATAAAACTATAAAATATTGTTCGTTTTTCGTATACAATGAAATGGGTGACTATTAAAAGTTTAATGTATACTATACAATATCTATAATTTATTTAAAAATTTAATCATTTGAAATAGAAAACTCACCATTAAATTATTCAAGTTCAAAATTCAATGGTTTTATGGGAACTTGCATAAACAAACGAAAAATAAAATTTCTTAAAATATTCTTTTTGATTTTTTAAACCCTTAAAAAAACATTACCTTGACAAAATTGATGTTGTGTTATATTTAATTGTTAATGTGTATTTGGAAAGGAGCTATTTACCTTGTATGTTGTTGCTTTTTACACCTTCTGTAATACAATTACTTACCTGAAATAATTCATATTTTAGTTAAATAACCCTACAAATTTTAAAAAAAATTATTTGTGAAACTGTGGCAGTTGGGTTAGTTATATGTATAGGTTTGATTACTTCAACCATCTGGACTGTTCTGTTAGTTATATGTATAGGTTTGATTACTTCAACCATCTGGGCTGTTCTGTTTGTTTTATTTTTTTCTGAACTGTATCTGGTGTTAACACTATAGAAAATGAAAACATTAAATTTGTCCATTTCAAGCACAGGGTTTAGTAGAGAAGGCTTAAGCTTATGTAGTGTTTCTAAAGTAATTTTTTATTCACATTATATAATGTAATTACAGGTACTACTTTTACTTCTGTTGTAATATTACAATTTGATATTGATAGAATATGACGGCAGGATTAGTTGTTTGCTGTAATTACATTTTTCAAAATTCCTTTTTGTTGGAAAAAACATTATATTTTCTTTTCGCTCTGACATAGATAAACAATTATTTATTTAACATTAAGTAATCAAATAGTTATATAACAATAAAGTAACATTAGTTTTTTTGCTTAACTTTTTTTTTAATAGAGGTGGGATGGGATTTAGTTGTCTATTTCATCTCCCAAATTGTTATTAATTTTAGATCAAGGCTGATCAACTTGTGGGTGCCAAGGAACTCTCCCCACCCCCAGCCCCCACATTTCCCTGCACACAAACACACCAAACGATTCCTGGAACTGTTTGCCACATATGTTATTGGGTGATACAAAGCTATCAATGATTTGTGGTACAGAATAATAGCATTTAAAAAATATCTTTGGTTGGGGGGGGGGAGGGCTTTTGATGAGACCAATATAATATCTGTTATATGTTTAGAATCAATAATCTGATTGTGTTTTATGTTCCTGTGTTAAATTTGTTATATGTTTAGAATCAATTATCTGATTATGTTTTATGTTCCTGTGTTAAATTTGTTATATGTTTAGAATCAATTATCTGATTATGTTTTATGTTCCTGTGTTAAATTTGCTATATGTTTTTTTTTAACTAACAGAGTGAAGGGTTCTATAGTCAAGATTGGGAAATGAATCAATCAATTTTAATAAATAATCTATTGATTACGTGATGTTAATGTGAAATGAACCAATGAAAATGATGATATTTTTACCATGGTACAAAATGTGGTGCTTGTGATCATGAAAATATTTATTTAAAACTTTTAATTAATAAATGAATAATTATATACTGATGGAACTCAAGTTTGGTTTGTCATTTATTTCTCTTTGTTTTATTTATTAATGTTATATTTGTGGTATCACTTGTAAGGTTGTAAAGCTAATCCTGCCATATGTGTTAAATGGGGAACCAGTATGTGGTTGATTAAGCCCTGCTAATACTAATACAGTCGGACCTCTCTGACTCAAACTCAATAGGACCGGAAAAAAATTCAACTTACAGAGTTTTTGAGCACGGTAAAATTGCGTAAGAGGCCCGGATTTTGGCCAGTACCTAACAATTCGATATTGGGAGGTTTTCCGCTTAGGGAAGTTCGACTTAGCGAGGTCCGACTGTATATCTCATAATATTGGGTTGTCTGAAAGGGCAAATTGTGTTTAGGACTTAAATTAGTGTAAATATATTTCATAAAACTATGCATACACTGACGTGAAATCTGAAAATGTCACCATGTTTTGTGACAATTTGGGAAAGGTGTTCATTTTTAGGTTTGTAAAGGAGAGCGGTGTTGCCATCTTAATCTTTTTTTTAAAAAAACAAACATTACAGACGTTTCTTCGCAGAAGATTCGTGCGTCCTACCTTCTGATACGAGCGCACAGACCTTGCCGGTCTGTTGGCAAGTGACGCAGCATACATTCACAGGCCACGGCTATGAGGGTGCAATGCCCATCCGCCTTTGTTGCCCTAACTAGTGTCTGGCACCCATTAAGAGCTGGGTCGACTCATGGAACCCTTAGCCCCGGGAAAAAATCCCTGCCGCCTTCCGCTGGGTCGACTCATGGAACCATTGCCATTGGCCCCAGGAAGAAATCCCTGCCGTCACAGAGATTCGTACTCGTGGCTCTAGGACCTAGACTAGGTACTTAGGTACGCGCCCATCTTCAAAGTTCCTGGGAAAAATCGCTTGATCTAAAAGACAATTAAAAAAACAACAGTAGATCAAGTAGATGTTTCTCATCAGTTAGCAATCAACTTATACTTGTTACTTATACAAATGATGTTGGAAATATGAACCACCTTAATCTTTTAGCGTATACATTTTCATTTTAAGAAAAAGTGTTAAACATAACATTTTAAGACAGGGGAAATAATCATGATCCAACTATTTAAAAATATTTGTGTGCATTTTACTTTCCCTTTTATTCCCCTTTTCCATTTCAAAAGGACAGTTAGAATTCTACACTCATAGTTTCATAGTCAATAAGAAATAAACTGAACTCTCCACACAATACACAGATAAACGTATAAAAGATAAAGGTAGTAAGTGATACATATCTTCCGGTCTATAAATATGATGTTTAGTCCACTCCGAATTTAGCAAGTCACGATGGCCGAGTGGTTAAGGCGTTGGACTCGAAATCCAATGGGATTTTCCCGCGCAGGTTCGAATCCTGCTCGTGACGTGTTTTTTTTCATATTTAATTTTTTGCATTACCTAAAGTTCTTGTAAAGATTATTCTATTTGTCATTGTGGACATCTGTTGTCAAATTTTCTTTGTGGATTTAAAATGTTAAGTAAGCTGTTGTAACGTATGAACATAAGTGTAAACGAGAAACCATTCACAGACAAGAGCCGTGGTATAAAGATAAATCGATCATAAATTATTATTCGCCATCAGCCATTCAGGAACTAAGTTGTCTTTGAGAAACTGTGTCAAAAGAACAAGTTACCTTATCTTATCTATACAGACGCTCCTTCTATGCAGAAGATAATTGCGTCCACAGACCATGACAGATGATCTGTTGGCAAGTGATGCAGCGTTCACAGGCCACGCTTTGTGGGATTCACGCATTACCCAGCCGCCTAACTAGTGTTAGGTACCCATTCGGAGCTGGGTGACTCAGGGATGCCCTAGGCCCCGGGAACAAATCCTTGCCTTCACGTGGATTCGAACCCGTGGCCATCGGTACGCCAGTCGAGCGCGCTGCCACAGTTACGACCTGCTCCTGAAAACCTCCTTCAGCCTCCGCCCACCCCCACCCCTCAAAAAAAATTAATAATTTGTGGAGTACGTTTACCTTGTTGTTTTGTTTGGTTATTACGTCATACAAAAATATGGATTATAAAATATACCTTAAATCGTATGCATGACAGGTGCTGTTTTCTATACAGGAGATAATTAGGCCCTTTGCTTATTTATGGCTCATGTCGACTCTTACATTTTCATTCAAGTTTTGAATGCTGGCTTGTTTGGGCAACTCTTCTCAAACCAAAATGCCAATCGGGAAGAACGAGAATGCGTATGTGTTTGTTCTTGCATACGGAATAAGAAAAGTGTGTGTTTACCCCCATGTCTACGTATAGTTTTTAAATAAGAAAAAACGAATTAAAGTATCCTGCCTAGAGAAGGGACATCATTGTTGTTGTTTTTTTTCTCATTAAATGTTTTATTTGTCAGTTCTATTTTTAGGGGCCGACCTTAAATGACGTCACCCACCTATGAGGAGGGGGGAGCTCCTCACAGTTGTGACGATGTGTGACAAATGGGAGGGGGTTTGTTTGAGAAATGTGACGTCACATCAAAACTGGCAACTTTAAATAAAAGTTTCACTTAAATATTTGATTGCTTACAGTTACAATTTATTTTATGACGTTTTACTTAGCTTCACGCGTGTTACGATATTTCTAAAAGTTCCTAATATTAAAGTGTATGTAAGAAATTCCAAGAATCTTGCAGTCCTATTCCAGAAGATCTTTTCAAGGGTGATCCATCAGATAACTGACGCGTTTCTGTGACCGTTTCTGTGACCATTTCTGTGACCGTTCCTGATAGTTACTTTATATTAACCTCCCCTCACCAACTCTTCACCCCAACCCTCCCCGTTCACTCCCCCCCAGTGGCGGATTTAGCTATAGGGCAGGGGGGGCGGCTTGCCCCCCCCCACGCCCCTGTTGGGTCTAAACTGGCGCCCCCCTAAAGACGCCCTCGATGAACACCAAAAAGGTGTCACAAGAGCAGAAAAAATGATTTCTAAACACGAAACTTGTAATCAACACCAAATTGCTTGCTAAAAATTGAATATCAAGGGATGAAACGGTAATATCTGGTTTAAATCAATCACTCGCATCTGAATTATCGGCGACAATTGATAATTAAGTTAAGTCTGCACAATTATTTTCTTTAATTATTGAATCAACCATTGATATATTTAGAATTGATCAGATGTCAGTTTCTTTACATTCAGTTTTAAAATCAGGACATGTTGTGGAGAGATTTATAGGCTTTTATACTTTGGTAAACAGCGGCTGAATAGCGAATAGTGCGCTCGCCTCACAAGCTGAGGGGCGTGGCATCTAGCCCACGTTAAAGCCACAATAAAAATAAATAGAGGTAAAAAAAAAGATTTTAAAAAACCAAGTTTTTATAAGTGTACTAAAAAGAAGAAAATGATTTAAAACTTATAAATTCAAGTTCATGTACTTTGATTTAATATGACTAAAAACTTGGGGCGGGTTTTTGGTATAAAAGTTAACTGAGATCTATGAGTGAGAGAATGAGTGAAATGCATTATGTAAAACCTCATAAGCGCCCTCATAAATAAAAAATGCTCCCGCATTTGCTGAGAAGATTTTAACGGAAATAAAAAAGTGAAATATTGATTTCACACTCTGTCGAGGACAGGCATACTCTGGAATTAAGAGTGGCCTTTAAACTCATATAAAGAAACTTTCACCCAATTATTGTGCCCATGTTTTGAATTTGGTTACTATCGAAGCAATGTCTGTAAACAGTGGTATACAGTTGTTTTTGGCGCATATTTAAGGTTGTATGCAGGGCCGTCTTAACGCATAGGCCCGATGGGCATTTGCCCGGGGGCCCACGAGCATAGGGGCCCCATGGGAATATGTTTAGTTATATATATTATATATATACGTCTTTTATTCCTGCGGGCCCAACACTATTTCTTTGCACGTGGGCCCAACCTGGTGTAAAGACGGCTCTGGTTGTATGCATGCCTTTCATCTAGTTTACCACGTCTACATACTCTTAAAGAATACCAGAAATATCAATATGAATCAACAGTAGATACTCTGAAACGACTTTCTGATACAAAATGTGCACGCCGTAAGCATGCAGTTGTTGGATCATTCTCTGCTATTCTAGCCACACTTGATTCAAGGGAATCAACAGAATAGAAAGGAAGTGTCAGAGCAGAAGCTATGTGACTATGTGTTTTAACAACAAAATATTCTTTTGCTTTTCTGATGCTATTTGTACAAAAGTTATCTTCATGTTATCAAACTAATTGCAATGGCTTTGCAAAACAATTGATCGATGTTGGACAAAATAAGTTTGTTGATATGAGAAGCGATGAAGCTTTTGAAATGCTGAATGTAGGTGTCAAATCATTTATTAACGAAAATGGTTCCAAACTAGATGTTAAAACAGAATTTAAAGAAAAGCGAATTGCAAAAACGAAAAGCATGACAGGCGAACTTAGCAGTGATGTAAGGGCTGATGATCCAACTACACGCTTTAAATCTGAAACGTACGTCACTATCTTGGATTCACTTGTAACACAAATAGATGATCGATTTAATGAATTTTGGTGCACAGTTACTTATTTCTATTGTATTGATCCATCACAAATGTTGTAAGAAAATAAAGATTCTTTTCAAAGTTTATGCAAAATTTACAAACACGACATTAACCTTGAAGAAGCAATCGTAGAATATAAGATTTGTATGCATTAATACAATAACCTTCTGCTAGTACACTACAACTTAAAAAGGTTAGGCCATTCTTGACTGAAAAACTAATGGCATCGGGTCTCACTAATTTGTCAATATTCTATAAAATTTACATGACTCTTCCTGTTAGCAGTGCTACTGCTGAAAGATGTTTCAGTAGATTGAAACTCATCAAAAATTATTTGCGCTCAACAATGACAAACGAACGTCAGTCTGCATTGGCATTAATTTCAATTGAACGTGATCTAGCTGAGAAAGTTGACTATGAATCAACGATAAATCGTTTTGCTAAAATGAAATCACGTAGAAAGCAATTTATATAGGGCTCACGGCTCTTTCTTATCTTATCTGTTACAGACGCTCCTTCTATACAGACTAATATTGCGTCATATGCTTATCCATGGTTTGTATTTAGTCCTGCATTCTTATTAGAGTTTTGAATGTTTATTTAAGGAATTTACAATCATTGTTTGTGTAAAGTTCATAAATTTTCCCAAAGTTTGATGCTCAAACTTTCAGTGATAAATTTTTTTTTAAATTCTGAAGTAAATTGTTTAGTTTATTTATAAGTATAATATTATTGGCACTCTTTGTGTGTGTGTTACTAATCCTGACCAATCCACTCCACCAAAGTCTCTGTGTTTTTCATTACAAGCTTTTATTTAACTCACACTGTTTGTATGTTGTATCCGTCAAATCTTGTAACGTAAAATTAAACCACTTCTGATGGTACTAGAGATCTCAAAATTTTACCACAGATAGATCTTGGATGACAATACATTGTATCAAAATTTCAGATCGATCGAATGTACCGTAATTAAATAAATGCATTTTTACGTTTATCTTTATATATAAGCTGTATCCGTGCTATTCTTGACTTTCACGTGAATGTCACCGGAGTTCACAACCAGCCATGGATGACGACATTCCAGGTGTTAAACAGCTCAGTAATTCGAAACTAAATCTAAATTGACATGATAATACAAGAGGAACAACTGGTATTTGTGTAGCCTAGTTGGCCCAATTGTTAGCTTAATGGATTTTCGACCTGGAGGTACTGGGTTCAATTTTCAGTTGGGGAAACTGTTATTTTTTAAATACATAAATTTGTAATTAATAATCTATCTTTTTACCACTATCACATTTAAGTTATAGACAACGAAGTTTGACTAATTAAATTGAGTTGATTATGTCAAAAAATTGATTAAAAAATTGTGTTACTAAAAAGTAGAAAATAAAATATTTAAAAAATCTTTTTTTAAAAGGACGCGCTTTTATTTACATATAGAAAGTGCACTAAAAAGAAGAAAATACAAATTTTCAATCCGTGAACCTATCGCTTGCACATAAAAGCGTGGGGCCCTCATCACAACTCGCAATCATGTACAAAGCTGCGAAAGATAAATACAAATTTATATGAATATTAATAAACATTTAAAGTTTCACAACTTTGATCATATACATGCTACTATCATATTAATTAGAAAAATTTATCTATATGCAAAAGAGTAGTTGCAATAAGAAATGAGTTGTGATGGGCGCCCCACGCTTTTATGTGCAAGCGATAGGTTCACGGATTGAAAATTTTTATTTTCTTCTTTTTAGTGCACTTTCTATATGTAAATAAAAGCGCGTCCTTTTAAAAAAAGATTTTTTAAATATTTTATTATTTGTAGCATCAGATTACCTGGTCTTAAACTGAACCATTTTGCCAGATAAAATTCTCATTTCATTCTTTCAGATAGAAAAGTATTACAAGAACTAAAAACAGTAGCTCTTAAAATTTTATTAGTAAAAATAAGTTGTTCTCTTTGAAACTAAGTTCATAATTTACTGTCATCTTTTTATCCTACATATGATATATGCATATAATACGTATATGATATATGATTTCTTTAATTACTTAGGCCTTTTATTAATTATTAACATTTTTTAAAATACATTATATTTTGTTTTATTTGTGACCTATTACTCTCCTGAATATAAAGCAATTGTTTGTATATTGAAGAGATTCATTGCAATGGTTTGATGTAAACAAAAATAATATTAAATAATGTACTTTGAATGATCAACACAGCATTTATTATTTAACACTTAGTCACTTAGTTATTTGTTTGAGTTGCTGTCAGTGCTATTTATGGCAAGCTGAACAAACTGATGAGTCATCTTGCAGATAGTACAACAAACTATTGGAGGCATATAAAAAATTTAATTAAATTCTACCTCATTATAAAAACATTTTAGAAGTTTTATTTAGCCCAAAGACTATAAACTTATTATGCTGAGTTTTCTATGTTAATGTCTGCTAGGATATTCAGCAATTGAAAGTGAAAACAAAGGATTATGAGAAATTTAGATTTCGTCACAAATAACAGCCCCCAAATTAACTACCATTTTCATAAATTCAATTGATTAACCATATCTACTTAAGACTAGATGTTTCTTTTTGTCTGCAGCAGTCTCTTAAGATGAAAACGTATTAAAGTTAAAGTAAAACTCACATTTAAAGTGAGCAGAAAAGTTTTTTAACATAAAATATAGCAATAAGAGTGAATCTCATATCAAATTTATAATCTTCATTGCAGAACCAGCAATTTAGACAAATGAATTTTATTTCAGCACCTATAAATATTTGCACTAAGTGCATGAATAAAAAAAATTTTTGCGGCGCCCCTTGAAATTCTCCTCGCCCCCCCACGAAGACAAACCTAAATCCGCCACTGCTCCCCCCCCCCAACACTTGACTTCACACTCACCCTCTTCTTCACTGGATCCCTCCCTCCAGCCACATATTTGTAAATATTTCCCACGAAATGCCATTCTTATTGCCATGATAATGACAGACTCTAGAAGTTCTCCCAAGTTCCAGAGATGATGTAACGACCCAAAGTATTTTGATGCAATGATTCACCACCATGGGCGTGCAGGTGTTTTCCCTGGCCACTCACCGTCGCCTCGTGTGGTGGAGGAATTCCTCGTGAGTCATCGAATCAACGCTGCTCGTGTGAGGATTTCGACAGCCAATTAGAATAACTTTATATAACGTCGAACTTCCAGGCTATTAGACATTGTGTAACGTAAGAATAAACAACTAAAAATTGAACAACGTAAGAATAAACGACTAAAAATTGAACAACGTAAGAATAAACAACTAAAAATTTAACAACGTTAAAATAAACAACTAAAAATTTAACAACGTTAAAATAAACAACTAAAAATTTAACAACGTTAAAATAAACAACTAAAATTTGAAAGAAATAAGAATGAATAACTTAAAATTGAACTACGTAAAAATAAACTTAAAATTGAACATAATTTTGCTCTCAATATAAGACACGTGACATACTCACGATGAAAGACGGCGTTGTAGAGGGTTGGGGGGGGGGTGAGATGGGAGATATTTGAGGGCCATGTTTATCAAAATGTAAAAGTATTGGGGGCCCATCGCCCGGGGAGTTAAAAACAAATACTTACCAATTCTTGTTGGGTCGAAGAGCCATGTTTCACGTTTTATTGGCCTTATAGCGTGTGTTTACAACCCACGGGACTGTGGGACTTAGTAAAGTTAAGCTCATACAATAACCGCAACCCTCACCGTCTTGTTATGTGTGTACAACACAACAGATCGATACCTGTGTCTCACATACCACGTGACTCAGGTGTTTTCTAGGAGCATTCTCCAATGACTCACGCGCGGGGACACGTCAGGGTTTTTGAGAAAAGCAAATTGTGACGTCATATACTATAGGAATGTTGCGCGCGCACCTACGCCTACGTGAATATTTTCATTTCCTGGCTCGTGGGTTCCACGTTCGTCATCTCGCCGAGGGTTTATCGAGGGGTCAGACAAAATATCTAGATGGTGCTAACAGTTGCGATATAAATTAAATTGGGCCACGAGCTTTATTTATTGTTTTATCCTTATTCTCATCCGAACTGACCGAACTCACAGTTTTATTTTATAAATTTTTAAAGGGTTCACCGACGAAACGCCTCGGACAAAACATGGCCCAATTTAATTTATATTTTTAAAAAAAAAGAAAGAAATGCTATAAATAATATAATTTGCACTTATTATGATACACTTGTTTTTTTCCATACTTTTTATAAATATTTTTTAAAAATCAGTATTGCTTTTTTGGATACTGTTTTGTGTTAAGGAAATTTACATTAAAATTATTCGTTGGAATGTCAAATCTTACAATGTTAAAAAAAGTCACGATGGCCGAGTGGTTAAGGCGTTGGACTCGAAATCCAATGGGATTTTCCTGCGCAGGTTCGAATCCTGTTCGTGACGTAGTTTCATTTTTATTTCTTTATTTTTTTACTCCCTCCCAAATTGGCGTGGCTGCAACCAGGTATAGAAGAAAGAAGTTCATAAAGTTAAAGTTAGGTACATAGTAATTTAAGAAATATACCACCCCTCCCCCTACCCCACTCAAGAATTTTTTAAAATTATTTTTTCATCAAAGGCATTAGTAAGAAGTCTTCTGCAGCCAACAAGCAACAATAAATGTAAAATCCAATAGATCGGGCCGAATGAAATGAACAATAGCTGGTAATGAATATTGGTAGCCAGTATTGGCTAATAATGGTTAGTGGTGACTAGTGGTGGCTAATGTTGGCTAGTGGTGGCTAATGGTGGCTCGTGGTGGCTCAGCTGAGCGAAATCCTGCTGCATACTTGTTACTTGTCATTGTCTTGCAAAAAATATAAACGGCCTTAGAGATTGGGGCAAATGTCGACCTGGGCTGGTGGCTGATTTGAATAATTAAAATAGAATATTGTACATTCATCAGACGTTTCATATCAGGTGATAAATACGCCTGCATTTATTATAAATTTATACATTCCTTCTTTAATGGGTGATTCTTCGAATATAAATTTTTAAATTGTAATAGGTCTACGGAACCATTTTGAGTCTTAGCATGTACCCCAGACTTCACTCCGACTGAGAACCGTCAAGAAGCCGTTCAGATAGAAATGAAACTTGAAATCGCAACGTAACGACCGGTTATACGACGAGATACCGGCGTCTGCTGAATGGTGACACTGTGACAGTTTACAACTTCGTCACGTGTTACCGCGGTGTATGGCTAGCATATCCACCCGTGTAATTTATTCCCTTTGTTGATAGTATATTGGAACTTTTGAGATAATATTTAAAAAACGTTTTTGTTAAAACCCATTAAATAAGTTTGCGTGTGTGTTCTTTAAATAATTTTGCTTCGCTTGCAAATTGTTGTGTCATCACTTACAGCCAGAGAACACTTACATTCATCACTTTAAGACAGTGGCGTGCAGCGAAGTCTTTAAGTTGTGTTTTCCGTTTTTGTCAATTTGAAAAATAATTGTGCAGTTAGCGGCAGTTTCCTAATCCCATCTAAGATACGTTGTTTCTCTCTCTCTCTCTCTCTCTCTCTCTCTCTCTCTCTCTCTCTCTCTCTCTCTCTCTATCTCTCTCTTTCTCTATCTATCTATCTCTCTTTCTCTCTCTCTCTCTCTCTCTCTCCCTCTCAATCTATCTCTCTTTCTCTCTCTCCCTTTCTCTCTCTGTCTCTCTCTCTCTCTCTTTCTTTCTCTCTCTCTCTTTCTCTCACTCTCTTTTTCTCGCTCTCTCTCTTTCTCCTCTCTCTCTCTCTCTCTCTCTCTCTCTCTCTCTCTCTATCTATCTCTCTTCTACATGTTCCTACCCCTCGATTCATAGACGCTACACTTATTTGTGTTCACATTCTGATGTATCTCTTTCTCTCATTCACTATTTTGGAAATAAACAAAAACAGTATCATGACTTTAAGACAGGTCAGTAAATTTCGTTTTCTTGTTGTTTTTTTCTTTCCTTTCTTTGAAGTTCACTAATTTTATTTCGACTCCGAAACAAACGAACTGACTACACCCTAGAGCTACCCTATCATGTAGTCAATGTTGGCTACTACTACATCCTAGAGCTACCCTATCATGTTGTTGTTGCTGTTCGTCCGTCGATTTGACGAAGACCACTCTAGTCATCCGAGGGTTGCTGGGACTGGCTTTGTTTGTGCGTGCGCAGATCGCTGATGAGGCCGATCCTTGCACGGAAGGTTCGGGAACAGAAAGGACAAGGGACGAGAGGGACATCTCCAGGAGGGTTGACAGCTCGGGCCTTTCGGGATTGCCTCTTCTTTTCTGCGGAGGTGATCCGGTTTGCCTCGCATGACTTGGCACCTTCGTGGATGGAAGAACGCCAGGTGGATCGGTCCATTGCAGCACGTTCCCACGTGTCTGGGTTGATGGCAAACGCTTTCAGTGAGACTTTCAGTGTGTCTTTGAAGCGTTTCTTTTGCCCACCGTGGGACCGCTGGTCATGCTGGAGCTCGCCATAGAAGAGTCTCTTTGGAAGTCTCTCGTCTGGCATTCGGACCACGTGCCCTGCCCAACGAAGCTGGGACTGCATCAGGAGTGTGAATATGCTGGGGAGACCTGCCTTGGTCAGTACCACTGTGTCTGGTATTTTATCCTGCCACTTTATGCCTGGGATCTTCCTGAGGCTTGTTGAATGAAAGTGGTTAAGCTTCCTAGCATGGCGCTGATACACAGTCCATGTTTCACACGCATATAGCAGTGTGGGGAGCACCACTGCCCTGTACACTTTCAGCTTGGTCTGGATGGTGATGCCTCTTCTGTTCCAGACATTTGGAGACAACCTGCCGAAAGTGGAGCTGGCTCTGGCAATTCTGACGCTCACTTCGTCATCGATGGTAACATTTTGCGACAGTGTGCTGCCTAGGTATGTGAACCGTTGCACTGTGTTGAGTCTCTGGCCGTTGACAGTGATGTTGGGCTCAACGTAGGACATTCCAGGCGCAGGCTGATGGAGGACTACAGTCTTCTTGGTGTTGATCGTCAGACCAAAGTTTGTGCATGCGCTGGAGAACAGGTTAACGCTGCGTTACATGTCGGCTTCTGAGTCATCCGAGTCAATGTTGGCTACTACTATATGCTAGAGCAGGGGTCTCCAAACTTTTCTGCCGGAGGGCTGCATTAACTGTCAAACAGCTGTTTGGGGGCCGACTACACACAGTTTTGTGGTAAACTACAGGTAAAAATAGTATCTTTTTTGGAGATTAAAAGGTCTTCAAGGGCTGGATGATAGGGCCTCGCGGGCCGCATCTGGCCCGCGGGCCGTAGTTTTGAGACCCCTGTGCTAGAGTATAGAGTCTAGACCTACCCTATTATGTAGTCCAGGGGTGGGCAAACTTTTTCTACGGACGGCCGCATTGAATATTTTATTGTTATAGGCGGGCCGCATATATTTTGTCTACTTCAGTTACAATTTACAACGTATAAAATATGAATTAATGATTATAACCATGTACTTGTCATTTTATTTCACATTCACACTTTTTTACACAAGTACATTACATTTTAAAATAAGAACTGAAACAGTTTCTAATATGATAATAAGATTTTACTATTAATTATTATTTCAACAAAGTTTATATTTATCTGTCATAATAACTATGAAGAAGTAGGAACATAAATTACATATAAGGTGACCATAAAGTACTATTCTAATTAATGAGAAGTAAGTAGCTGTTCACAATTTTGGATAATGCTCTTGAACTGTGGAACCAGTATACTGGTTGTGATTCGCATGACTGAGTTCAAATTGCATTCAGTCAGCATCGATCTGTTCTTAGATTTTTTTTATTTTCATGCAAGAAAAATCTTGGTCACAGATGTATGTGGACCCTATTAGTGACAAAAGTTCGGCAGCAAAGTTTTTTCCAATAGTGACACAAGTTTGGCTGCAAAGTTTTTTAAGTGTGGAAATGCTGCTGCTGGCAAACAGCCATAAAACTCCAGCAGAAGAACTGACTTGAACTTCTCCTTCAGGTCACAATCTGCTTGTGGGTCCAGCAGCTCTAACTGTATATCCTCTGAGGCTGAATCAGCTTCTGAACTAAATGGCGAACTGAGGATATTGAAGAGTGGTTCCAGGTTCTTGAAGTCTTGGAAACTCCTTTCAAAATTCCACAGCCAAGTCATCCAACTGAGCCTTGTACTTGTCATCCAACTGAGCCTTGTACTTGTCATCCAACTGAGCCTTGTACTTGTCATCCAACTGAGCCTTGTACTTGTCATCCAACTGAGCCTTGTACTTGTCATCCAACCTGAGCCTTGTACTTGTCATCCAACTGAGCCTCGTACTTGTCATCCAACTGAGCCTTGTACTTGTCAGCCTTTTCACCAGAAACGGTTTTTGGTTTCAGTAAAGGAAGATGGCAAAATCTGTTTTCACTTGCTTGCCTGGAGAACAAGGAGAGCTTTACCTGAAATGATTTAACTTGCACGTACATTTCATGTGCAAACAAGCTATTGCCCTGAAGCTTGACATGCATTTCATTTAACTTTTCCATAATGTCAACTGCAAACATAAAGTCTGATTTCCACTCTTCATTAACAATGGTGATAACAAAGTCACAAACAAAACCCTTCATCTCCAGGAACATAACTATTTCTTCCTTAAGATCCCACATTTGCCACAATATATTGCCCAGGCTCAGCACAGCGAATATTCAGTTTCCAGATCTTCAAGCAGTGACCTGAAATTCCTTTGGTTAAGTGCCCTGGTTATGATGAGGTTTATCACACTGACAACTGGGTCAATAACATGATATTCAACTTTGTTCTACAAAGACTTTCCTGATGGATGAAACAGTGGAGAGGTGATAGTGTAAGGTCAGGTTGTTCTTCTTTAATTATTTTTTATTCAACTTCACAAGACTTACGTTTTTTCAAGTCAAAGCACGCGCTCCATCAGTTGTAACACTTGATATCTTGTTCCATACCAACCCAGTTCTTTCAACACAGTTCTCAACAGCATTGAATAAATCCTGACCTGTAGTTGTGTCTTTGAGTGGCTCAACGCTAAATAATTCTTTGGTAAGCTCAAAACGAGTGTTTATTACCCGTATAAATGCCAATAGTGCTGCGTCCTGTACATCGGTACTTTTGCCCAACGCAAGAGAGTACCAACTCCGCCGTAGCCGGTCCCAAGCCCGGGTGAGAGAGGAGGAGGGTTGTGCGAAGGGTTAGCATCCCTTCCCGTAAAAAAAGCCTTGCTACAAAAACGTGAACAAAGAAAAAAAAAGGAAACTCGGACCTTGGAGTTGATGGGTCTCGTAACAGAGAACTTATGAAGCTGGGTGGCCAAAGCCAACTGGAAACCACCCGGCAGACAACCATCCTCTCCACTAGGACCACCACCAACTTAGGAACATGGAACGTAAGGACCATGTTCGAAGCTGGAAAAACTGCCCAAGTTGCTGCCGAAATGCAACGGTACAAGCTAGCCATCCTAGGGATAAGTGAATCCCGATGGACTGGCTCAGGCCAGATGAAGCTCAACACAGGAGAACTGCTACTATATTCAGGCCATGATGAAGAAAACGCAGCCCACACCCAAGGAGTAGAAATCATGCTTTCCAAAACTGCCCAGAACGCCCTTTTAGGGTGGGAAGCCCATGGTCCCCGAATAATCACCGCAAGATTTAAGACCAAAAAGCAAGAAGTCAATATGGATCTTCTTCAGGTATACGCTCCTACTAACGACAGTAAAGAAGAGGACAAAGAGGACTTCTACAACAGACTGAGAACCCTTATCCAAAAGTGTCCTAGGAGCAATGTGATTATTCTAATGGGCGACCTAAATGCAAAAATAGGCAGCAACAATAATGGATATGAAGAATGCATGGGAACAAATGGCCTCGGAGAGATGAACGATAATGGTGAAAGGCTAGCAGATCTATGTGCTGCAGATGGACTGGTCATTGGTGGAAGTCTCTTCATGCATAGAAATATCCACAAGGCAACATGGATATCACCAGATATGTCCACGGCTAACCAAATCGACCATATCTGTATCTGCAAAAAGTTTAGAAGATCTCTCCAAGATGTAAGGGTAAAAAGAGGGGCAGATGTAGCCTCAGACCATCATCTACTGATTGCCCAACTAAGGCTCAAATTGAAAAAGAATTGGACAAGTGAGGGAAGCAAGCGCCAACGTTTTAACACTACTCTTTTGAAAGGGGGACCAAAACTTAATGAGTTCAAACTTACGCTAACAAACAAATTCCAGATCTTACAAGAACTTGGCAACGAAGAAACAGTTGACCAAAACTGGAAAAGCTTCAAAGAAATACTCACGACCACCTGTGAAGAAGTGTTGGGTCCAAGGCAACAAACACATAAAGAATGGATCTCTAATGAAACCATGGAGAAAATCCAACAGAGGAAAAAGAAGAGGGCAAATCTCAACAACAGCCGCACCAGAACTGAAAAAGCTAGAGCATCAGCAGAATACGCAGAAGCCAATAAAGACGTTAAACGTAGTATAAGGTCAGATAAAAAGAACTACATAGAAGGACTAGCAACTGAAGCAGAAGAGGCAGCTTACCATGGAAACACAAGAGAACTATTCAGTACAATAAAAAAGCTATCCGGAAAGTTCAAAAATCCAGAGAGACCTGTTAAAACTAAAGATGGGAAATCTATACCTGATGAAGAGGGTCAGAAAAAAAGATGGATAGAACATTTTGAAGAACTCCTCAACCGACCAGCCCCACAATACAAACTCAACATAGAGCCAGCGGAACAAGACCTAGAAATAGACTGCAGCATACCCACAAAACAAGAGATAAACAGAGCAATTAAACAACTAAAGAAAGGCAAAGCAGCTGGTCCAGACAGAATACCAGCAGAAGCCTTGACAGCAGATATTACGACTAGCTCTGCAATGCTACACATTCTTTTCAAGAAAATATGGGAGGAAGAACAGATTCCGACGGAGTGGAAAGAAGGACATCTCATTAAGCTCCCAAAGAAAGGAGATCTTATCTCTTGCTCCAACTATAGAGGAATAACTCTGCTATCCATACCAAGCAAAGTATTTAACAGAGTGCTGCTAAACAGAATGAGGGACGCAATAGACACCCATCTTAGAGACCAACAAGCAGGTTTTAGAAAAGATAGATCATGCACTGACCAGATTGCCACTCTGAGAATTATATTGGAACAATCCCTGGAGTGGAACTCACCACTATACATCAACTTTATTGACTATGAGAAGGCTTTCGATAGTGTTGATAGGCCAACCCTGTGGAAGTTACTAAGACACTACGGGATACCACAAAAACTGACTGACATAATTAAGGCTTCCTACGAAGGACTTACATGTAGAATTGTCCATGGCCAACAAGCAACAGCGGCTTTTGAGGTACAGACCGGAGTCAGACAGGGGTGTCTGCTTTCACCATTCTTATTTCTGCTAACCATCGACTGGATAATGAAAATGTCTACAGAGCAGAAGAGAAATGGTATCCAGTGGACACTATGGAAACAACTTGATGACCTGGACTTTGCGGACGACCTGGCCTTATTATCACACTCACAGCAACAGATGCAGGAGAAAACCAACAATGTAGCACAATTCTCTGCTTGCCTTGGCCTGAACATCCATAAGGGAAAAAGCAAAGTCCTTAAAATAAACACATCAAGCAACACTCCAATAACACTGGAAGGAACAAATCTGGAGGAGGTGGATAGCTTCACATACCTTGGAAGCATCATCGACACACAAGGAGGGACAGACGCCGATGTAAGAGTGAGAATTGGCAAAGCAAGATCATCATTTAAACAGCTAAAAAAAGTTTGGAACTGCAACAACTTGACTCTTCATACCAAGGTCAGGATATTCAACACCACAGTAAAGCCTGTCCTACTGTATGGAGCAGAAACATGGCGAATAACAGCAGCCATTTCTAAAAAGCTTCAAGCCTTTATAAATACATGTCTCCGAGCAATTCTCCGAATCCGCTGGCCAAATGTCATCACCAATGAGGACCTCTGGCAACGCACACAACAAGAGCCAGTGGAAGAGCTAATACGCCAGCGCAAATGGAGATGGATTGGCCACACTCTCAGAAAGCCTACATCCAGCATTGTGAGACAAGCCCTCACATGGAACCCCCAAGGCAAAAGGAAAAGAGGCCGTCCCAAAATGACCTGGAGAAGAGAACTGGAGGCAGACACAAAAATGAGCGGGCACAGCTGGGGGCAGATTGAGAGACTGGCGCAGGACCGGGATGCCTGGAGAGACTTTGTTCGCGGCCTATGCCCCAGATGGGACGAAGGGCAATGATGATGATGATGAAGAGAGTACCACAAATAGTCTTTGCTTGAATCTCGAAGTTGGTGCATCAAATTGACACTAATTTTTAACACGCCTGACTAGAAGTCGTCTTGATGAAAAAATGCTATCAAAATGTGTTTTCTGTTCTTGTCACATAATGCTTGCTCCATCTGACAAGCATTCCTTGATTAATTCGCTGTCAGAAAAAGACTTGTTCCGATTAACAATCTTATGGAACGGCACCAAACTGGCTTCGGTTGCAGAATCTAGTATTAAAGACTGTTTGGTAAATACAGTTTGCTGCTTTTTAAAATTATGAACCAACTCCTAACTCCTAGCTATTCCTTTTCCTCTCTTCGTTCAAATTGAACGTTAAATTGTGCCCGAAATCCAATTTTTTTATTTGGTGGTGTCTTTTTAAGTTGCACTCTTTAAAGAAGCTCAGTGAAGCATTATATAGTGTCCATTCGTCATTAAAAACATGACATTCGTTCTCATTTTTAAAAAAAAAGTAATGGGGGTGAGACTGCAATCAGGCTTTTAAATAGGTAAATTTATAATATAAAAAACAGGGTATTAGTAGGCCTGACAAGACGTAACACAACAGCGAACGTTTCGGCAAAGAGCCTTCCTCAACGGACAAATAGTACACACATGAAACGAATAACACAAAATAATAATAATAATTAAAAAAAATAATAATAATAAAAAAAACAACTTAGCTGCTGTGAAATCCAAGCAGTTCAGTAGGGATAAAGTAAGGAGAGAAAAGTAAGAGCTTATATAGGAAAGGATAAGGTGGGTGTGGCCAATCAATCAGCTTGTCAGTGCGAACACAACGTTGATCCCATGTGGTGTAAGAGTCCCATACTCATGGATTGGTCTATTCTCCAGACTGACCCGGCCGGGTGTGTGTACAAGAAACCAAGGCGGTGACAGGCATGTCATCGACGCCCATGTGGTCACGTCCATTGAAGTGTCGGGAGACAGGACACTGTTTGTCTTGTTTAATGGCACGTACATGCTCATAAAAAAAACGATTTAATATCCCATGATTCGAATCAAATACTCGAAATAAAATTTTTAAAATATAGCTAAAATTCTAAACAAAGAAAATTAACATCGACATTAGATATCAACAGTACATGCCTACGGCTCGCATAATATGCTCTGGCGGGCTGCATGCGGCCCGTGGGCCGTTGTTTGCCCACCCCTGTCCTAGAGCTACACTACCGTGTAGTCAACGTTGCCTACTACTACATCCTAGAGCTATCCTATCATGTGTCACTGTCGTAAAAGTTTTGAATCCCAACCAATCAGGGAGTGGAAACGTCAAGCCTGCACGTGATCTGTAGCACTTGTCTTAGTTTGTTTACATTTCAGAGAGCTTCATTTACCCAGCCAGCGCTTTTACTTCTGACAGTTTCACCCATTCGTTAAGCCAATGGTTCATACAATAATAATAATAGGGGTTTACTTCATTTGAAAATAGATGTTCAATGTAACAACACATCAAACAGGTCAAACACATGGGCACATGTCAAAAACATGGTCACAGGTCAAACACATGGGCACATGTCAAACAAAAGAGCGCCAATAAAAAATAAGGGATAGATACGACACATGGGCACAGATAAGACACACTGGCACATATAAGACAAACGTGCACATGGCAAACGGGCAGATAAGACACATGGACACGGATAAGACACAAAAGATATCCTCAGTAACAATGCTACTACATTTGTAAAAGTTTTTTTTGAGCACTCGTTTAAATACACTTTCGTTTTTTTTTCAGGGCACTAACTCTAACCCAGGGGCACTAACTCTAACCCAGGGGCACTAACTCTAACCCAGGGGCACTAACTCTAACACAGGGGCACTAATTCTAACCCAGGGGCACTAACTCTAACCCAGGGGCACTAACTCTAACCCAGGGGCACTAACCCTAAAACAGCGGAACTAGCCCTAACCAAGGGGCACTAACCTAATCCCGGGGGGGGGGCGTTCCAAGTCCTTGTGATCGAAACTTAGCTTCCACTCCATCTTTGGTACGTAGATGAATTGATACTTGAATCTGTTTTAGTTGCCTGCAGGTGAATGCCCCTCTCCCTCCCCCAACGTTTCCTCCACCTACAGTATGCTGCTGGCCAGGCCAAGACGATCATTTGTTGAAGATGTCAAAGTGCATTCACCGACAGATGTCAAAACCTGGATCACTCCTTTCCTCCTCACTCCTGTGTTTTACAGTTATTTCCCTTGATAGACTGTCACACAAAAGCCGCCCCCCCCCTTTTTTTCCCTTGGACCCCTGTTTACATTTGCTGGGTTGTTTGGGTTGTCTGGCTTGTCTGGTTGTCTGGTGGGTTGTCTGGTGGGTTGTCTGGTGGGTTGTCTGGTGGGTTGTCGTGTTGTCTGGTGGATTGTCTGGTGGGTTGTCTGGTGGGTTGTCGTGTTGTCTGGTGGGTTGTCTGGTGGGTTGTCTGGTGGGTTGTCTGGTGGGTTGTCTGGTGGGTTGTCTGGTGGGTTGTCTGGTGGGTTGTCTGGTGGGTTGTCTGGTGGGTTGTCGTGTTGTCTTGGTTGTCCATCACCGGATTTTAGTTCATCCTAAAAAGAATTTACATAAA
Organism: Ampullaceana balthica; assembly: GCA_944989445.1. Classification (NCBI taxonomy): domain Eukaryota; kingdom Metazoa; phylum Mollusca; class Gastropoda; family Lymnaeidae; genus Ampullaceana; species Ampullaceana balthica. The sequence continues at coordinate 117,563 of CALYLW010000217.1, forward strand.
GTTTCCTTTTTACCGCGTTTTTGTTAACTCGCTTTTGTTCCTGTTTGTTGGTTTGTTTGTCCAAGATTTTTTCAAATCTGCCAACGTAAAATTAAACCACTTCTGATGGTCCTAGAGATCCAAAATTTTACCACAGATAGATCTTGGATGACAATGCATTGTATCAAAATTTCAGATCGATCGAATGTACCGTTATTAAATTATTGAACTTTTAAGTTTATCTATAGTCTATATATAAGTATCTGTACCGTCTGCTTTTGTTGACATCCGTGAGTTCCCCCCGTGACCACATCACAATGTTTTTAAAACGTTGGGCGGGCGCTTGTGAAGTGTTTGGTAAAATAAATAGAGGTTAAAAAATATTGTTAAAAACCAGGTTGTTATAAGTGGACTAAAAATAATAAAATAAATAGAATTAAAAATAACCGATTTTTAAAAACCACGTTTTATTAACTCGCTTTCGTTCCTGTCCGACACTTAATTTTTCAAATCTGCCAACGTAAAATTTAACCACTTTTGATGGTCCTAGAGATCTGAAAATTTTACCACAGATAGATTTTGGATGACAATACATTGTATCAAAATTTCAGATCGATCGAATGTACCGTAATTAAATTAATGCATTTCTTAGTTTATCTTTATATAGGCATATATACCCGCCTGCCGTAGTTTAATTTCACATGATGAGTTCACCCCGTGACCTCATCGCTTTGTTATTAAACGTTGGGCGGGCGCTGATGAGGTGTTTAGTAAAATAAATAGAGGTACAAAAATATTGTTAAAAACCACGTTTTAATTAGTGGACTAAAAAGAATAAAATAAATAAAGGTAAAAAAAATGATTTTTAAAAACCACGTTTTTATAAGTGGACTAAAAAGAAGAAAATAATTTAAAACTTATAAGTTCAAGTACTTCGATTTAATATGACTAAAAACGTGGGGCTGGTGTTTGGTATAAAAATTAAAGATTTCTAATTTAGAAGGCAAAAGAGAGATCTATAAGTTAGAGAATGAGTGACCCGCATATGTTAAACCCCACAAGCGCCCGCCCCACGTTTTTAGTCATATTAAATCGAAGTACTTGAACTTATAAGTTTTAAATTATTTTCTTCTTTTTAGTCCACTTATAAAAACGTGGTTTTTAAAAATCATTTTTTTACCTTTATTTTTAAGTGAAACTTTTCTTGAAGTATGTGCTGTAGACCAAAAATAAACTCAGTGGATCTTTGATAGAATGTATCCACTTTGTGGATACTGTACAAGGTTGTGTACAAAATCTGGTTGAGATTGCAATTAGCCTTTTAGTTTTAGTTTTGTATTTTTTTTTAAATTGTAGGTCTGACAGGACGTCACAGAACTACGAACGTTTCGGCATATGACCTTTTGCCTGTCAGACATGTGACATACACATACCCTGTTTAAATAACATACGTCATACGTTTTTTGCACACTACTTGCATAATCAACAATACTTTCGTCAGGATGACAGGAATTCCTTTCAAAATTAGATGAACCGGAAGTTGTCATATTTTGGACGTGTTCATGTTTTCCACAGTCTTTACATCGAACCCGTCCAAATCGTAACCTACCCGCCCCCTCTCCACTCTATACCATGCACCCAAACTTCTTCCGTCCTCCCATCTCCTTAGCCACAATCCCCATCCCTCCATGTGCCATCCATGATGACCCGTCAAAACCGTTCCTTGACAAAACGGCCCCGACATAACGGCACCGGCCATAACGGCCCCGGCCAAAACAGCCCCAGACAAATTGTTTAATTTTTTAACAAAAAAATTAACTTTTTTTTTCTGCATTTTAACCTTTTGACAACTTTTTTTTACCCTTAAAAAGTGTTAAAATTGTAAAATTAGTTCGTGTGATGTTATTATATTATTTCTTGTCCAAAAAAACAACAACAACGTGATTTGGTACCATTTCGCGTAAAGGCTATTAAAGTCATTCTTGTGATGTCATTATTATTGTTTCTTGTGAGCTAAACCTGACACTGAATCGGTGAGTAAAAATACGAATATAAAATTTGATTGAACATTTTACTATTAGTCCATCTATTAGTCCCGGGCCGTTTTGTCAGGGCCGTTATGTCGGAGCCCATTTGTCGGGGCCGTTCTGTCCGGGGCCGTTTAGTCGGTGAACCGCCATCCATGATGGTATGTAATCAGATCTTACTCTCAAGATCTTCTCTTTTGCTTTGTTTCTCTTGTATCATTAGTCGTTTTCTCTTCACGTCCATAGAGATGATCCGACACGGCCACTCACCAACATAATTCAACTCCCACAAATGTCATATGACATAACATGACATGGTATCAATCTTATCTCTCGTTTATGACAAGTTTTAAAAAAAAACTTAATACCCTCCCTTCCTCTCCCCCTCTCCCCACTTTCGTTGGTCCCCCTCAATCTACTTAAACATGACATATATAGACTTGACGTAACGAATGGCTTATTGATGGTGTGTGTGTGGGGGGGGGCTTTGTTACCCCCGTCTGCTCCATGGCAGGCCAGGAGAAAGGGGGGGGCGGAGGGGTGTGCATACACATAGAATTCACCTGTATTTCGGGTGCTACTTCGCGCCTGCCAGTGACACTGGTGTTTGGCTCGGCGGTAAGACTCACCTTGCTCAGTTCTGTGCTGGCTCGTTACATAGACAACCCGGTACATCCTCGAGGCGGCTGAGTTAGCTCCCCGCGACTTCTAAGAGAGCAGGTAAGTCTCAGTGCCGTACGTAACCGTTATACATCGAGATAAAGTGTAGCTGTGCCAATTGCCGCTACAGGTGGAAATGAAGTGTTTATTGAAATCACCATTTTATGTCGCGATAAATTGTGTCTTACCAATTGCTCTAACTCTACTTCTGATTTGCCAATAAGCGTAAAAACTACATATATTCATTTTTTATTTGTGCTAAATTACGTATCTTCCGTATTAAAAAAAAATGTTTTCACAACAAAAACTAAAAAGCTTTTCACATTTGACTTCTACGTATAATATTACTACAGACCTGATGCCTCTGATCAGTGCAGAAATTTTAGGTTTTAATTTGTTTTTATAAATCTATGACCCATTGGTTACTAGAGAACATATTTACATGTGACATGATCACATGACATGATCTATTTAGTGACGTGCTTTCTGGCCGTGATGATAATAATAAATAAATAATACACCTATCCTACACTTATCTTAGGCCGGCTAGTTTTGACGATATTGAAATGTATATCCAAACGAGGACCAGACATCGTTTGATTTTGTTTACAAATTCTAACCAACCCACCACTTCCTCCCCCTCCCCCCGCACAAACACACACACACCAAACGGGTCTCTGCATTGCAGGTACGACAGCGCGGTGCCCACCAGCTGTGAATCATGGACTCCTCCGTGTCTTTGATAGCTGGTAACTTAACGTGTCTTTGATAGCTGGTAAATTAATGTGTCTTTGATAGCTGGTAAATTAAAGTGTCTTTGATAGCTGGTTAATTAACGTGTCTTTGATAGCTGGGGACTTAAACCATTTAGAAGTCACTTTGTGTCATGACATGTGGTTTAAAACTCTTTCTCTCTGCCCCTCTCTCTACATCTCTCTATCTCTGCAAACGTGTGTCCGTCCAATGTTATATTCCTTACATAATTGTCCACCCTTGTATTTATATTTCTACTGAAACTTAACAAATCAGTTATAACATAGATTCTTGGTGACACTAGAAAGTCTGACACCCAACACCATCTACTGTCTGTCTGACACAACATCACCCAACTCCGTCTACTTGTCTGTTGTATACAACACGACCAGCACTTTTCAGCTGTGCTCCACTTTCTTGTTTAGTCATCAAATAGCAGACAAATCTAACCACTGTAAACACAAGAACTGCGTGCACCGTTATAAAATCTGCCAAACTAACCCCAACCCCAAAGCGTCCCGCCATAACTAAATGGGGTATAGGCATAGGTATTGAATTAATTTATGTGTTGCTCACTTACGTCTAGAATTATTCAACATGAAAACCGTTTTAATTTTTATATTGCTCAATGATCGGGTGTCATTTGGTGCACAACAATACTGACAGTTGGTGTACAACAATAGTGACAATGGGTGTACAACAATACTGACAGTTGGTGTACAACAATACTGACAGTTGGTGTACAACAATACTGACAGTTGGTGTACAACAATAGTGACAGTTGGTGTACAACAATACTGACAGTTGGTGTACACTAATACTTGCAATTGGTGTACAACAATACTGACAGTTGGTGCACAACAATACTGGCAGTTGGTGTACAACAAAACTGACAGTTGGTGTACACTAATACTTGCAATTGGTGTACAACAATACTGACAGTTGGTGCACAACAATACTGGCAGTTGGTGTACAACAATACTGACAGTTGGTGCACAATAATACTGGCAGTTGGTGAACAACAATACTGACAGTTGTTGTACAACAATAGTGACAGTTGGTGTACAACGATAGTGATAGTTGGTGTACAACAATATTGACAGTTGGTGTACAACAATAGTGACAGTTGGGGTACAACAATATTAGCAGTTGGTGTACAATACTGACAGTTGGTGTACAACAATAGTGACAGTTGGTGTACAACAATACTGACAGTTGGTGTACAACAATAATGACAGTTGGTGTACAACAATACTGACAGTTGGTGTACAACAATACTGACAGTTGGTGTACACTAATACTGGCAATTGGTGTACAACAATACTGACAGTTGGTGCACAACAATACTGGCAGTTGATGTACGACAATACTGACAGTTGGTGTACAACAATACTGACAGTTGGTGTACAACAATAGTGACAGTTGGTGTACAACAATACTGACAGTTGGTGTACACTAATACTGGCAATTGGTGTACAACAAAACTGACAGTTGGTGCACAACAATACTGGCAGATGGTGTACAACAATACTGACAGTTGGTGCATTACAATACTGGCAGTTGGTGTACAACAATACGAACAGTTGGTGTACAACAATAGTGACAGTTGGTGTACAACAATAGTGATAGTTGGTGTACAACAATATTGACAGTTGGTGTACAACAATAGTGACAGTTGGTGTACAACAATAGTGACAGTTGGTGTACAACAATACTGACAGTTGGTGTACAACAATACTGACAGTTGGTGTACAACAATACTGACAGTTGGTGTACAACAATAGTGACAGTTCGTGTACAACAATACTGACAGTTGGTGTACAACAATACCGACAGTTGGTGAACAATAGTGACATTTGGTGCACAACAATACTTACAGTTGGTGTACTATACTGACAGTTGGTGTACAACAATGCTGACAGTTGGTGCACAACAATACTGGCAGTTGGTGTACAATACTGACAGTTGGTGTACAACAATACTGACAGTTGGTGTACAACAATACTGACAGTTGGTGTGCAACAATACTGACAGTTGGTGCACAACAATACTGGAAGTTTATGTACAACAATTGCGACAGTTGGTGTATAACAATACTGACAGTTGGTGTACAACAATAGTGACAGTTGGTGTACAACAATACTGACAGTTGGTGTACAGCAATATTGATAGTTGGTGTACAACAATACTGACAGCTGGTGTACAACAATAGTGACAGTTGGTGTACAACAATAGTGACAGTTGGTGCACAACAATAGTGACATTTGGTGCACAACAATACTGGCAGTTGGTGTACAATACTGACAGTTGGTGTAAAACAATACTGACAGTTGGTGTACAACAATACTGACAGTTGGTGTACAACAATAGTGACAGTTCGTGTACAACAATACTGACAGTTGGTGTACAACAATACCGACAGTTGGTGAAAAATAGTGACATTTGGTGCACAACAATACTTACAGTTGGTGTACTATACTGACAGTTGGTGTACAACAATGCTGACAGTTGGTGCACAACAATACTGGCAGTTGGTGTACAATACTGACAGTTGGTGTACAACAATACTGACAGTTGGTGTACAACAATACTGACAGTTGGTGTGCAACAATACTGACAGTTGGTGCACAACAATACTGGAAGTTTATGTACAACAATTGCGACAGTTGGTGTATAACAATACTGACAGTTGGTGTACAACAATAGTGACAGTTGGTGTACAACAATACTGACAGTTGGTGTACAGCAATATTGATAGTTGGTGTACAACAATACTGACAGCTGGTGTACAACAATAGTGACAGTTGGTGTACAACAATAGTGACAGTTGGTGCACAACAATAGTGACATTTGGTGCACAACAATACTGGCAGTTGGTGTACAATACTGACAGTTGGTGTAAAACAATACTGACAGTTGGTGTACAACAATACTGACAGTTGGTGTACAACAATACTGACAGTTGTTGTACAATACTGACAGTTGGTGCACAACAATACTGGCAGTTGGTGTACAACAATACTGACAGTTGGTGTACAACAATACTGACAGTTGTTGTACAATACTGACAGTTGGTGCACAACAATACTGGCAGTTGGTGTACAACAATAGTGACAGTTGGTGTACAACAATAGTGACAGTTGGTGTACAACAATACTGACAGTTGGTGTACAACAATACTGATAGTTGGTGTACAATTCTGACAGTTGGTGCACAACAATGCTGGCAATTGGTGTACAACAATAGTGACAGTTGATGCTCAACAATAGTTACAGTTGGTATACAACAATACTGACAGTTGGTGTACAATACTGACAGTTGGTGTACAATACTGGCAGTTTGTGTACAACAATACTGGCAGTTGGTGTACAATACTGACCGTTTGTGTACAAAACTGGCATTTGGAGTACAAAACTGACAGTTAGTGTACAATACTGACAGTTGGTGTACAATAATAGTGACAGTTGGTGTACAACAATACTGAAAGTTTCTGTACAACAATACTGAAAGTTGGTGTACAATGCTGACAGTTGGTGTACAATACTGACAGTTGGTGTACAATACTGTCAGTTGGTGTACAACAATAGTGACAGTTGGTGTACAATACTGGCAGTTGGTGTACAACAATAGTGAAAGTTGGTGTAGAACAATACTGAAAGTTGGTGTACAACAATAGTGACAGTTGGTGTACAACAATACTGACAGTTGGTGTACAACAATAGTGACAGTTGGTGTACAACAAGAGTGACAATTGGTGTACAACAATAGTGACAGTTGGTGTACAACAATACTGACAGTTGGTGTACAACAATACTGACAGTTGGTGTACAACAATACTGACAGTTGGTGTACACCAATAGTGACAGTTGGTGTACAACAATAGTGACAGTTGGTGTACAACAATACTGACAGTTGGTGTACAACAATACTGACAGTTGGTGTACAACAATACTGACAGTTGGTGTACACCAATAGTGACAGTTGGTGTACAATACTGAGAGTTGGTGTACAATACCGGCAAGGTGGTGTACAACAATAGTGACAGTTGGTGTACAACAATATTGACAGTTGGTGTACAATACTGAAAGTTGGTGTACAATACTGACATTTGGTGTACAATACTGACAGTTGGTGTACAATACTGACAGTTGGTGTACAATACTGAGAGTTGGTGTACAATACTGACAGTTGGTGTACAATACTCACAGTTGTTATACAAAACTGACAGTTGGTAAACAATACTGACATTAGGTGTACAATACTGACCGTTGGTGTAAAAAACTGGCATTTTGTGTACTGGCAGTTGGTGTTCAACAATAGTGACAGTTTGTGCACAACAATACTGACAGTTGGTGTACAACAATAGTGACAGTTGGTGTACAATACTGACAGTTGGTGTACAATACTGACAGTTGGTGTACAACAATAGTGACAGTTGGTGTACAACAATACTGGCAGTTGGTGTACAACAATACTGGCAGTTGGTGTACAATAGTTACAGTTGGTGTACAACAATACTGACAGTTGGTGTACAACAATACTGACATTTGGTTACAATACTGACAGTTGGTTACAAAATTGACAGTTGGTGTACAATAATACTGACAGTTGGTGTACAACAATACTGACAGTTTGTGTACAACAATACAGACAGTTGGTGTACAAAAATGTTGACAGTTGATGTACAACAATACTGACAGTTGGTGTACAACAATAGTGACAGTTGGTGTACAACAATAATGACAGTTGGTGTACAACAATAGTGACAGTTGGTGTACAACAATACTGACATTTGGTGTACAATACTGACAGTTGGTGCACAACAATGCTGACAGTTGGTGTACAATACTGACAGTTGGTGTACAACAATACTGACAGTTTGTGTACAACAATACTGATAGTTGGTGTACAACAATGCTGACAAATGGTGCACAACAATACTGGCAATTGGTGTACAATACTGACAGTTGGTGCACAACAATACTGGCAGTTGGTGTACAACAATACTGACAGTTGGTGTAAAATACTGACAGTTGGTGTACAACAATACTGACAGTTGGTGTACAACAATACTGACAGTTGGTGTACAACCATTTTGACAGTTGGTGCACAACAATACTGACAGTTGGTGCACAACCATACTGACAGTTGGTGCACAACAATAATGGCAGTTGGTGTACAACAATACTGACAGTTAATGTACAACAATACTGACAGTTGGTGTACAACAATAGTGGCAGTTGGTGTACAAAAATAACTAGGGGATGTTCGTTGAGTATGGATTGTGTAAATTTAAATCGATCATCGATTAAAAATGAATTGTTAAATACAATAACATGTAACATCTTTGCTTTTTAAAATAAATTTCAACAAATCTTTTTTATTTAACTTGTTACAATTCTATATTATAACTATACAGTTAATACATTTCAATCTTATAGCTTTACAATTCAATCTTATAGCTATAAATCGTTCAATCAACCATATGCAGTTCAATCATACATAACAATCCTTTTAGTCGTGTGAATATATATATTTCAAATTGATTGCTGCAATCATTGCTTCGTGCGCATGTCAATCCTATTACGACCCTTCAATCTTGCACTATTAACTCAACCACCAGGTGACCAGTGGTGTGTAGCTCAGATCACATCTGGGTCACACCGTCCCCGTGTTTAAATAGTGACATACCCTGTTACGGAATTCGTTTCGATTTAGCTACCGCCTCCTTCTACCACCACCAAACCATTTATGGAGTAGATCTATCTATCTCTCCTATGGAATATGAGAGCTGGTCTGAGGCTATTTTTGACATGTCGGATAAACTTTCCACCTTTTCTTCCCCAAAAGTATTTGGCACGTCTGAAGCACGGGTTCTCTCTCTGTCTCTGCTGCGGCCTGACGGGATACATGTCCAGGGGAGTATGGTCCCGTTTGAGCTCTTCAGATAATATTTGCTTAACAGTTTGGAAGTCTATTTCTGGATGTTTGGGGAGGGGCAAGCCAGGGTATGTGAAAGGCATGTTTGTTACATTCGGGTTGCTAACTGTGCAATAAATCGATGGGGTAGATGCAGAGCTGTGTATCCATGGGGCACGGTGGGAGACTGGTTCAGGGGGGGGGGAGATCAGAGAGCACCCAGGCTTGAAAGAGCCCAAAGTTATCACGCCCGCAAGACATAAGGGCCCCTCTGGTCAAATGCTTGGCCATCAAAGTCATCTTTGGCTGTGCACAGTCTTTGGTACAACACGTGTGTTATCTACGGGTTATTTATATTTGACATTTCAATCATGTTATTCCTAGCTGACATTTCAATCATGTTATTCCTAGTTGAATTTCAATCAAGTTACTCCTATATTCACACTTCAATCAAAAGTCATTAGCTCAAACGAAACAGTTTGAAACATGTACATTTCCAAATGCCACGAGTTCTGGCGAGCCTAGGGGTGGGTTGAAAGGTGGCGATCGCCCCAGATGTCCATTTATAGGTTTATCAAGAGCATTTTAGAAGTAAGAGAATGTACGTGATAGGTGTGGGGCTAGTTTATGGGAGTTTCTCATGGTGACATTTTGTCCAGGTACACTGCAACAGATCCAACCAAAAGGGCTCAGTGGTTTGCCGGTTGGTCTGTTGGCCTTCGAAGAAATGAACTCAGGTCCAGGGCGCTCTATTAACATTGAACGTTGACTTTTCTCGGGATTTGTTGTCTCAGTAAACAGTTTCAAATCGTCTGCTAATAGTAGGTATGGAGGAGAACGGAGCATAGGTCTGTGCCTGCTCCCAATGGCCTGACTACCCTCATGACTTCTGTGTATTGTGTTGTCATATATGTGGTTATATACGTGGTCATATATGAGGCCATCCATGTGGTCATATATCTAGTCGTAATATAAAAGTATATTGGTAGTTGAAGGACAGTGTTGTTGTTTTTTTTTACAGAATTTGCTGAAGATCATTAAAACTACTGCTGCCCAAGTTAGTCTCCAAATCCATACACTTAAGTACACTTACATCGGTCATTGTATCTGTCGGTTGTTAGATAGTTTTATCGTACATCTCGGCACACATCTTTGGCACGGCACAATATGTAAATTATGTTCTTCCTGAAAAACTCCAATGCAGGATAGCTGCTTGCTTCAACCTCATAGAATGAACGAAAGCCACCTTGACCTTGTGGTTGTTTTGTCTTTAAATGACAGATTTGAGTGGAGCTGCCAATGAGAATATCATTCTCTTGTCACAGACCGCTCCCCTTTACTAAACACACCCCTCACTGACCACCCCCTCACTGACCACCTCCTCACTGACCACCCCCCTCACTGACCACCCCCTTCACTGACCACCCCTCTCACTGACTACACCCCCTGTCCCTGATCACTCCGTTCCTGGATCTAAATCTAATTTCATTAAGCTTGAATGAAAAATGTTAACGATGTTGTGACAATCCCTTACACCCAAAAGGAACAAGATACTCGAGTTGAAGTTCGATTACATAAGTGAGATTCAATGAGGGAAGTTATGAAATAGATATTGTGAACATTGATTAGAGAAAGTACGGTAATAGTAATACAAAAGTAATGAGCTCAGTTTTTAAAAATTTAACCGTTATTTCAAAAGTTCATATAAAAAATATTTTAACACATGAACATATGTTTGCAGGTAAGGGACGGAAAAATTCAAAACAGATGTGTTAAAAATTCATTTAAAAAAAAATTAAATCTTGCACATCGACATTTTTATAAATATATTTTTGGTACGCCTGGCAAACACAAGGATCAGGTCTCATGCGAGGGAGGTTTCCCTTGTTTGAATAGCAAGCACACCTACGAAACGAGTGCAAGATGGCGATTTGCACAGGCGATCTGGACAAACACAGAAATAGATGTGGTGTGAATGTCAGATATGACAGACATACACTGCCCTTGATGTGTGACAGGTACATTCTCGAGTGGTTTGGTCCATGTAGCGCGCAAAGAACGATGCACGGAAGTTTGAGAAATGTGGTGCGCAAATTTAGGTACGGTGCCACAGCTGGTGTCTTTAGACTTAAGATTTCGAAGATTTCAACGCACGGGTCATTACGGATGGCTAAGGTGGGCAAGTGGGCTAAGATGGCTAAGTATCGTGAATCCATACATTTGACTTTGTGGTTAAAATGCATCGACATTTTACAATTCGTTTCTTGATATCTCACATTTGATGGTCACTTATTCCAATAGTGACAGTTTCACAACTCGCTCCAATAGTGACAGTTTCACAACTTGTTCCAATAGTGACAGTTTCACAACTCGTTCCAATAGTGACAGTTTCACAACTCGTTCCAATAGTGACAGTTTCACAACTTTTTTCCAATAGTGACAGTTTCACAACTCGTTCCAATAGTGACAGTTTCACAACTCGTTCCAATAGTGACAGTTTCACAACTCGTTCTAATAGTGACAGTTTCACAACTCGTTCCAATAGTGACAGTTTCACAACTCGTTCTAATAGTGACAGTTTCACAACTCGTTCCAATAGTGACAGTTGCACAACTCGTTCCAATTGTGGCAGTTGGCAAAATCTTTCTAAATTGTGTCTCTTGTTCTCTCCCCTAAAAAAAACTTCGGATTTTGTCTTAATGACCCGCCATTCAAAAAGGAATGTTTTGTTGGTCATCTTGGTGTTCATTTTGCTGGTTCTTTTGCTGGTCATCTTGATGGTCGCCTCATTTTCTTTTAATGCTTTGCCTCAGTCCTGTCCCGTGTATCCCTTATCATGATTACACAATTTGCTGGATGGAAGGCTCGAACCACCGGGCCCCACATTTACCTGTTAAGCATCTTACAATCAAAATGTTCCCCCAACCGCTTCAATGTTAAATAAAGATTTACTTTGGCCAAAGTGAGTTGGTGGTTATTTGCACGGAGCTTAATGTGTAGATCTCTGACAAAAGACTGCTGGCTGTGTGTGTGTGTGCAAAGACAGTCCGATAGATACGATACATGCCAGTTATCACAGATCAGGATAAGACGGTAGCACAGATACGATACATATCATGTTTCACTTTTGAATCTACGATACAATTTCGTCACTTTTTTATTACGGGCTTTTAATTTTTTTTCAAGGATATAGAGCTATGACGTAGAATGACATCAGCAGCGGTTCTCATAAAAACACAATAAGCCCAATTACAAAATAAATAATTTCAAAGAGGAAAAAAAAAGGATATTCGATGTTTCTTTAAGAATAATAATTTCCTCTTATTTCGTCTTCATATTATGAAAATGTGTGGTCTTTAACTTGAATTGTCAGTGAAAAATATGTTTATATAAAAATATAATTGATTACAAACTGGCCGTTCTCTGTCACAACTTCTTTTCTGACTCATGCCCTTCCTATCTTACTGAGCTTCTGTCGGTCTACTCACCAAGTCGTCAGCTACGCTCTTCTGCAGACACGCGCATTCTCTGTGTTCCTAAGACACGAACTAAAACTTTTGGCGAAAGGTCATTCTCTTTTTGTGCAGCTAAACAATGGAATTCTCTACCATTGCACATCAGGATTATTTCATCTACCAAGTCCTTCAAGACTGCACTTAAGACGCGTCTTTTCAAAATTAAAGAAACAACATTTCTTTTTTACACGCTTTTATTTAAGTCACAATGTTTGTATGTTGTATCCATCCATCCATCCATCCATCCATCCATCCATCCATCCATCCATCCATCCATCCATCCTTCCTTCAAAACTTGAAACGTAAAATTATACCTCTTCTGATGGTCCTAGAGATCTAAAATTTTTACCACATATAGATCTTGGATGACAATGCATTGTATCAAAATTTCAGATCGATCGAATGTACCGTATTGAAATTATTGCATTTTTATTTTATCTATAGTCTATATATAAGCATCGGTACCCATCTGCTTTGTTGACATCCAGAGTTCACCACGTGAACACAATACCGTGGTATAAAACGTTGGGCGGGCGCTTATGAGGTGTTTGGTATAAAAAAAATAGTGGTAAAAAAGATGTGTGGGCTTCAGACGTGAATTTTAAAAAGTTTTTATTATAAGTTTTAAAAAATAGCTGTAAAAACAAAGTTTTTGACTATAAATCCCTTATATATGAGACATAACTAAAAGTAGTGATTATGTTAAAAGCGTGTCCTTTTAAAAAAAAAGATTTTTTAAATATTTAATTATAATGATTAACATAGCTTATGTATAACGTACTGTCATTTATGTGGTTATTGTGATTCGAATGTTTATTTAATTATTATATGTATGTTATTATCTCCATGTAAAGCGCCGTGAGCCCGGCTCCTTGCTGGGATACAACACTATAAAAATTATCAATTTATTATTATTATTAATTCGAAGGTAAATTATATCAATTTCGCAAAAATACATGCAACATCTCTTCACGCATACCGTGGCGTTAGACCAATTTCAATAAACTAGCTTCACTGCAACATATAGCAGTTAAATCTTGAATATAAACAATACCTTTTTAACAGCATTATGCCTGGTTGCTGTATGTGCATATTTTATTTTAAATAGACCCCACGCCGTTGAGAGATGAAGGCCACATGCACACCAATGTGAGGGTACGTGAACTAACTTCGGTTTTATTGTGTCGAGTACAGCAATGTTCATCTTAATCATGACGTGTCTGTTATTTACTTTCTAAGGTCAGAAGTGACTCAAAGAAACCTTCAAGCCTTGAATTAATTTAATTTGATCGTTTCCAGGGCGAACGCTGATTTACAACACGTGTTTTAATTTGTCCAATGTGTAGTACACAACGACAGAGGTCACCCACCACGTGTAGGCTTGATAACAGTCTAAGTCTAACAGCTGATTGTTAGGGCCAGGATTAGAGTACATCATCCTTGCCCACCACACACATAAACAGACAGACACACACACATCACTGCCCACCGCCACACACACACACACATACATCACTGCCCACCACACACACACACACATCACTGCCCACCACACACACACACACACACATCACTGCCCACCACACACACAAACAGACACACACACACATCACTGCCCACACACACACACACACTCACACATACATCACTGCCCACCACACACACACACACATACATCACTTCCCACCACACACAGAAAGTAAGAAAGTGTGACAGGCGGAGGGGGGTCCGGTCATGTGTGACGTCACGGTGTTTTATATTAAATTTTAATTATTTTGATAATTTTTAAAAAAAATTGTTCGAAAGTGTGACGTACTTTAGCGAGATTTGTGACAGTTTGTGACAGCGTGAGGAGGGGAGGTTAAAAATGGTAAAAAATAGCGTGACGTACACTTATGGACGGATACTTCTATTAATAGAATTCAACCATTATATGGGGGGGGGGACATGATAGCCAAATTTAAATAAAAAATTTGTATTCATTTTTTAAAAATTCAGACAGACTCGAAATTTAGACAGAAACCATCGCCATAAAGAACAGTTTTAAAAATGTTTGTCTAAATTTTTTTAATTTATGTCATTGAAAACCATGAATAGGAAAAAAACCACTTGTTTTTGCAAAACCGAAATAGGCTGAAATGACGTGCATTGAGTCGGGAAATAAAAGACTTATCCGGAAATTAGTATGAAAGAAGTTTGTACCAATGATTCTTTTTTTTCTTCTAATTATTATTATTATTATTGTATTATTTTTTAAATTCAAATAGTTAATAAAAAGTAATAAATATTAAAAATAAGGGGGAAAATTTTAATAATTTTTATTTAAAGTTAAATTTCTCTTTATGTCTAATCAGCATTATTCTTTAAAAAACAAATATAATAAATTCAACGAAATTCATGATGAACAATTAATCTCAAACTAGTTGTTCCTAACTTACGTCACCAAATAATTTGTTGTGTAGCAAAACTATGAGCATAAGTTCTATGAAGTGGAGAACCCAACTAATTTTAGAATGTGTATGTGGCTGAAAAGATTAAAAGTCCTTGTTGGAGATTCTGAAGACCGGAAGTCGTTTTCATCTTTTCTGTTCTATTAATCCACTTGGTGGAAAGTGTGTGTCACCTAGTGGCTAATCCCCTTGGCGGAAAGTGTGGGTCATCTTGTCGCTAATCCACTTGGTGAAAAGTGTGTGCCACCTAGTCACTAATCCACTTGGTGGAAAGTGTGTGTCACCTTGTCGTTAATCCACTTGGTGGAAAGTGTGTGCCACCTAGTCACTAATCCACTTGGTGGAAAGTGTGTGTCACCTTGACGCTAATCCACTTGATGGAAAGTGTGTGCCACCTTGTCGCTAATACACTTGGTGGAAAGTGTGTGCCACCTAGCCGCTAAGTTGGTATACGATGTCGATGATGTTGATAAGTAGAGAGATCACGTGTCATCATCGTGACGTTGCTCATACACGGGCTGGGGGAAAAAAAAGGGGGGGGGGTGTAGTCGCTCCCAGACATTCTGGGCTAAGAACATACCAAATATGGTGAGTTTAATGACGTACCAGACCAGAGCTTCTCAAAGTTTTCTCCGCAAACAGTTACAAGACCTTAGTCACTGGCTCAAGATGGCTGACACATCAAAATAAATAGATCTTTAACGAACCTGTCGTTCAGTCAAACAAACGCAACTATAAATAACTCTTGATGAATTCCCGATATTTGAACTAAATGAGATTGTTGAAGCATATTTCTAGTGGGTTAGATGCGTTAACTTTAAAAAAAAAGAAATACAAATGTTGATGCATTAATTATAGGGTGTCAGTGGTGTAGAAGGGTGGAGGGTGGAGGGAGCTTTTTCTAGAATTTCTATTCTTTTAAAATGGGTTCTCTGATGTCCAGTAATTTTATCAGATGAATGTTTTTCACATAGCCACAGTCGCTGTTTGGAGGGTTAAATCTAGTATTGTTGTTTATAAGAAAAGCGCATGCATGTTTCTCTCTCTTTTATTCTAAGCGTTATCGGGAATATATATATATATATATATATATATATATAATATATATAACTATCATTATTCTTAATATTATTTTTCACTATAGAGTGGAGAAAAAAAAACCCATAAAACTTCACCACCTGCACCAGAAACACAAAATGATTGGCCTCATTCGGAAACGAAAATTTGTCTTTTAAAAAAAAGAAACATTTAGAAAAAAATATAATGCAACTGATAATGTTAACATTCCTTTGGATAGATTTTCAAATGTAAACATTGTCTCAACAACCATGCGATAAACTTAACAAATTTGTAACTCTAATGTAAGACAACCGATTTACACATCAATTTGTCGAGAAGACATTCTAAATTTAGACTTGGTGTCACGTAAGAATTTTATTGGGGGGGGGGCTGGGTGGGTGGGTTGGGGGGGTAGCAGTATCGTAAAATGACGTAATAATTTTCTGTATAGAAAGAACGTCTGTAATAAATAAGATAAGACATTCAATATCATATATGGTTGCCATGGTTTTGCGATGTAAACGTGGATTGGATGACGACATAATATCATGATTTGAGATGAGCTAAATATTTATTTTAAAAGCTTTATTATTGATGTTTTTAACGTCTTTTAAAAACATAACTCATCATGGCAATCCAACTTACTGAAATCGAGTCTTGAAGTAACAGACACGCGCCAGATGTAAGACTGTCTGCTTTTGTTGTTTTTTTAAACACAACTGCTTATACATCCCATTTTTTATAGAAAGAAAATGCATCTACAATATTTTTTTCTGAAAAAAAGTAATTTAAATCTTTATGTTTGTCCATGGTTTCAGATTTTTATCATTTTTGTTTTTCAGTGGTTTCGAATTTTTAGCATTGTGTTTGTTAATGGTTTCATGTGTTCAGTTTTTCGTAAGTGATTGGTGTAACGTTCCTCTAACATGAACTTGGACATTTTTCCTTCCCTCCCGTTTACTTAAGCCACCTGCACGTGTCTGGCTTTTATTTCGTTTCTCAAGTCACAGTTTTTAAAAATTTCACTTGCTTCCTGCGTCTGCTGATGGGGAAGGAGTTTTGTTTACCTACCGGCATAGCTTGGCGGGAAAACAAACAAAACAAACACAAAAAGATAACTGTCTTGTTTTCATTAATTTTGATGATACTTGATTGAGGTGAGGAAATGTTTCAATGGAGTGAATGTGTTAACGTGTTTTGTTGGAGGCACGAAACCATTTTGTACACTCAAAGTTTAAACCTAAAACATCGTTCCCAGTCCAATGAAATGTAACAGTCCCTTCCCATATACCCTTTTTGTGAGCCTATTTCCCCCCCCCCTTTTTTTTTCCGGCTGTGACCTTAACCTTAATTCCCTCATATCACCAACTGATTCCATCTTGATTACATTCACAAATGTCATTCCTGTTATTCCGCATGACTCACGGTTGGTATGTTATAAACTATTTAAAATCTTACAGTTAATGGACCCAAAACAAACCATGTTAAACTTCTAGAACAAAACGTTAACTCCTCCCTCCTCCTCACCCCCTCGCGTCACTTAGTGACGAATCACCTTGCAGTCACTTTAGCATTGGTGTGAATATTGTCGTATTGTTGCAAGGTTCTTTTGCTGACGTTGAAAACACTAATTAATGGCGTCAACAATGTAAATATCAATGAGAAGTCGTAATCATCAGCGAGTAGCGGCGAGTGGAGAGTATCTTTGCCTCGTTCCTATGGTAACATTATTCCCACCAAAACTCTCAAAAAAAATTGTCTATCATTGGGTTACCACACCAACACCGTAAAACTTTAATGAATTCTGCCTCGCGTAGTCAGTGGCGTCGCTTGGTTTAATTTCAGTCGCACCATCTATTATAGTTACGCCACTGCCTCTATCGGGTGTTGGCCAAAGTTTTGGTATCTACCAACGATAGTTGGTTTTGCGTCATCGAATTGCAGGGTATATACTAGTAATACTAGTGGTATATTCTATCAATATGAAAAGAAGGTAGAAGTAGAAGATTGGAAGGATGGGCTTAGAAGTGTGACGTAAGATGAAGGAAGATTTAAGACGGTTGCCGTAAGTATATAGGAAGGTTTAAGACGTTTGCCGTAAGTATAAAGGAAGGTTTAAGACGTTTGCCGTTAGGCGCTGAGAAAAAACAAACAAGCAACAAAACCACTAACCTGATGACAGCCCTGCTCCAACGTTATCTGAGGATCCAGGTGAGGGAGGTCCTCCCCTTCTTCCAAATTAGGCAGCAGTCTTGTGCCGTCAGCTCACGTGCGCCAGTCTCGTCTGCTGGCTCTCGCGTGCCGAGCGGCGCCCAAAGGGGTGCAGGTTTGTTCTTCTGTTAGCCCCCCCCCCTTTTCCAACCACCAGAACCGGAATAAAAATAACGGATTTATGTCAGCGCCTTCTGTTATCATGATCCTACTTCAAAATGATTCGGTAGAAAACAACAAAAAATAAACATATTTGTGAGTGTCTCAACAACAACAAAAAATGTGTTATCAATTTCTAGAAATTTCTCTTCCATCACAGTCTATTTTTAGCCTAAGAACCACTGTGTAGTTTCGAGCATTACTGACGATGGGCAGAGAAGGGGCGGGATTTGGTCAATCAAGGGGTCAAGGTCGAAAATGCGAGCTCTAAAGAACATTTTTTCCAGTTAAAAAGTGTGTGGGTGTGTGTGTGTGGGGGGGGGTCAGTGGGTGTGTGTGTGTGTGTGGGGGTCAGTGGGTGTGTGTGTGGGGGGGTCAGTGGGTGTGTGTGGGGGGGGTCAGTGGGTGTGTGTGGGGGGGTCAGTGGGTGTGTGTGTGTGGGGGGGTCTATGAATCGTAACACCCCACCCTGGACACAACCACCCTCCGGTTCATTTATTTTATTATCTCCATGTCTGAAGAACTTAACAGGATTGATTAAAACAACAACAACAACAATAGTTTGCGACGTGTCAGTTATGAAGACCGTGAGGAACATTCAGTTGACCCCCTTTGGCTCAGACTTATCAAAAAGTGAAGACAATTTGTGGCTAGTAATCGTATCTTACAACGATCGCATTCTTAAATCTTTAAGTTGATGAAGATTCTATGCTCAACATAAGTATTTAGGACTTTTGTCTATACAATATGACAGACTATGTAATTTCTGACTAATGTAGACTATGTAATGCTATGGTGGATTAAGAGGGGGGGGGGCTGAATGGGCTAAAGCCAGCGGCCCCCGATGATTCAGGGGCCCCAAAATTTAGTATATTTTATAATAAAAATGGACAAATGTTTATATGAATCGCTGAAAATATGATAAATTAAATAAATTAATAAAATCGTATCTATTATTATTAATCTGATCTCTATTCCGATACGATAGTCTTAAAATAGTTTTCGATAAAAACCCGATTCGATTGGCTCACAAAGAGAAATTATTAAAGAATATCACTTATATATCTTAACTTGACTATTTTTTCGAGCTCTGCTGGTCTAATCGGATATATAGGCTTTTTGGCGCAAGCGGTCGCGGGATCGATCCCCCGGTGGGGTGTGACATTTTTAAAATTTCTTTTACAGTCAATTTTACGATACCGGCAAACCGTTATTTCTTCGTGTTCGGTTTGTCATGAATAATCTATTTGGCTGAATAGTTACAAGTTACAGTCTTATATTAGCTGCTAGCAATCATTTTATCTAAGGTACACTGGCTGGATAGGGCCCCAGTTTGAATTGCAGCCAGGGGCTCCATGTAGTCTTAATCCGCCCATGATGTAATGTCTGACTAATGTAGACTATGTAATGTCTGACTAATGTATACTATGCCAAATAAGAAAGAGAAATTTTAAACGCTTACTTTAAAATGAAGGTATGAAAATTTAACACTTAAATCTGGGCGTTATTTCATTTTTTCCCTGCGCTTAATTTTAAAATTCGCTCCTGCTTGTCTCCCTTCCAACAGTCGTACCATGTAGCATTATAATATATAATCCTTAAGTCTTTTGGTGCCCCTTTCTCCCCGCCCCACTCAACAAGGCACTGTAAAAATGACCGTTCAACCCGGAAATGCTAGAGACTCAACATTGTAATGCCGGGTAGAGTTTGGGCATTGATAGAAATAATTTTTTTCAACGCCGGTTATTGAACGATCCACCATAACTCTCGCCATCTCTCTGTGCTTGCCTATTGACCTCTTCCGGTTGCAGGAGGTTGTTCCAGATGACCGGTCAGAATGTAATTTCCCATCATTCAAAATTTGAAAAAAAATTCCTTGGATGTAATGGCGTCCCGCTGAACGCTAGCGGTTCTCAATTTTGTTTGTTTGTTATAAGTGACCCCTGCACGGGAATGTGTATGGTAAAGTCAATGAATGTTCGCAAAATACACGGAGATGTATACGCCCTTTACTGGGGCGTGACCTCTATCTGAACGACCCTGAAGATATTTTGACTAAAAGTTTGACCCAGGAGTGGCTAAAAGTATTGAGGCCGGAGCTGTTCTTGACGTTGTTGCCACTCAATGGGAAAAATCCCCACATCTTCTGATATTCACATGACAACAGACAAAATGTAGAAGTATACCAGAGATAGCGCCCACAGTAAAAAGGCACCCGGAGTAGAGCACCCAGCCGCCATCTTCTAACGCCCGTCAGCGGCGTAGCCTATACCTCATGACCTGGGAGTGGGAGAAGCAGCTGGGGGATGGGGGCAGACAGCCGGGGACAACAAGCCCAGCCCATGATATAGAAGTTACCTCTTTGTTTAAAAAACGGTTAAACACTTGGAATATATGACAAGTCAACTTGTTACAAGACATGTATAAGTTGACTTCATGAATGTTACACCCCCTGCCTGTGAGGGTTGCTGTGCGTGTGTTGGTGGGGGAGGGGGTGCTCCTATCGCACGCGCCTGGCAGGATAGATAACTCTTCAACCACTGACAGAGTTAACTCTCTCTATTCATCTCCAACCCCACCCCCTCCGCCCGTTATATATCTCATACAAAACAATCTTGAATACTTTCCTCTCTTCCAATTCTCCCCGACTATTTCTCTCCCCTCCCCCTCTCCTTTTAAATCCAACCGCACCCCACCCCCTCTACCTTGATGAATACTGAATGTCTGCCCTGTTTGGGTGAGTGCCTACTACGTCATCACTTCCCGTGTTGTTTGCGTGTACCCCTGGGTTTATTACCGGGTCTATCTGCGGGTTGTCGGTGCTGATCTGCTGAGGCGTCTTGAGGATACCACCACAGCACCAGCGGCACGCGCCACCACTACTACAGCAATCACACCAGCGATAGCAACGACACGGTACTTCACCATTCATTTCACATGTTGTTGATTGTCACTTTAACGATGTTATTCCTTTGTGCCTGATTTCATCTTGAACTTTGTTCTTTTCTTCATGAGCTTTTCGTGAAAAATCTAAACTCTCGTCTATTAGCGCGTATCAAAAAGTGCTGACCGGTGCATGTGTTGTGTGAGTTCCAGGTTCCACTATCAGGTACGTGTCTTGAGGAGCTGTAAATATAGAGCGGAATTGTTTTTCTAGTTCTTTCTTGAACACGCGGAAAAAACATTCGTGAACAATTCTTTAGTTCAGTGGTTTTGGAAATTTCACCGTTTTGTTTGGAAATTTCTTTCATTTTTTAATTCAAACATACAGCCATCACCATCTTATATAATATATGACAATGTTTTTGTTTACATTAATTCATTGAAATTTCTTTGTGTTTGATTCTTGAATATCGATAACTTCTAAAATATTCAAGTATAACGTGTAACCGTGTGAGAAGCCTGTGAAGATAAGGAAAGTATTTCTGTCTTTTGGACATGAAGTACAAGTAAGGTTGAGTTCGTATTCTGTATGGTGCACCGGTATTTTCAGGACACTGTTGATAAAAGTGTTGACATGAAATGTACGTCTAGACACATTAGCTAAAGTCAAACAGTATCTGAATTGCCTGCAATCAACAAAATCTGCTCAAACCATGAGGGTTTACTTGGAATTTAATAGCTTCGGATATCTTTTCGCATTTTGAATCACTTTGTTAAAGTTATGTTATAAAATATTACAAAATGCACGATTTCTGAATACCAAACACCAAGTGTTAACATTTTTTTTTAAAAATGAGACTCAATTCTGCAATGGTTGAAAAATGTGCAATTTTAAGAAGTTGAAACGTTTTAATTAACATACATGCTTGTTCATTTTTAAAATACTTAAAAGACATTCGCTGGTCGAAAAAGTTGTCAATTCTGTTATCTCTGCTTTTGTCTTTGCTTTTTATTATCTGAATATATTATGGGGGAATACAAATGGGGAATTACACTGTTCCTAACAGTGTCAAAAAGAGAGACGAGAACCTCTGAATACAGTAAATGAGAACCTCTGAATACAGTATATGAGAACCTCTGAATACAGTATATGAGAACCTCTGAAAACAGTATATGAGAACCACTGAAAACAGTATATGAGAACCACTAAAGTACAGCACACATTCTGTTGCTGGGGTAGACCCCATCCCATCACCTTCCCTTTTCAACGTTCCCCCATCAACACACGACATGTTTTTGCCTGCCCACTTTAGATTCCCTCCGCACCTTCCCGGAGTGAAACGCCAGGTCTCTGTGGGTAGAATTGAGCAAGGTAAGCACAATCTAGGACAGCACACGGCACGCGTACCTGCGTTTTTTAGCACATTGGCAACGTGAGCAGGAGAACAATCTGGGCAGAATTCGGTGGCCTTTGGGGGAGGGGGTGCAAGGTTACAGAAATGTTGGCATGGCGTGAGTTTGAACTACAAATTAAAACAAGAATTAACCCCATTGAATGCTGGGAACGAAGAGCATTTAGTGGTTGTTTGGCAGTTTTGATTACTTTTGATGAGGCAGGTTTTTAATATTATATTGACTCGAGAACTTCAGACAGTTCCGATATGCGAGTTTAAATGACTTTTGTTGGTCTCGTATTAATTAAATTCTCAGTCGCGAAGTTCTTTACTTACCGTATGGGGTACCGGTGAAATGTCAGCTCCTTTAACAGAATAATTTTCTTCGAAAATGTGCTCAAAATATTGTTTTAGATCAGGGGTGCCCAGACCTGTAGTAACTAAGAGCCATTTTAACATATTAAAAAATTGTTGAGAGCCGCGCTGAAGCAGCATCAGTCACTAACCCTGGCGTGGAAATCTTCCAGTTATCCTTCTGGAAATCTTCCAGTTATCCTTCTGGAAATCTTCCAGTTATCCTTCTGGAAATCTTCCAGTTATCCTTCCAGTTATATCATTCATAAGTTCTACGCGAGCCGCAATGTGAACACAGAATAGCCGCATACGGTTCGCGAGCCGCGGTTTGGCCACCGTTATTTTAGATGATTGTTCACTACACCGGTCGCCGGTCGTGTTTCTTTATAAAACCAGAGCAGTTGGTGCAGCCAAGCAGATCATGGAATGGGCAAAGGGCACCGGTACTTATCTCTAGCATGGCACGTAGAGCTGTGCATCGTAATTAGAACATGTGAACTTTCTTTTTCTACTTAACAACAGTGCTGTTTGGGTCAAGGTGACCCAATAGGGCACGGAAATCACAGGTGCATCACAACTTAAGAGTTAACATAACGAGGGCCTGGGTTCTATGGCTACAAGGCCATAGGTAAACCTTTATGTGGCCCCACGTCAACCTTTATGTGGCCTCATGTCCATGGTTGCCATTCTAGCCCCGTGTCTGCATCCACTGTGTACATGTTTTGTCCACAATCATGAGACAAGAGGTCTTACTCTCTACCCCAAAATGACTCGCTTGTCTACTCTTGTTGGTTTGGAGATTATCAACGCGTGCCATTCTTTGTGCCAGACATTCCATGGCAGACTATGTCTGTATATTCCATCCACGCTTACTTCTGGTAACCATTGAAGTTACAGCAGAGGCGTCCCTAGGGTTGGTGTCACCCAGTATAGTAGCTTATGGTGTCACCCCCTCACGACCAATCTTCCCTCTTAGGCTCGATGGTCCGTTTACAAAGTAAAAAAAAATCGTGTGCAAAGTTGCGCTGCATTCATTTGTTTGCATTATTTTACGGAATTTGCTGCGCGGTAATTCTGAACTGCTGCGCGGCGTTGGTCAGATATCTGCGCGGGGGAACATTGCTCAAGACTTACCTCGCAAACCTCCTCCGAGTCTGCCAGTATCACATAAGGTGAAGATAAATAATTTTACATTTTAGTGTCTCCCCTTCAGATGGTGCGGTCCGCACCGCCTAGTGACGCCTCTGAGTTACGGGACAAAACATGGATCCCTTGCAGTGATAACTTCCGGTTGCGCGCTTGTTTGAACGCAGTCATACATATATGTTGGTGGAGAGTTGGTAGTAATTCTATAAGCTGAGTCTAGAGATGAAATAAGCTTTTAAAAGTATGTGCACGATGCGTGTATTAGAATGAAGAGGATTTGTTTAACGTAACAATATCAAACGTCACCCTTCTATGAGTCGTTCCCTCGTCTGTGTTCTATAAAACTCCTAACCATAACGATCGACTGTCTCGACAGTTTGATTTCATTTTCTGATCATCATTTCCCGAGTGAAAGACTGACTGCGAAGTAACATGGTGTCCAGTCAGCTGGGGGGGGGGAAAGGTGGGGGGGGAGATGGAATCTGACGTCATGTTTCATTCTATCCCTGTCATGTACCGCTCACTCCAGCCACAGGCTTATCTCACGGCTTCAGATATATCTCATGTTTACTCGACCCTTCCTTGGAGGAGATGCCGCGCACGAGCGGTTCTCACAGCTTGAGAGAGATATCCCATGTTTACTCGACCCTTCCTCGGAGGAGATGCCGTGCACGAGCGGTTCTCACAGCTTCAGATATATCTCATGTTTACTCGACCCTTCCTCGGAGGAGATGCCGTGCACGAGCGGTTCTCACAACTTCACATATATCTCATGTTTACTCGAGCTTCTCCCGGTGAGATCCCTGCATGAGCGGTTCTCACAACTTAAAAGATATATGTCATGTTTACTCGACTCTTCTCTTCTAGAGATGGCCCTCCATGAGCGGTTCTCAATCTGAGGAGCTTTGCCTCGTATCTCACCACAATTCTTGAATTCATCGTATCATAAATCATGACATTCATAACGACGTGATATTTAATATATCACTCTATGATAATTGGCTGTATAGCGAAGTCAATAGTGCGCTCGCCTCACAAGCTGAGGGGCGTGGGATCTAGCCCACGTTAAAGCCACAATAATAAATAATCAACATTAAAAACACTTTTTAAAAACTAGTCTTATATTAAAAATGCATTAATTTTCGACTTTTTAGTCTACGCATTTTACAGTAAGTGCAAACCCAGCTTACCTTTTGACTACAAATCCCTTATATATGAGACATAACTAAAAGTAGTGATTATGTTTAAACGCGACATTTACAGACTGAAACACAATTTTAAAACCGGGCGTAGGGACGGTAAGGGGTGTGAACATACACGGTCGTCGTCAACGCGTGAACTGAGCACGTGAAAGAATCATAAACAAATGTTCGGATAGTCCTCTTAAACTTACAAAGCGAATAAGACTAGTAATAAAACAAACCCGTAAAAACAAAGTTTTTGACTATAAATCCCTTATATATGAGACACAACTAAAAGTATTGATTATGTTCAAACGCGACAAATATTTACTACTGAATCTGTCTTAACTCAACTTTGCTTTTAACCCGGTTCTTGTCACCGATCGCTGGACCGAGCTCAGCGTGACACGCAAAATGTAAACAAAAGCACGCCGGTACACCTGGTTAAAACACGAGATGTGTTCACCTCTGGCTGGCGTGAAGTCAATTGACCCGTAAAATGTAAACGATAGCGACCGCAACATATATTTTATATAGATCACCTAAAAATGCATTAACTTAATTACGGTACGTTCGATCGATCTGAAATTTTGATACGATGCATTGTTAGGTGACACGGGCCCGTGTGCCAAATTTCAGCTCGATGCCTTCAGGAAGTCGGTCATTTTTGACTTTTGTTTTTCCGTGGTGCCCACCCAAGATAGACAGAGAGACAGAGAGAGACGGCGGTGAAGTTAATATAAGGGATTTAATAAAAATGTTGATGAATGACTATCGCTAAAAAAAAAGTCACCCGCTGACTTGGAGAGGCGATGGGCGTCGCCAGGTCTACCAAGCCCCGAGAAAGTTCAAATGGAAACATTAGAACCCCTGCGACCATGCACGAGGTTATGGGACACACAAAAAATGATAATTGAGTCTCTTTCTGTTCCCATGGTGATGATAAAGATGAATTTGAACGCTTTCATTACCTCGTCGAAGCTCTGTTGCCATTTGGCCACCGGCCCGTTACTCATGTTTTTTTAAAAACTTTTATTAGTGAAGAGCTCCTGTGTTTCTAACAACCTCCACCGCTCCCGCCAATACCCCCTAATCAGGGCCGGTCTTAGGCCACTGCAACCTATGCGGCCGCAGTGGGCCCTCGCGCTTTCATAGGCCCCGTCTATCTTAATTTTCTCTTACTATCCTTATTAATTCCTTATCCCTACCCAAACTAGGCCCCGCAAAATCCGTTTCGCATGCTAAGCAGCATGTGGCCCCGCAATTGCTAAGACCGGCCCTGCCCCTAATGAAACATTAGCTGTAATAATCATACCTGTTTTTGTTCGTATCTAATCTTCTGGAAATTCTGAAAGTCAATGCGTATTTTGGATGACTTCTTTTTTATTTATAAAAAAAGTCAAATAAAAGAAAGCCATAACAATGTCCGCTTTCAGAAGCTTCGCCTCAAAAGAATCAAATGTCTGATGAAGTCCAGACATTCACGTGAATGCACCAGTTTGTGGCTCACGTCTTGAAGTAAATTAATTGCAAACGTCCAACTCGAGCAATGGTATAGATAAGAGCAAAGAAATATGGGGCACCCTTGACATATTATCTCTCTGGATCAGAAATTAGGCAACAAGTGTGACGCCTAATTTAACGCACTGCGTGGATACGCCATACATCATACACCCTATATCATACATGCCCACACCCTACAACATACACCTTACAATTTATACCATATATACACCTGTTCCTATATTGTATACGTTTATTTTTCGATCGAAATTAGTAGAAATGTGTCAAAAATCACGGATAGGAAACATGTTTTAAGTGCTCCTGCTCGGATGTCAGAACGAGGTTTCGGGGGAAAAGGTGTGTGTGTGTGGGGGGGGGTGTTGGGTCTCCTCTTCGTCGTTTGGCTTTTTATTTTACGAAGATAGAAGAAAAAGGCCCGCATGTTTTAACTTGTTAAAGTCGTCACTGGACGAGTATATCTCCATCGCGTCAATAGAATCATGACGTCATCTGAAATCTAAGAAGAGGGAAAGGGACGTGACGTCATCTGAACTCTAAGAGAAGTGATATGAGGTCAGTTACCGTCCGGTGAATTGTTATACAATCTGCTAACGCCAGGCTTCCAATAAACATGTTCCAAAAAGTAAGAAAAGAAGATGAGCTTGATATTCTAAACAGCGGCCATTGCAAAGACGAACATAAGACTAAATCACGTAATCGGATGCTGTTCTTGTTGTAGTCCTATTCTATATATTACTGAGTATGTGACTTTTGCTTTTCCTGCAAACGTAATCTTCCAGTCGCTGGTATCAGGAACATAACTAAACCGACAGGGTAAGATACCTTTGAGCGCGTTACATCCCGAGGCTTAAAATAGCTTAGCCCGACCTTCATCTTGTTAAACTCACGGGCCACATATTCTTACACTTCCTTGCTCTCTTCCGTTTGACATTCTATCTACTCCCCTGCATGCAAAGGCTCTAACTCTGTCAGGTATTGGGGCTGGAACGTTGTGGAGAAAAGGGGTGAGGTGGGACGGCAACTAGGGTCAGATGACAGTCAGTTGCCGAACAAGGGGAAAAAAGTTCCTATTTAAGCTTTTGACATCGGTTTAAATGCTAGCGGCATGCATCGTCAGTTGAAGGTGGCTGCGAGACGCACATGCCACAGCGTTAACCAACAACACTTATGGCGATACTTCAACATACCCACCAAAAGCGCGCCTCGTTTCTCTGCTTCCTGAAAGTGCAAAACATTTTGAGTGGTGCTTGGCGAGGTCATGTAGATGTCACTTGTTTGGTGTGGTCATGTAGATATCACTTGTTTGGTGAGGTCATGTAGATATCACTTGTTTAGTGAGGTCATGTAGATATCACTTGTTTGGTGAGGTCATGTAGATATCACTTGTTTAGCGAGGTCATGTAGATATCACTTGCTTGGTGAGGTCATGTAAATATCACTTGCCTCGTGAGGTCATGTAGATATCACTTGTTTAGTGAGGTCATGTAGATCAGTGCTTCTCAAAGTGATGTTCCGCGGACCGGTGCCGGTCCGTGGGCCATCCAATGCCGGTCCGCAGAAATTACCAAGAAATGACATTTCGCTACCACGTCAGTTCAAGGAAAATAGTTCACCGGTCCCTGGTGCAATGGAAATAATTCCCGCTGGTCCGCAAAATTAAAAGGTTTGAGAAGCACTGATGTAGATATCACTTGTTTAGTGAGGTCATGTAGATATCACTTGCTTAGTGAGGTCATGTAGATATAATTTTTACAATTAGGTAAGATCAGGGCCGTCTTAACCCATAGGCCCGTTGGGCATTTGCCCGGGGACCCACGGGTATAGGGGCCCCATGGGAATATGTTTATTTATATATATTATGTATATTTATTTTTTTATTCCTGCGGGGGAGGGACCCAACACTATTTCTTTGCCCGGGGGCCCAAAATGGTGTAAAGACGGCTCTGGGTGAGATGGCGGACTAATTTATTAGTTGGACAACGAATTTATCAGAACTTTTCTCAGGATTTTCTGGTGAAATATTTGTTAAATTAGAATTATGAATCTATTCAATATTTTGAGATGGGAAAATGAATTTGTCTTTTATCCGCTGAAAGAACGAATTGACTGAATCTTTTCGCTATTCATAAAAAATTATTATTGTTATTATTACTCGAATAATTCATCTAACGAGGACTGTTAGTAAAATATTCAATTTAGTAACGCACACAACAAGATGACCAATAACGAAATCACCCAACACTTCACGCCCTAGAACTATACCAATATTGTGAATGTCCCAAAACTTTTATACTGCAGACAAACTCGCGTGTGTTACTTAAAGAAACTAGCGCAGACTTTTAACTTTATCTTATACAGTAGCGTCGCTTTCAGTTATTAAGTTTGGTTGCTTTTTTCTCTTTCCAAAAGATGTGTTAATTTATTTTAATTCATTTATTTTATGTTATTTTTGCAAACAAGAAAACTTCAAACTGATTGTAAATTCAGGTAACTTAGTTACTTAGCTGACATCGGAGTGGTTTTACGTGACATCTTTTTACATACCTGATGTCAGATTAGTTTTACTTAGCCGACCTCGGATAGCCAGATAGGTTTTAAATGTTACCTTTTTACTTAGCTGACCTCAGATAGTCAGATAGGTTTTAAATGTTACCTTTTTACTTAGCTGACCTCAGATAGTCAGATGGGTTTTAAATGTTACCTTTTTACTTAGCTGACCTCAGATAGTCAGATAGGTTTTAAATGTTACCTTTTTACTTAGCTGACCTCAGATAGTCAGATAGGTTTTAAATGTTACCTTTTTACTTAGCTGACCTCAGATAGTCAGATGGGTTTTAAATGTTACCGATTTACTTAGCTGACCTCAGATAGTCAGATAGGTTTTAAATGTTACCTTTTTACTTAGCTGACCTCAGATAGTCAGATGGGTTTTAAATGTTACCGATTTACTTAGCTGACCTCAGATAGTCAGATAGGTTTTTAATGTTACCGATTTACTTAGCTGACCTCAGATAGTCAGATGGGTTTTAAATGTTACCTTTTTACTTAGCTGACCTCAGATAGTCAGATGGGTTTTAAATGTTACCTTTTTACTTACCTGACCTCAGATAGTCAGATAGGTTTTTAATGTTACCGATTTACTTAGCTGACCTCAGATAGTCAGATGGGTTTTAAATGTTACCTTTTTACTTAGCTGACCTCAGATAGTCAGATGGGTTTTAAATGTTACCTTTTTACTTACCTGACCTCAGATAGTCAGATAGGTTTTAAATGTTACCGATTTACTTAGCTGACCTCAGATAGTCAGATAGGTTTTAAATGTTACCTTTTTACTTACCTGACCTCAGATAGTCAGATAGGTTTTTAATGTTACCGATTTACTTAGCTGACCTCAGATAGTCAGATAGGTTTTAAATGTTACCTTTTTACTTACCTGACCTCAGATAGTCAGATAGGTTTTTAATGTTACCGATTTACTTAGCTGACCTCAGATAGTCAGATAGGTTTTAAAAGTTACCTTTTCCTTTGGCGTTGCCCTAGGTCAGGGTGACCTCCATCACAGGCCCACAGCCCTGAGATTAGCGATCACTTTGATATCTGAGACTGTAAGGTTAAGTCGGCTCCACGCTAAAATATTTGTTGATGTGGCCAACGTACGCTTGCAGTGACGTCATGGATCTATCAGATCAGAGGCGGATCTATCATATTTGTGTGTACCTGTCTGTCTCAAAGTGAACACAAAAAGAATTGGTGTCCACCCTTAATGACCACTTATATTTCATACATATGTGTCAATATGGCGATGGTTGTATGATACACATGTGTCAATATGGCGGTGATTGTATGATACACATGTGTCAATATGGCGGTGATTGTATGATACACATGTGTCAATATGGCGGTGATTGTATGATACACATGTGTCAATATGGCGGTGGTTGTATGATACACATGTGTCAATATGGCGATGATTGTATGATACACATGTGTCAATATGGCGGTGATTGTATGATACACATGTGTCAATATGGCGGTGATTGTATGATACACATGTGTCAATATGGCGGTGATTGTATGATACACATGTGTCAATATGGCGGTGATTGTATGATACACATGTGTCAATATGGCGGTGATTGTATGATACACATGTGTCAATATGGCGGTGATTGTATGATACACATGTGTCAATATGGCGGTGGTTGTATGATACACATGTGTCAATATGGCGATGATTGTATGATACACATGTGTCAATATGGCGATGGTTGTATGATACACATGTGTCAATATGGCGATGATTGTATGATACACATGTGTCAATATGGCGATGGTTGTATGATACACATGTGTCAATATGGCGATGATTGTATGATACACATGTGTCAATATGGCGATGATTGTATGATACACATGTGTCAATATGGCGATGGTTGTATGATACACGTGTGTCAATATGGCGGTGATTGTATGATACACATGTGTCAAGGTGATTGTATGATACACATGTGTCAATATGGCGATGGTTGTATGATACACATGTGTCAATATGGCGATGATTGTATGATACACATGTGTCAATATGGCGATGGTTGTATGATACACGTGTGTCAATATGGCGGTGATTGTATGATACACATGTGTCAATATGGCGGTGATTGTATGATACACATGTGTCAAGGTGGTTGTATGATACACGTGTGTCAATATGGCGGTGATTGTATGATACACATGTGTCAATATGGCGGTGATTGTATGATACACATTTGTCAATATGGCGGTGGTTGTATGATACACATGTGTCAATATGGCGGTGATTGTATGATACACATGTGTCAATATGGCGGTGATTGTATGATACACGTGTTTCAATATGGCGGTGTATGTATGATACACATGTGTCAATATGGCGCTGATAGCCTACTAAAAGGCCGCTATTGTATGATACACATGTGTTCATAAAAGGAATCAGTTGGTGGATAACCGCGAAAGAACTGATTCTTCTATTTATAAAGGTCCACAATGAATGCTCTGGTCATGATGGCCTCTGTGAATGTTGATGTGTTGCCAGTACGTGTACATCTGTGCAGACGACACTCAGCATGGCCAGCTCATAGGGTTGTCAGTGACTGTAGGTTGAGGAACAGGGGGCAAAACACAGAACGTCACTTATTGTCGCCTGCATCTGTCCCTTTAGGAAACTTTCCCCAGTCACTAACTGACCCAGGAGAGTGACCTTGACCCGGGAGAGTGACCTTGACTCATCAGAGTGACCTTGATCCGGGAGAGTGACATCAAAAAAAAAGTATATCAATTTCTATTTTATTTGTATGAGAGGAACTTCCAGC
The DNA here is from genome assembly GCA_944989445.1 of Ampullaceana balthica. Lineage (NCBI taxonomy): Eukaryota > Metazoa > Mollusca > Gastropoda > Lymnaeidae > Ampullaceana > Ampullaceana balthica. Next base: position 150,125 of record CALYLW010000217.1, read on the forward strand.
TTTCTTGATTGGTGTTCAAAAGTTTTATTGTTAAGGCCCTCGATAAGTCTGTCAACCCGCGAGTACATCCACGAGTCTTCACGAGGACCCACGTCCCATGAGACTGAGTTACAATGAATGCTATAACTACAGGGCGATAACCCTCACCTTTTAGACATCTACATGCACCGCTAAAGCATGTGTGTGGCCAACGTTAAACTAAGAGCACGTCGTCCCTACAATGTGAGAAGCCTTGCCATGACATGCATACCCGCTACCTACACGACTGAGTTACTTCAGGTGGGAGAATACAGAGAGGGTATACAGAGAGGGTATACAGAGAGGGTATACAGAGATGGTATACAGAGAGGGTATACAGAGAGAGTATTCAGAGGGTATTCAGAGAGGGTATACAGAGAGGGTTATCAGAGAAGGTATACAGAGAGGGTATTCAGAGAAGGTATTCAGAGAGGGTATACAGAGAAAGTATACAGAGAGGGTATACAGAGAGGGTATACAGAGAGGGTTATCAGAGAAGGTATACAGAGAGGGTATTCAGAGAAGGTATTCAGAGAGGGTATACAGAGAAAGTATACAGAGAGGGTATACAGAGAGGGTATTCAGAGAGGGTATTCAGAGAAGGTATACAGAGAGGGAATTCAGAGAGGGTATTCAGAGAGGGTATACCGAGGGATATAGAGAGAGAGTATACAGAGAGGGTATTCAGAGAAGGTATTCAGAGAGGGTATTCCGAGAGGGTATACAGAGAGGGTATACAGAGAGGGTATACAGAGAGGGTATTCAGAGAGGGTATGAAAGGATGTTAAGCGATCGAAATATACTCGAGGTATAGAAGCGGGAGTTTTAGTTTATGGGCGTCAGGGGCTGATTCAAGAAAGGTGAGGCTGAGAGGGGACACCTCTTAACTGCTGATACATTTTTTGAAACTTAAAAACTATAACCACTAAGGGCGGCACTAAAAATTATATGGAGGGGTGGGTTTTCGAACTACTTAAGACAGTGGTTCCTAACCTTTTGGGGTCCATGCACCCCTTCAGATGCCCAAAAAAGTTCATGCACCCCTTCATGAAACTTGCAGAAAATGCATAATAAAATATGTTTATTTTAGGAACACAACAGTTTTGACAATAGGCAACAGGGAATTTAGTGAGAGATCTACTGCTTCTTATGATCAAACAGCAATTTAAATCTGGGGACTGTTTTGGACAAATTAACTCTCATGTAATTCTCTGCATTCAACTTATTCCTTTCCTTGGTTTTAATCGTCAAAAGTGTGGAGAATCCTGCTTCACATAAATAGGTAGTGGCAAATGGAAGGAGAGTCAGTACTGCCCTTAGTACTGGCTATTTGTTGGTATGACTCTAGCTGGCCGCACTAAAATTCAATCAAGGTATTGCAACTGAAGGCACTCATCAGTACTTCTCTGGTTCTCAAATCAATCAGGTCATCTTTAGCAAGGTCACTGTCATCAATGTTTTCCAAGTCACAGAGAAAGGGATTGCGAATCCAACGTTCTTTCATAGAAATTTCTAGACAGAAATACCCATCAAAGGACCTTTGCAATGTTGAAAGGTGCTCTGAAATTTCCACTTTGATGTTGTCAGGCAGTGATCCCTCAGTGCTTCCTTCTGCAGCAGATATTACAACTTCATCCAAGAGTGGAAAGTTTGCGAAGTCGGGCTTTTCTAGTCGTCGTCGGAATAGTGGCAGTTTGTTAAGGAAGGCTTGCAATCTCTCAGTACCATCCATTACAGTCACAGCAGGTCCATAAAGAGATGTGTTCAGCTCATTCAAGATGGAGAAGATGTCAGCCAGCTATGCCAAGTAATAAATGAAATTTGCAGAAAGATGTACCTTTCAAAAAGGTTGTATTTGGGCACCTTTTGACGCGGCATGCCTTTTCTTATGGTTTACATTTTCAGATTATTAGTTTTTCTTTCTTTTTTTTTCCATCTTTTTTTTTCCTTCTTTTTCTTTTTTTTTCTCTGAATCGTTCATGCACCCCCTGGAACCTGCTCATGCACCCCTTGGGGGTGCATGCACCACTGGTTAGGAACCCCTGACTTAAGAGATCTTTTTTTTTCGTCGGTGGGGCGTCAATTTTTTTTTATACTCGCCCGAGGGGCACTTACCCCAGCAGACGCATGAAATAAATGGCAAGAGTAGACAACCAGGTTTTCTATTTTGACGTAATTTCTATCTACTTCCTGTGAATTTCGTATAAAGAGTGTTTGTAAGGGGAGTTTTTTTTAAAGGAAAAAAAGGGGGGGGGGCAGCTGAAACAGATTGTTATCTACAGAGAGAGAGGGGGGGGAGAGGATGGGGGGAGAGAGAGGGAGAGAGAGAGGGGAGGAGAGAGATGGAGAGAGAGAGGGGGGAGAGAGGGGACGAGAGAGGGAGAGAGAGGGGGAGAGAGAGGGGAGAGAGAGAGAGGGAGAGAGACAGAGACACAGAGAGAATAGTGAGTGAGACAGAGAGTCAGGGAAAGACGGACACAGAAATTATAGGTGAAATGAGGAAAGATGACGTCACATGGGTTTACGGCAAATGCGTGTCAACACTTGCACACTATGACACACATGTGCATCCTGTATCAGTGTGTTGCTCATGGCACGCGTGTTTAAGTGTTTAAATAGACCAGCGTGTTTGAAAGAAGCGTGTAGGTAGATCAGCCTGTTTGAAGGAAGCGTGTAGGAGGATCAATGAGGATTGTCTCCCTTCAGTGTGTCCCATCCCATGAACTCAGCGCTCCCTGATGAGCCCATGTAAACCACACGTACCGTTGCTGAACTTACAACCTTCGCTGTAGGCTGTACTTGATGTTTTCATTCGTCTACACCTAGCTTTGGGTGCGGTCAGTGGCGTAGTATCTTGTGGGGAGGGTGCGCAGGGGAGGCCCATGATCAGCATCTTCGGTGAACTGCAGAGTGGATGTGACGTTACTTGTTCTTTCTACGTCACGAGGCAGTTAGTTGTGTGGTGTGTGTAGGTGTGTGGTGTGTGTAGGTGTGTGTAGGTGTGTGGTGTGTGTAGGTGTGTGGTGTGGTGTGAGTAGGTGTGTGGTGTGTGTAGGTGTGTGGTGTGAGTAGGTGTGTGTAGGAGTGTGGTGTGAGTAGGTGTGTGGTGTGAGTAGGTGTGTGATGTGAGTAGGTGTGTGGTGTGTGTAGGTGTATGGTGTGAGTAGGTGTGTGGTGTGAGTAGGTGTGTGGTGTGTGTAGGTGTTTCGTGTGAGTAGGTGTGTGGTGTGTGTAGGTGTGTGGTGTGAGTAGGTGTGTGGTGTGAGTAGGTGTGTGGTGTGTGTAGGTGTATGGTGTGAGTAGGTGTGTGGTGTGAGTAGGTGTGTGGTGTGTGTAGGTGTTTCGTGTGAGTAGGTGTGTGGTGTGTGTAGGTGTGTGGTGTGAGTAGGTGTGTGGTGTGAGTAGGTGTGTGGTGTGAGTGGGTGTGTGGTGTGCGTAGGTGTGTGGTGTGAGTAGGTGTGTGGTGTGAGTAGGTGTGTGGCGTGAGTGGGTGTGTGGCGTGAGTGGGTGTGTGGTGTGAGTAGGTGTGTGGTTTGAGAAGGTTTGAGGTTGTCGGTGGGAGTGTGTGGTTTGAGAAGGTTTGAGGTTGTCGGTGGGAGTGAGTGTGAGAGGGATTCACATGTACCCAGGTGTCCTGGTCCCACACTTACCCAGTTTTCTGGGGTACAAATATTTCTCGCGGCGGGCCACCTAGTTCAGGGATGCCAGAAATCAAATCACTAGTCTGACCTTTCCCTTACAATCCATTTAAGTCGGATCCCACTCTCGTTAAAGTGTTGGAGAATAAGTCTCAATATCTTTCAACTTTCCTCTTTGGCTTAACTGGGTCACTGCAGTCTATTCATAAAGTTGAGCTACTCAAGTTTTTTTTTATCCCATTAAATTTCTGATAGAGGGAAGTGACTATTCTTGTGCATACGGCACTGAGTGAGTGAGTGAGAAACGCCCCTGCCAAATAGGGTCACTCCTGTGAGCTGATCTATAGGCGTAAACACCGGCCCAAGGGAGGCCGCCACCAGATTCCCAGAAGTAGTGCTGTTTGTGTCTGAGAGATGGGCGTGGTTCAAACACGACAGATGTGATAGGAACGTTATTCTTCCTCTTTACACTGTCTCATCTAAACGTAATAATAGCCTAGGGGTTTGTCTGCACACACACACACCCCGTACAAGCATGTCTGTGGCAGAGACGCGACATGAGGATAGACATCAGATGCAGCCACAATAATGATCATAATAATTATAATCAAAATATGAAGTACGATGCTAATAAGAATAATGATACTGATAGAAATAGTAGTGTAATTAAATTAAGTTTTGAAGGTTTCTAGTCATGTCAGCATTTATTTGATATAAAATATAGATAACAGTAACTGGAGGCCTGGCAATTTTTCTTTGTAAGAATAGCACATACCAATGCGGTTAAATTTTAAAAAAATAAATTAAAAAAAAACCTGCGTGGATTTAAAGTCGTTCTGTTAACATCTTACATGTAAGAGTAGCAGCCAAGGAAATACAAATTGGGAGACGTTTAAAAAATCGAAATTTCGTCTCTTTAAAAAAGACGAATTGAGAATGAGAAAAAAAAGGCCTGGATTGGTTTTTGTGCCTACTCCTCACCTCTCAACATCAAAACATTGCAACCTCGAACTGTTTTTATTCTTACAGAGTAGGACGACACATAACATGCCGTGACGTTGCCTGTTGTCTTGTGAATAACACCATTGTCTGACTCTAGGATTTGGACACGTTAACTCACCTGCCCCTGTGCATTGTGCAACCTCCAGTAGTTGTAGAGTAGGGAATTTAGGACAAGCATGAGACGCGAGCAAATAAGCATGAGGAATGACCCTCGCTAGGGTCAACCAATCACAGTTTATGGTCGGAAAGCGAGGGTGGTGCAGGGTGGGGGGCAGGTAGCGAAAAACCGCAATGCCCATGTATCGAGACCAACAATGCGTCGCTGGTACCCCCCCCCCTGACGTTCACTCGCGTTGTTCTCATTTCTTCGTGCTGCTGTTTGTGTCCGTTCTTCTCCCCCTTTCTTTGCACTATCTATGAGCAAGTCTGCGGCGTATGCTACGGAGCGGGTCGTATCTAGTTTGAATTATTATTGGAGCAATGGTGTGCGTCAGGGTGGTAAAAATTAGTTAAGAGGGGCATAAACTAGGCCAATTCAGGGTATACTACTCTGGTTTAAAGTAAATAATTTATTTTAACGTTAAGTCTCCAATAAGATTTTAGATGTGTTCGAAAACTGTCTATAAATAGCATTGATTCCAGCCGGATGGCCGAGAATGTCACGTGACCGTAGCTAATCGAAATTAGAAGATAAGTGAGATTAAACATATCAAAGCACAGGCAATGGCATTATGGGACATTGTAACATCGTACCGCAGGTAGCAGAAAACCACACATCTCTGGAGTGAGTCTACATACCCAGGCAGATAAAACTCTTGTGTAAAAATCATGATTTTCTATCTTTTTTGTCTATTTAATAAAAATTTTATTATTATTTAAAAAAAAACAACAACACTTCTTATATATGTTTGCACCCCGACTTTGGGTCAGTGATAGGGATAGAGTTGGGGGCCGTCCATAAAGTACGTCACGCTATTTTTGACCATTTTTAACTCCCCCCTGTCACAAACTGTCACAAATCTCGGAACACAAAGTACGTCACACGTTCGAACAAAAAGGTTGTTTTTTATAAACAAAATAAAGTAAAATTTAATATAAAACACCGTGACGTCACACATGGCCGGACCCCCTCCCCCCTGTCACAAACTGTCACACTTTCTTACACCCCCTCCCCCCCCCCATCTGGAGCGTGACGTACTTTATGAACGGCCCCTTGGTGTCAACGATAAGTATGGTATTAGGGTTGGGGTTAAAGACAGTGGTAGGTCTACGGTTAAGGATAGGGTTAACGATAGGGCGAAGGATATGGTTAAGGATAGATTTTGGCGCTTATTAGAACTCGGCATAAACTGACGCATTTGTTTTATTTCTATTGCGAAAAAGAACCTTGAATAATAATATAAACTTAGCTTCGACCGTCCCAACCAACCGTAAAAAAAAAGTGTCAATTTTTAAATATTCCGATTATTGCGTATGGGAAAGTGGGTGCGGTAGAGGCACCCTCTCAACTACTGAGGAAGCAGAGAATGTGACAGGCGACAGTGTATACGGATTTGTTTTAAAAAAAAATGTTATTTAAAAAAAACTCTAGCGTAAACAAACCCCATTTAAGTGCATTAGGCCCTTTTCAATAGTCCCCTGCATTTACCGCTGTGATAAAGTTAACTGACAAGTGCTTTCGGCTAAGTGTATGGCGACTTTGTTTTTTAAAGTGCTGTAGAAATTCACTGTGGTACAGGCTTGCGGTGTCATTCAGTTCTGCCATTGAATCAAAGCGACGCACAAAAAATGTACACGGAGTGTTTCTCATACCATTGTTTACGGTGAGAAGGGAAGAATGCTTCCGCCCACGACCCAAGACTAATCCCTCTTTTCCTTATTTAATGCATTGGTGTGACCAGAGGCGTCACTGGGGTTGGTGTCACCTAGTGCGGTAACTCATGATGTCACCCCCTCACAACTTACCCCATAGACCACCTCTGGGTCTGCCAGTGACAAATATCGGGAACATGCAGAATTTTACATTTTGGTGTCACCCCTTGTGTTGGTGTCACCCGGTGGGTGCGGTCCGTAGCCCCCCGCAACCCCTTAGTGACGCCAATGGGTGTGACATCATTTGGTCCCCTGTGTTAGGTCTGTCTGGTGTCAAATGACATTTGTATAAAGCAGGCGTCACAGTTTTAGGGCACGCATGAGGAGCCATCGATATAAATACAATCAAATATACTCATCGGTGAAGAATTCAAGCTACACGTTGTGATCATGTTATTATTTGTTGAATTATCTCTTTACTCCCTTAAATCAACAATGATGTATGTTAGTGCTATAAAGTATAGTAGCTCTTAAATCAACAATGCTATAAAAAGTTTATTCTTAAATTACGCCAAAGATTGGTTTCCAATCTGCTATCACCCCTTATTTTAATAATTCCAGTAACTAACATGAAATAATGGTCCACTCTAATGGCACTGAGTGGGAATAGTCTATGATGTTTCGCATATCCCTCACCCCCCCCCCTCAACCGTAGAAATATGGCACCACAAGTTCTGGACGCCACTACTTATTGTCAATAACAACCTAGGACGCATTATTCCTGGCAGGCACTGTTCACCTTAAGCTGAGCCGCTGCGTGCCCTCTCAGATATTTGTCCGACGCCGCGAAGCAGTTTAGATTTGCCGCGCAGTTAATTTGGTTAATTATTGAACCAAAAAAGTATGCTGTGCAACTTTAAACACGATTTAAAAAAAAACAAACTTTGCACCCAGGCCAATGAACATCAGAGGGAACATTGCTGGCAGGTCAGTTCAGATCTGAGGGAACATTGCTGCCAGGTCAGTTCAGATCTGAGGGAACATTGCTGGCAGGTCAGTTCAGATCTGAGGGAACATTGCTGGCAGGTCAGTTCAGATCTGAAGGAACATTGCTGGCAGGTCAGTTCAGATCTGAGGGAACATTGCTGGCAGGTCAGTTCAGATCTGAGGGAACATTGCTGGCAGGTCAGTTCAGATCTGATACTCGACCACTTCTCTCGGACAGAGGTGTTCTTTTCTATTTATTCGGCCGTGAATTTCGATTGTCTGACCTTTTATAACGTGGCTGTGATTACACGGGTACGCACTATGCCATGTGCCCTATGTCATGTGCACTGTGTCATGTGCCCTATGTCATGTGCACTGTATCATGTGCCCTATGTCATGTGCACCGTGTCAAGTGCCATATGTCATGTGCAGTGTGTCATGTGCCCTATGTTATGTGCACTGTGTCATGTGCCCTATTTCATGTGCCCTATGTCATGTGCACTGTGTCATATGCACTGTGTCATATGCCCTGTGTCATGTGCACTGTGTCATGTACCCCCATGCCATGTTCACTATGTCATATGCCCTATGTCCTGAGCATCGTTTTAAAAAAGTGGTGGCACTTCATTGCCAGGTGGGAGTCACTTGAACAGGGAGGTAACTGACTTTAACGGCCTGGTATAGTCAGGGAGAGGGTTACCCGACTTTATAAGGACTCCGGTGCCGTTCAGAAAGTCCCTCACGCTCGGGGTGGTGGGGGGAGAGGGGGGGGAGTCAAAGAACGTACAACAGTTTTTTGACACGGTGGTATAGGGTTTGGATGGGGCAGATCACATGTGACGTCACCAATTGTGTCTATCATACAAATAACTGCTATGGAACTTATACTATGATGTTGAACGTTCTGGAATGATGGCTGAGCCTTGATAAAGATTTCACGTTTCTAATGTATGAGTCAAAAAGTGAAATCCGTTTTACTTTTATTATTCGTTTAATAAAATGTTAGGTGATATGATAAATACCGAATAAAAATAAACAAGAAAAAAACCAACAACTGATTGTTACTATTTAAACTTTATATTTGTGTAATAATTAAAAAATTACATAAATAAGTGAATAGTATTGTAAGTAGTGAAATTTAAAAAAAAAGATAAAACAAAAAACTCTTCATCAGTTTCAGTTGTTAATTTTGAGCAAATATACACTTCTAGCCCTGGTTGTGTGTGTGTTTTGTATATGTTCCAAGAGCTAAGTGGATATTTTCCCCTGACTTGGGATTCTCTCCCCCCATCCCCTAAAACTCCGCCTCCTCCCTGATATGCTAGTCTCACGATCAGCTCACACACACACTTTCTGTTTGTTGTTATATGAAATGACTCTATTAATAGTTCAACCGCTGCTCCCTTATAAGACATAGGCAAGTGCAGACACTTGACATATAATTGCCATAAGGATACTTATGTTTGAACATGTTTTGGTGTGGTGAGCTAAGCCCAGATTTGCTTATTGTAACTTGTAACCACTTTTGCGACGAACTCGCTCGGAACCACGCATATTTTTTTAGCCTACGTGAATTTTCAGATTGAATAAATAGATTCTTTTATACACATTTTATTCCTGATGTATATATTTGTTTCTGTTTCAACAGTTTGAAGTACACAAAGCCTTCGCTTGAAAGGAGGTAGGATTGTAAAACAAGCCTGCAAAACTAGCCTTTACACCGCTAGCTTTTTTTCCATTCAAGGGAAATAAATACAGCAACACCATGCAAGCAGCGGAAGATCCCGATTGGGAAGAAGAGGAAGAGATGGCGACGACAGAGCGCGAGCTCGCTGACGACGCACAATGGAAGTTAATTCAGAAGAATACATTTTCAAGGTGGGCTAATGAGCACCTGAAGACCGTCAACAAGCAGTTGGCAGATTTAGAAGCAGATTTTTCTGATGGATTGCGACTTGTTTCTCTTATTGAAGTGTTGTCTGGAAAGAAATTCAAGCATGTCAACAAACGACCAAACTTCCGGACACAGAAGCTTGAGAACGTTACCATGGTTCTTAAGTTTCTGGAAGAGGATGAAGGAATTCGCATTGTCAACATAGGTAAGCGAAGAAAAAAATTATCTCTGAACAGTGTTTTAATTTGTTAATTTATGGCCATAACTGTTTTATTATAATAAAAGAGTCTAGTATAGAGTTTGAGGTATACTCATACTCATAACTCAACCGTCAACGTTTTATTTTATATGATTTTAATAATAAATTAAATAATTAAATTATAAACAAAACAAAACTATAACTTATAACTAAAGTTGAAGTAAGTCAGTTAAGTAAGTGTAAATATTATTCTTAGCTACAACTACGTTATTACAAAGTAAGCATCATAGTAATAGTAGGCTTATGTGAGATGATAAATAAATAATTACAAAATGTCAGTTCCTCCAACAAATTTAAAAAAATTTAGATTTAGATTATTGTATTTTAATTAGTAGGCCTATTTATAATTATTTTCACCACACACTCTCATACTACAGTACAGTCACAAAATTCAGTGTAATTGTAGCACTATTTAGTGGCGAGGGGAAAGTGGTGCCGATGTGGCCATTTGCTCCATTCATCTAGCACTTGATTTTGCATTTGTTTTACATAATATAGAGTTAGAGTGGTAGTGTTGGTGTTATTGATATTGTTACATAGAATAGAGTGGTAGCGTTATTGATATTGTTACATCAGTGTTTCTCAAATAGTGGGGTGCGCCCCCCAGGGGGGCGCAAAGCTCCCTAAAGGGGGGGGCGAAATGGTGTACTTTTAACAATTTTATAGACAAATGATACTATTTACTTCGCACGGGGGGGGGGACGACATGTTTTCTTCTTACCATTGTGGCGTGACAGAAAATAATTGAGCAACACTGTGCTACATAGAATAGAGGGATATTATTGATACTGGCCAAATTCATAGGCGTTTTGATTTGATCGCTGAAAGTGAAGAAGGCAACAAAATTGACCCATTTTATTACTTTAGCTACTTAGATGAATATTTTTTTACTAAGTTGTGGGTGATGATAATAGTAATACAATTAAATTTATTGCCAGATTAATCAGATATAAATAGGGCCATTATTTTATTATTAATATGAATCTGTAAACCTGAAACATCAAAGACATGATCAAGGCTATAGGCTTCTTGATTTTACTTTTATGTTCTAAAGAATTGAGGTTTGGCTGCCACTTTGGCTTAACATTTTTATGTCGTTCATCTAATGACCTAACATAGAACTGGATATAATATGACATTGTTATTGACACTACAAATTAATTAGCCTAATTTAATTTAAAATAAGAAGCTGATTGAAATAGTGGCATGTAAATTAATACATTAAAATTTGTATTTAACCCGTAAAATGTGTTGAGACAAAAAAATTAACACATGATTGTAAGGACACGAAATATTGTTATTAAAGGAATTCAAGGAGCTATTTACATAACTATATTTGTTCATATCTAGAAGACTGTATTTTTTATTGACTTCTGGACTTTAATGACTATAGATTAGATAGAACTGTCATACCATTAAAATAAATAGTTATGTAATATAGTTAGAAGCCCAAAATTAAATTCTTTGTAATATATTTAGATTTCCTCTATTTAATATGTTTAAAAAAAATATCCATATTTACACATTAAAGCAAATATTAAATATGTAAAGAACAAAACAAACATGGAAAGCTATTTTTTTTCTACAAAAGGACATATTTATTCCCAAAAAACAAAGAAATAATATAAATAATATAACATAAATCAATATTATAAATTAAATTCAACATTTATTGCCACTCACCTTACCTCCCTTGCCACCCACCTTACCTCCCTTGCCACCCAGTATAAAAACAAGAATGAGAGTTGTTCTAGATTTTAGTTTAAAAGATAATTAACAATACAGAACTAGAAACTATTTTCAAACTGTTATTATTTAGAAGTATGAATAAATGCATTGAAAGGCAGCTAGTGGAAGACCTTCTTTCTGAGCCCCTAGTAGAAGTTGTAGGAGAATTGATACTTTTGAGGCCCTAGTAGAAGTTGTAGAAGAATAGATACTTTTGAGGCCCTAGTAGAAGTTGTAGAAGAATTGATACTTTTGAGGCCCTAGTAGAAGTTGTAGAAGAATTGATACTTTTGAGGCCCTAGTAGAAGTTGTAGAAGAATTGATACTTTTGAGGCCCTAGTAGAAGTTGTAGAAGAATTGATACTTTTGAGGCCCTAGTAGAAGTTGTAGAAGAATTGATACTTTTGAGGTCCTTGTAGAAGTTGTAGAAGAATTGACACTTTTGAGGCCCTAGTAGAAGTTGTTGAAGAATTGATACTTGATTAGTATCAATTACTATACAATTACTTGATTACTATATCATCTCTTTCCTCCCTGTGTTCTTTATGTATGGTTAGGAGTTAGGATAACTTAATATTTGTTTATACAGTGGGAGTTAGTTACCTAGCATTGAATGAACTGACATTCCCTGCTGAGAAACATTGTTACTTAGTTGTGGTTGAACTTAGCAGTAGTAGGAGCAGGCATTTATTTCAGTGATAAGTGCAGTTTAGTATTGTCTGACATAAAAATAACAGATTTTCAAAAATCTAAAAACCATTCATAATTTTTAAAAATTAGTAAATAAGTGTGCAAGCATTGGTCATATTACTGTCCACTGTTAGCGCTTTGATATATCATGAGACTGTATACAAGTGTGTGTCCTCATGGGTCAACTTTCATGTCCTCATGGGTCAACTTTCATGTCCTCATGGGTCAACAACTCTCATGTCCTCATGGGACAACAACTTTCATGTCCTCATGGGTCAACTCTCATGTCCACATGGGTCAACTTTCATGTCCTCATGGGACAACAACTCTCTTGCCCTCAAGGGTCAACTTTCATGTCCTCAAGGGTCAACTTTCATGTCCTCATGGGTCAACTTTCATGTCCTCATGGGTCAACTTTCATGTCCTCATGGGTCAACTTTCATGTCCTCATGGGTCAGCAACTTTCATGTCCTCATGGGTCAACAACTCTCATGTCCTCATGGGTCAGCAACTCTCATGTCCTCATGGGACAACAACTTTCATGTCCTCATGGGACAACAACTCTCTTGTCCTCAAGGGTCAACTTTCATGTCCTCATGGGACAACAACTTTCATGTCCTCATGGGACAACAACTCTCTTGTCCTCAAGGGTCAACTTTCATGTCCTCAAGGGTCAACTTTCATGTCCTCATGGGTCAACTTTCATGTCCTCATGGGTCAACTTTCATGTCCTCATGGGTCAGCAACTTTCATGTCCTCATGGGTCAACAACTTTCATGTCCTCATGGGACAACAACTTTCATGTCCTCATGGGACAACAACTTTCATGTCCTCATGGGACAACAACTTTCATGTCCTCATGGGACAACAACTTTCATGTCCTCATGGGACAACAACTTTCATGTCCTCATGGGACAACAACTTTCATGTCCTCATGGGACAACAACTTTCATGTCCTCATGGGACAACAACTTTCATGTTCTCATGGGTCAGCAACTTTCATGTCCTCATGGGTCAGCAACTTTCATGTCCTCATGGGTCAACAACTCTCATGTCCTCATGGGTCAGCAACTCTCATGTCCTCATGGGTCAGCAACTTTCATGTCCTCATGGGACAAGTCTCATGTCCTCATGGGACAACAACTCTCATGTCCTCATGGGTCAGCAACTTTCATGTCCTCATGGGTCAACAACTCTGTCTTCACGGGGCAACTCTGTTGATGTTTGGTTTTATTACAGCTTTACTGGTGCTTAACTAAAGACATACCCCAGGGAGAGCTCTTGATACCTAACACCCTGGTACATCCGGTACGTGAGAGCTTATCTCTGGTGACTTTTCTCGTGACCTACTTACAAAGCTTGCCGGTTAGTCCACCATTGATTTACAAGGTGAAATTAATTCTCTCTTGATACGTTGATTGTAAGAGTTCATTTTAAGACATAGGATCAAGTGGTGGTGGGGTGGGGGTGAAGCAGTGTTCAACCCCCTATCCCGTGGGAATATTTAGGGTAACGTTTATTGTTAGGCCAATAGGGGCAACAGGAAAAACAAAACTGATAAACATGTAAGACGAAAACAAGGAATTCGACTTTCTACTTTCTACCGTCCTGACCTGCTGATAAATACCCATAATTGACAGCCGGTTTATTGACCTTTAGCTATAAATAGCATCAAGTGCTTGGGTTTTGTTGACTCAGCGGTTTGTGAGTGACTCTGTTCGTGAGTGACTCTGTTCGTGAGTGACTCTGTTCGTGAGTGACTCTGTTCGTGAGTGACTCTCCTTGTCTTCTGGATCAAACATGTTTTTCAAGATACTAATAACTTGACCAATTAAAACCAGGAGCCGATCGGCTGAACTGAAGAGGCCATGAGTACCACGATAGTAAAATGTTATGCTTCCCATGTTATAGTTGGCTGAAAACAAACATCTAAATAGGAATGCAAATGAACATATTTGGTGTTGGGTCTATTTGAGAAAACTGGCCCGGTGGGTCCTGTGCTAGTCATTGTTGAATGTCAATGTCAACTTAAAGCCACTAGAAGCTCAGCAAACCGTGTACTAAAACTGGTACTGAGATCCCGCGGCTTGAATGATGGTTTTAAGCTTTGTCTGCTGATTGACTTCACATTGTATAGATAGTTTGATTAATATGATAAGGAATTTAGTCAAGTAACAAGTATATGTCACATTTGGTGTGCTGTCTGTATTTGACGTGCTGGTTGAATGTTGATATAAAAGGGCAGCATTCCTATTGTTCGTGTGTTTGGCCAAAATCGAATAAATTAAGCAGACTACAATGTATGAATGGAATGCACGAAGATTTCAAAGCCGACGCCTTTCCAGGTAAAAATGCGCATTAATGAGTCTACCCCAGTTTCGAGATCTCTAAAATCAGTGATCATTACCGTGACGAGAGTCTAAACATGTGGGGGCGTGAAGGAGAAAAGGTGTGCTAGCTAGGCACGGTATTTTCTAAGGATGCGTCTCTCTGCATTTAGGGTTAGGTGTCACCCAAAAGTCGCAAAGTGTGGCGATTTTCTTCCCGTCTAGTCTAGTCTTCAGCTGAAACGTGGCTTTTCTGTTTATTCAGGGCACGTACATGGAACAGAACAATCTTAGTTGTCTCTGAGTGGGATGACACATGGTGGCGTTAATTTGTAGTCGAACTTATTTGAGTGTTTCGTTTTTATGTGTTTATTTATTGTTGTTGCCACCTCACTGTCTGCAACCATCAGGAAAACGTTCAGATACTAGCACCATTTTCTGAATGTCACCACATGTACCGCGTACAGTGTCACTACCTTGAGTGATGTCACTACCGCGTACAGTGTGACAGGTGGTCGCCAATTAGCAAAAAGATGGTCGGGATGGGAGCAGAGTTATCTTTCTTGATCACTTCAAAACACTGTCAGTGTCAGCTTGTTGTGTGTTCATCAGTTGTCTGTCAATGTCAACTTGTGTGTTCATCAGTTGTTTGTCAGTGTCAACGTGTTGTGTGTTCATCAGTTGTCTGTCAATGTCAACTTGTGTGTTCATCAGTTGTCTCTCAAGTGTCAACTTGTTGTGTGTTCATCAGTTGTCTGTCAGTGTCAACTTGTATGTTCATCAGTTGTCTGTCAGTGTCAACGTGTTGTGTGTTCATCAGTTGTCTGTCAGTGTCAACGTGTTGTGTGTTCATCAGTTGTCTGTCAATGTCAACTTGTGTGTTCATCAGTTGTCTGTCAATGTCAACTTGTGTGTTCATCAGTTGTCTGTCAATGTCAACTTGTGTGTTCATCAGTTGTCTGTCAATGTCAACTTGTGTGTTCATCAGTTGTCTGTCAGTGTCAACTTGTGTGTTCATCAGTTGTCTGTCAATGTCAACTTGTGTGTTCATCAGTTGTCTGTCAATGTCAACTTGTGTGTTCATCAGTTGTCTGACTCATATTTTCTTCACTTCCCTTTTTTACGTAAACTCTCAATGCGTGGCCTTTAATTTAAAGCATGTAAGAGAACAATCGTTTAAACACGACCTCAATCAAGATCATATATGTTACAATATACTTCTGCACTTTCGTGCTTTTAGCCAGTAGAAATTGTCCTTAATTGAGTTTTTTCCTATACACTTTCCCCTATTTAATGCATTCTTATATTTTAAATCTTCCTAAAATTGAGCTCGATTTTGCCATATGGTAAGGGTGATAGAAATACCCACTATAAAAAAAGTCAATAGAGTTAAACACTGAATCGGAAACTTGGTAGTTGTAAATCAAAGTCACGTGACTGAAAGAGGATGTAAACACATTTTGCGCACAAAAAGGATCTGCCTCTATATGTGGTATTATTCTTTGAAAGTCTTTCTAGGAGCGACAAACAAAAAAAAACACACACACAAAAAAACTGAACAAGAATTGAGTGTCCCCCACCCTCCTCCCCACCCCACCCTAACACACAAACAAACCCCAACAGACCAATGTTTGAATAAGACCGGGGATGGCTGTAAACATGACTAAATGTGTCCAGTCAGCGATGTTGCTACAGAACAAACCAGTGTCTTATTCTGCCGTCTAGAAATGGTTTAAGTTACCATTATCGTTATTTTCCGTTATCGGATCCTATAGGAGCCAAAATGACCAATGATTGGCCGTGGGCCCTTTAAATGTAGAAGAAGAAAAGACTCTTAGAAGATAATACGCCCAACGCTTTATCCTGAAACACTGTCCTATTGATATTACGTCGAATAGTATATATAGTGGCATAGTGCAATCAATTTATACACCAGAATTTCAGCATTATTATAGTAAAACCTTAAGCAAAGTCATATAAGGCATTAATCCCATGATACAGCAAAGTCGGGGACGTGGTGGTCGAGAGGCAGCGCACTGGACTGTCGTACCGATGGTCACGGGTTCGAATCCGTGTTCCCGGGGCCTAGGGCGTCCCTGAGTCACCCCGCTCCGAATGGGTACCTAACACTACATATAGTTAGGCGGCTGTGTAATGCGTGGAACCCACAAAGCCGTGGCCTGTGAATGCTGCATCACTTGCCAACAGATCATCTGTCATGGTCTGTGGACGCAACTATCTTCTGCATAGAAGGAGCGTCTGTATAGATAAGATAAGTCATATAAGGCATTAATCCCATGATACAGCAAAGTCCTATAAGGCATTAATCCCATGATACAGCAAAGTCATATAAGGCATTAATCCCATGATACAGCAAAGAGGCGTTCTACGATATGGCATGATAGAATCTAAATGCAATATGTTTAGACCGACCCTTCATCCGTGGGTCTAATAGACTTTAGAGAAAAAAGTTATGCGCCAGAAGTCAGCACACTATTCCTGAGTTTGTTATTAGCACTGTTGGCGCAGAGCTTCCCAGCTTAACACGGCTCTGGTTGTAAAGCTCTTCTATGTTCATGTCATTATCGTGGCGTCCAACTGAACATAAAGTGAAAAGTGCACAACTAAAAAGCTAGCAATGCTCTCCGTGAAGAAATACAAGGGTCTTCCTCGTCATGTTTTGGTGAATATTCAATGTGTTGGGTGTCCCCGCGTGAAGACAGAGCCACTTGTAAAGCACTTGTAAAGAATGACCACCCGGAAAGAGCCGCAGGGTTCCTACTTGCTGGGGATTGCATTACATAAGGAGCTCGCTTATGTGGCTTATTTAGTATTTCTTCTCCTGGCTAAACGAAGAGGTACCGGAGCCGCTATAATATGCAAATCTTGGATCAATTTTCAAATGTCAGGCTTCGCCATTTGCCATTTCTAGCTACCGCAGCGTCATTCGCACGTCTCTTTAACTACTGCAGCGTCATTTTCACTTCTAAACATAAGATAATAACATTGCCAGCTACTGCAGCATCATGTCCACTTCTAAACATAAGATAATAACATTGCCAGCTACCGCAGCGTCATTTTCACTTCTAAACATAAGATAATAACATTGCCAGCTACCGCAGCGTCATTGGCACTTGTAAACAAACAATAACATTGCTCACTTCTTTTGAACTTGTCATATTTATCGCGCATTTAACATAAAAAAATAACAAAATTTTCTTAGAATTTTCTTAGGCAAAACCTAACTATTATAGTTGTCATAGAATGATTAAATTTGCCATAAACAAAAGGTTATAAGATAGAAACTGCCGTGATTTGCTTGCGCTATTGATTTTTTTAAAAAATTATGTTTTGTTATCAACGTAGTCTCTTTAACAATATTATTTTTTTTTAAATGAAACTATGCAGGATTGTAGGAAAAAAGTATTTCTTTATGCTAGATGGCTGATATTTTCAACTCTATCAATGTCGTCACTGAAGTGACTTTATAACGACACTGACAAGACAATTTCTTAAAATATGCCAGCAAAAATTCCAGGTCCCGTAACACATTCCAGTAGCCTGTAGCACTGTTGGTCTAATCTTGTGTCGTTTTACAGCAATAAATCGATGGCAACAACACGGGTTGGGGGGGGTGTTCTATTTCCATCTGTCGGGGTGCTCGGACACACCCTCAATTTGACTGAATCACTCTGTCAAATATTCCCATGACCTCCAAGCCGCACTTTACAACAACTGGCTGTGCAGTGTCAGCAAACCTGGACCCGCTTCAGTGACACTTAATGTATTACATTATATTCAAAACTACGGCATGCGGTGTTAGTTGAGAAATCCTGAATCGCGTCAAACTTGCTTAACGATGTAGCTGTCAGGCGGTAGGCGTAGCTAAAGTGCTGGAACACGGAACACGATGTGTCTGGCCCTAATCTAACAAGCGTAATTGTAGTCAAATCTGACATACGTAAACACGTGTGTTCATGAATTTTAATTCAACTTTTATGAAATAGCTGGTGACTGAAATGTTGAGGAGAGACATGAAATGTTGCCCTCAGTTCTGCAATTGGTTTGCTGATCCGATTTCTGTATTTGGCGGATTCAAGAAGGGAAACAAATTTCCGCCCCGTTTAAAAAATATTAAATCTTGATGTTCCGCCACTGCTTGAAAGATCTTCACAAAACATGTCAGGATTCGTCTTTGATCTTTGAAATAATCCAACGATACAATTTATTCATGTCATCTGCCTGTTTCTGTAGAATACACTAAGTCGAGCGCAGAGACTAGTTTAACACCGCTAGTCCATGTCATAGGCAGCGGAACAACTATTTGGTAGCTAGCAGTTGAACAACTATTTGGTAACTAGCATTAGAACAACTATTTGGTAACTAGCATTAGAACAATTATTTGGTAACTAGCATTAGAACAACTATTTGGTAACTAGCATTAGAACAACTATTTGGAAGATAAAAGTAGAACAACTATTTGGAAGATAAAAGTAGAACAACTATTTGGAAGATAAAAGTAGAACAACTATTTGGAAGATAACAGTGGAGGAGTAAAATTGCCGTGATTCACGTCTAGTACCAAGTATAACTAGAGGAAATGACCCAATAGTAGTTACCAGGTCAAAGTTCTCGCCACACCGGCGTGTTGACGGCTTTGTAGTAGCGTGGGACTGGATGTCACTTACACGAGTTGGAGCAGTATAGAGTAGTAAAGAGGAGGATAGAGCAGTATAGAGTATTAAAGATGAGGATAGAGCAGTATAGAGTAGTAAAGAGGAGGATAGAGCAGTATCGAGTAGTAAAGAGGAGGATAGAGCAGTATAGAGTAGTAAAGGGGAGGATAGATTAGTATATAGCAGGATAGAGTAGGATAGAGTAGTCTATAGCAGGATAGAGTAGTATAGAGTCAACCGCAGCTTTCGGGAAGCTATGAGATTGCGTCAAGTCTCATTAAAAGCACACTTGAACGTGTTTGTTTGTTTGTTTCACTGAGACATCCGCGTATTATTTAAATATAGCAGACGTGCGCCCTGCGCATATCACCGCCAGGAGCACTTTTTCTCTAAATAAATGTCTTATACCAGTCACCTATGTTTATAAATTATAACCACGATTTCTGTATGATGGAAGTCCCCGTTGTAATGTTAACATTAAGTCAGTAGCTTCCATATTTTGATATGTTTATGAAACTTTTAGATCATTTTATGAAACTCACCCAGTCGTAAATTGTTTAATCTTTGAACTTGGTTCTACATTTACCGCGATTGTTGTACTAAGAGCGTGGGTATCAGAGATAAGTAAGTAATTGAGATGGTGCGGTGCAGCAACTGGTCCCCACCCTTGACTTCGATGCTAATATCATATAAATGAAACCTGTGTTCCCACTGAAGATTTTTCCAAAATATTGTGCCTTTCACAAGGACTTTCGTTTATTTTACTTATTTTTTTAATTATATAGGTTTTAAAAAAGAACACAGATTTACTATATAAGGCTTTTACGTGTTTTTGAAGTAATCTCAATATTCCGGAGTGAGTTACATTGACTTAAGCACTTACTGCAGTTATGAGTGCAAGCAGTTCAATATCGCGAGTTGGTATCTTACTTTATTGTCGACACTTTTTGGACGTGTTTTATTGTACAACCCTACTGTCCAGTCGATCTCATCTCTGCTGCCCACACATGACTGAACAAAGTCGCCACAATTAGACCACTACTCAAGAGATCGCTGATAAGAGAATGCGTAAATTTGTTTCGCTCATGATAAATCCGGTTGTTATTCTCTGGTTAAATACTTCACAACGGCAACAAAATTTTAAAAAAGGAAAAGATTATCAGCTATTAGGAAACAATTCGTCAGGATTACACCCACATAGACGACATAGTTGTGGGAGGTGAGATGACGTTTACACAATTACGTCAATAGATAACACAGTGCACAATCCTTCCTGATTTGTCGCCCTTGTCGCAGTAGTTATCTTTCCTTGTTCGACATGATGGTTGGTCCTCGAACACCTTTTTGTTAACTGGCAATACTGTCACCAACAGAACACATTGTACATTATTCCTCTTCTTGTGATCACCTACTTTGCTTGGAGAATTTTACTCCTGCATTGAAAAGGAGCGAAACTCGTAGGTTCTCCAAATCTTCTCAGTGAAGTTGATGTATTTGCAGACTGAGAGTCACTTTGACTCTCTCTCTCTCTACTTCTCTCTCTGTCTCTATCTCTCCTTCTCTCTCTGTCTCTCTCTCTCTACTTCTCTCTCTGTCTCTATCTCTCCTTCTCTCTCTGTCTCTATCTCTCTACTTCTCTCTCTGTCTCTATCTCTCCTTCTCTCTCTGTCTCTCTCTCTCTACTTCTCTCTCTGTCTCTATCTCTCCTTCTCTCTCTGTCTCTCGCTCTCTCTGTCTCTCTCTCTCTACTTCTCTCTCTGTCTCTATCTCTCCTTCTCTCTCTGTCTCTCGCTCTCTCTGTCTCTCTCTCTACTTCTCTCTCTGTCTCTATATCTCCTTCTCTCTCTGTCTCTATCTCTCCTTCTCTCTCTCTGTCTGTCTCTCTCTCTGTCTGTTGCCAAAACAATACACATTTACTGATATAATCATTTTAAATATAATAATATAATAATATAACAATAATATATAATATATCTTTAAAATGATACTACTTAACTACTTATCTAGATGATAGGCAATTTAGGAAACCCAACACTAAAATATCATTGACGTTTTTGTAAGTATAATTAGATAAACACCATGAAATGAGCTAAAAATAACCCTTAGTACACACATCACTACTGAATACTGTTATTACTCTTATGTAAGTATAATTAGATAAACACCATGAAATGAGGTTACAATAACCCTTAGTACACACATCACTACTGAATACTGCTATTACTCTTATGTAAGTATAATTAGATAAACACCATGAAATGAGCTAAAAATAACCCTTAGTACACACATCACTACTGAATACTGTTATTACTCTTATGAATTTCCCCCGAGGTTAAATGACCTGATCAGCTTGTCTTCCAGAAAACAAAATAGTTGAGTCTAGGGCTTAGGAAACTATTTAAACAATTTGCTTAGAAAGCCGGATTGGTGCGAGTCTGGACTGAATGGAACAGGGATAAGATTCGTCTCGCCCCACCCCTGGCTTTGTGACCCTCGTTGTACGGACACAATGGCCACTATTCAGTAGACCGTCAAGTGTGGCCAGCGTAACCTGAGACCGGTGATAACAAGGACGGGCGGGACGGCCACAGTAGTAGCGCTTGAGATCTGTAGGTTTGTCATGCCACTGTAATCAGGGATTTGTCACGCCACTGTAATCAGGGTGTGTATGAATATTGATAATCTAAGAGGATAATACGTCACTTAACGCACTCCAGTCAAAGTCGTTGTTAGTTATCTCGCTTATTTGTTTTCTTCTTCTTGTCATGTATTCCAAAACGTCAATCATTAAGTAAAGAAAATGTGTCTTCATTTATTAACAATGACGGCATTACACCGAAATTATCAGACCGTACATGAAATATGCCAGGTCTTCCCAGATACGTCACTATCCCTGTTAGGGCCGTAAACTACCCCACTCCCCACCCTTTATTTCACGAGTGTACAAGGCGTTAGTGAAGACACCGGATACAGAGTATGTCTGACCCTAGCTTCTCCTCTCCCGCACCCCTCAAAATCCCGTATTTAAAAAATCTTTTATGCACAAGTAAACTGTTAGTGAATGAAAATGTCTGTTTTCAATGAACTGTTTGGAAACGACACCCCATAGCTTCCAACTGAATTTTAACCATTCTATTATTTTCTTCATATTTCAACAAACGTATTCATACTCCGTCTTTGGGTCCTATCTTTGGGGCCCAAGTAAACATAAAACAATATTTACAGGGGAATACTGCACAGCCGCCACGACCACGTCTTACCCATCCCCTCGACAGATTTCCGTGGCTTTGACCTACTTAGACACAAACGTCCTTATAAGGACACCATTTAAAGTCAGCATTAATCCAACGGCTCGTTAGTCAACTTTTCAAATGTGAATGAGGACAAGACCCAGTGGAGTGTGGGGCTAGGACCCAGTGGAGTGTGGGGCTAGGACCCAGTGGAGTGTGGGGCTAGGACCCAGTGGAGTGTGGGGCTAGGACCCATTGGAGTGTGGGGCTAGGACCCAGTGGAGTGTGGGGCTAGGACCCAGTGGAGTGTGGGGCTAGGACCCAGTGGAGTGTGGGGCTAGGACCAAGTGAAGTTTGTGGCTAGGACCCAGTGGAGTGTGGGGTTAGGACCCAGTGGAGTGTGGGGCTAGGACCCAGTGGAGTGTGGGGTTAGGACCCAGTGGAGTGTGGGGCTAGGACCAAGTGGAGTTTGGGGCTAGGACCCAGTGGAGTTTTTATTCAGCTTTCTATCTCGTCCTGCTGACTGTTGAGATGTAAACACAAAATCAAATCTGTTTTTATCAAGTTTTCATTTATTACACTCTACAAAAGACACTCAGGAATTTCCTATAAAATAAACACTGAGTCGACAAACGCATTGGTTTTTCCGTGGTCTAATTATTCTAACATGCCCCCATGCAATTGGCGATTGATCAAAATATACACGTCATGTGTTTGGTAATACCGGATGTTTTTAGGCTACATAATTTTTTTTTCCTGATCAAGTTGAAATGTTAAAAAACCTGGACTAAGAAATTCAGTTCGCCTCATTAACTTTGTCCAACGCCATCCATCATGGTCGTCACCGCTCAGTGGAATTGATAGCACTGCCAGCTCACTGCAGAGAGG
The DNA here is from genome assembly GCA_944989445.1 of Ampullaceana balthica. Lineage (NCBI taxonomy): Eukaryota > Metazoa > Mollusca > Gastropoda > Lymnaeidae > Ampullaceana > Ampullaceana balthica. The sequence continues at coordinate 173,274 of CALYLW010000217.1, forward strand.
ATACGAGTTCAGGTCTTCACTTGCCCACTCACAAACCTGTAGTCTTTTCTGAATTGTCTGCTGGCTTCACTTGTCCACTCACAAACCTGTAGTCTTGGCTGAATTGTCTGCTGGCTTCACTTGTCCACTCACAAACCTGTAGTCTTGGCTGAATTGTCTGCTGGCTTCACTTGTCCACTCACAAACCTGTAGCCTTGGCTGAATTGTCTGCTGGCTTCACTTGTCCACTCACAAACCTGTAGTCTTGGCTGAATTGTCTGCTGGCTTCACTTGTCCACTCACAAACCTGTAGTCTTGGCTGAATTGTCTGTTGGCTTCACTTGTCCACTCACAAACCTGTAGTCTTGGCTGAATTGTCTGTTGGCTTCACTTGTCCACTCACAAACCTGTAGTCTTGGCTGAATTGTCTGCTGGCTTCACTTGTCCACTCACAAACCTGTAGTCTTGGCTGAATTGTCTGCTGGCTTCACTTGTCCACTCACAAACCTGTAGTCTTTTCTGAATTGTCTTCTGGCTTCACTTGTCCACTCACAAACCTGTAGTCTTTTCTGAATTGTCTTCTGGCTTCACTTGTCCACTCACAAACCTGTAGTCTTGGCTGAATTCTCTGCTGGCTTCACCTGTCCACTCACAAACCTGTAGTCTTGGCTGAATTGTCTGCTGTGAGTTTTTATTGTGATGAGCGCATTGGTGGAGCGTGTCTCCCAAGGCGGATACGATGTTACTTCTTGGTGTTAAATATGTTAATTTCGCAAATTCCACGGGATTTGCTAACAATAAAATTCATTCTTTAGGCCAAGAAACTTGCCTAGAATTCTCATTTTGCTCCATTTGCCCCCGAGCCATAAATTTACTATATGTCTTCACCGTTAAGAAAACATAATGAACCAACTAAAGTTTACCCTTCAACGTCTGACATTAAGCAAGAGCAAACCTGAGTGGATCATCTCTTGTTGGTTAGACCGGAGTGGCGCCTTATATTCAACAAAAGATAACAGTTTGTCTGAGGCTATAGCGTTACCCTCTAACAAGCTCTTGTGTCGCCTTTTCCTCTTAGCATAATAAAGTCGTGCAATGATCTCCTAACAGGGATCACTTGTGCAAATATGGACAGACTCTTGCTGGTATAATTGATACGGTCCAATTTGCATCAGAAACACGGGATCAGAGGGAATGTAGACCTGAAGTGAAAGATTGGTCCCGTCATCTTTGTAAACCCCCCCCCCTCCCCAAACCTGATATCATGTCTTACGCTTTAAAAAATCACCCGATTGAAGCAGAGCAGACAAGTTTACGAAACTTTCATGGGTTCTGGGGAACTAAAACTTTTCAATGCAATGTTTTAAGGCACCTCAGCTATTTCTTTGCGTAACATGTCGTCCGTTAAATATTGCATATAAATACTTGCTAAGTCTTTTGCACTAAAAAAAATTCTCGGCTAATTCAAAATTAAAACTAAGATAAATATGATTCAGTGGAATGAGGAGGAATATACTTTGCTACAAAGTCCCCCTTCCACGTTGTTTGTAAGAAGTTTGAGCGAACTGTTGCCATGGAAAGATAACTCCTGTCTTGGAACTGTTGCCACGAGAAGACCACTCCTGTCTTGGAACTGTTGCCATGAGTAGATAACTCCTGTCTTGGAACTGTTGCCATGAGTAGATAACTCCTGTCTTGGAACTGTTGCTTTGAGAAGTCAACTCCTGTCTTGGAACTGTTGCCATGAGAAGACAGCTCCTGTCTTGGAACTGTTGCCATGAGAAGACCACTCCTGTCTTGGAACTGTTGCCATGAGTAGATAACTCCTGTCTTGGAACTGTTGCTTTGAGAAGTCAACTCCTGTCTTGGAACTGTTGCCATGAGAAGACAGCTCCTGTCTTGGAACTGTTGCCATGAGAAGACCACTCCTGTCTTGGAACTGTTGCCATGAGTAGATAACTCCTGTCTTGGAACTGTTGCTTTGAGAAGTCAACTCCTGTCTTGGAACTGTTGCCATGAGAAGACAGCTCCTGTCTTGGAACTGTTGCCATGAGAAGACAACTCATGTCCTGGAACTGTTGATGTCATAAAAATGTGCTCAGACTTGTAAGCCGAAGAACTCCAAGGCACGCTATTGTCTCTACTGTCCACGCTATTGTCTCTACTGTCCACGCTATTGTCTCTACTGTCCACGCTATTGTCTCTACTGTCCACGGCTTTTGCTTAAGAAACATCGGAGCCGACACCGCGTCTAGTTGTCTACACCCTAAATTAGTTTATCTTTCCAAAGACCAGCTTTGTCCTAATTTTCTCCGTGATGCAAACACTTTAGGAGAGGATGCATGCAACTCTTTTCTTATAGTTAAGTACGATTCATCAATTGTTAAACATGAACCTCAAAACTATGACAGCGACTCTTGCAATTTGCTCACCCGTTCAGATCGGCCTGTTAGATATATATGTGAAGAAGAGTGCCACGAGAACCTGGCCCGGGGGGGGCGGGTGGGGTGAGAGTCAGGACACAAGTTAATCGTTGGCGATTTGAACAAGTCATAAATCCGTGTAACATATTTGACCTATCGATTGGGCATTTGTAGCATTTTTGTGAGAGCTTTAACAGAGCGTATAGTAAACCAATATGAGATGCATGTGAGGCGCAAGTTGTTTAGATGCCTCGTTCAGGTATCGGTCTTCTGTCTGGTCAAATGTTGTTGTTTTTTTTTCAAAGAGGTCACTTTGACCTTGTAACACGTCCTTGAGAAAACCCGGTGTCGACCAGGAGCAGGGACGGCGACCCCGAGGAAAACACTTAAACATCTGTTGTTTGTTCTGAGACATGGACAATGAGACAACTTTGAAAGAGAAAACCAACAGCACAAACAATAGGCTACGAGCATCCTGTCCAACTATTATTTCTTTCACTGGGTACGATTAGATTGGGAATACACACCAACAATGTTCCCTTTGAGGTCCGTTGGTCCGTGTGCAAAGTAATTACAAAAAACTTGTGTGCAAAGCTGCACAACATCCATTTTTTGTGCAATAACTTACAAAATTTGCTTCGCGGTAATTCTAAAATGCTGCGCGGCGACGGTAAGATATATGCGCAGCCGCGTAGCTTAAAGTAAACATTTAAATGGTGTAGGTTTTAATTGAGAAGATCGCTAGTCTCGGTGAGATTTTTGTGTTCGACTAATACGGGTTGGTTGTTAAAATACATGAGACACATAGACACAATTTCATGGCCATCACTGGCGCCACTGTACAAACAAAACAAAACAGTCGTGCCACACCTCACACAAGCGTGCATTTATATTCACGTGACCCATTGGAGATGTTGAAGGGCAACAAGTGAACTATGTCAAACATGGAAGTAAGGTTGTGTTGCATCACCATGTTTCCTACACCGCCGATACCCGGTACAAGTGTGATGATGATGATGATAGGACTACGGTTACATTGTCCGTAAGATGATAGTTGTGCCTCTCGGTTGGATGAGTTTTACTATCGGACATCTTGTTTTTATGGTGGCAGTAAAGGAGATAATATACCCCATGCCGTAACAGGACAAACTTAACCTCATAGAGTTGAACGAGTGCACATGTATCGTGTAGCACCAACCTGAGTTAGCGCGTGATTGTGAGTGTGCTTAACGCGGGCATGCACGTGATTCTCTCAGTGGATCGGCTCCTCTTAATGGACAGGAGCAGTGTTCCTCTTAATGGACATAAGCAGTGTTCCTATTAATGAACGGTTCCTCTAAATGAACAGAAGCAGTGTTCCTATTAATGAACGGTTCCTCTAAATGAACAGAAGCAGTGTTCCTATTAATGAACGGTTCCTCTAAATGAACAGAAGCAGTGTTCCTATTAATGAACGGTTCCTCTAAATGAACAGAAGCAGTGTTCCTATTAATGAACGGTTCTTCTAAATGAACAGAAGCAGTGTTCCTATTAATGAACGGTTCCTCTAAATGAACAGAAGCAGTGTTCCTATTAACGAACGGTTCCTCTTTGTGGACAGGAGCAGTGTTCCTCTTAATGAAACGGTTCCTCTTTTGCACATGAGCAGGGTTCCTCTTAATAGACAGAAGCAGTGTTCCTGTTAATGAGCGGTTCCTCTTAATGGACAGGAGCAGTGTTCCACAAACTGTTATCAGTTTAGAAAACGAAATTATGTGTCCTTTTTCTTAGAGCACCAGCAAAACATTCTTGGCATGTCGTTCGATTTGTCTCTTTCTGACAGTTCAATGTTTGTAGTTCTAAAAATTGTTATAGAAACGATGCTACATGAACATGGACAGAGAGTATAATGACACAACTGCCCATGAGTCTGTTTTGTTTCACTGTAAGTTTGTTGTTCAATTTGATTGTAATTGAAACCCAAGTTTGTTTTTATCAAGCTGCGATTGTTCTACCTTCTAGCATCCGTCAGTCGTGGGACTGGGAAGAATGTTTGGTTCATGATCGTCCGAAGTCCATAGTTTAAATTTTAAATGAACCCATGTCCGTGTAATACCTCCAGGCGCTGTTAATTAGACAAGACTTTGCCATCAAGTCATCAATGCCAATGGTTTGCATGTTAGGTCAACGACTCTGAAACTGTAAGCAGTGCTCTTTTGAATTTCAAAAAGAACGTCCTTCAACTGAAAAGGAATGTTTGATGTTAAATAGTTACTCACCTTTTCATTACAATATCATGTTAATTAAGAATTTAGAAATTGAGACCAAAAGTTTTCAAAAGTTTAAACCACTGGCCGGCACAATGATGCTATGCTTAAGATCATTGACGGGCCACACAACACCACAGCCGTGTGACGTTTTACTTGCTTAGCTACGGAGGTCTGATAAACAGTTAGACAAAAAAAAACAAAAAAACAAACAAACAAACAAACAAACAAAAAAAAACCAAACACACACACACACAGACGAAGTTAAACAGAATGACTAACATATTTTTTACGGCTCATCAAAGCTGATGATAACGTGCGAGCTAGCTGGTAGCTGGAAATTAAATTTTCCAATGAAAATTTTCCTCAGTATATTTCAATGATTATTTGGTATCTGCTGGTGCGCTCCGAGTTACAAACGCCCCGTTTACAATAAACGTATGTAAAGGTGTATATAAGCATCCTCAATGGTTTTCTTGTTTTGTTTCCTTTCAGACAGTACCGATATCGTCGATAAAAAACTGAAGCTGATCCTCGGCCTGATATGGACCCTCATCCTCCACTACTCCATCTCCATGCCCATGTGGGAGGGAGAGGAGCCGACGCCCTCGGAGAAGGCGCCCACGCCCAAGCAGAGGCTGCTCAACTGGATCCAGTCCAAGGTGCCCGACCTGCCCATCAACAACTTCACCACCGACTGGAATGACGGCAAGGCCATCGGTGCTCTGGTGGACGCTGTGGGGCCAGGTCAGTTGTCTTCTCCTCTGTCTCTGATATCCATGTTTAGGTTCCTGGCCATCTCCTTCATATCTCCACCCCAGGTTCTTAAATTGTACAACCTGGAATATTTGTCCTCTGGGCGTTGTGTGGGTGGGGGAGCGGGTGAATAATGATATATGTGTATTAAACATATACACAAGACAATTAAATCACAAGTTTGGCTATAAATGCCCATACATATAATTAATTACTCAAGTAGAGGGGGGGGAGGGGGCATTATTAAATTGTTTCCAAACAGTTGGCAGACACCGTCACTGACAGACATCGTCACGGACAGACACCGTCACTGACAGACACAGTCACTGACAGACACCGTCACTGGCAGACACCGTCTCTGACAGACACCGTCACTGACACAAGTTCTTGTTACATTGGCTATTACTCTTGGTTCAGTTCAGTTCTCAAGAGCTAAGTGTAAATGATGTTTGATGTGAAATATGACAGTGGTATAAGAGGTGTTGGTGCAATAGCCTGGCTTCTTATGTGGGACTGTTATTTGTCGGTGCTGTAACATTGTTGTTAGTCTACCCTAGCCTTACACTAAACTATTCAATACTAACTGTAACGTTGTAGTTAGTCTATATACCCTAGCCTTACACTAAACTATTCAATACTAACTGTAACGTTGTAGTTAGTCTATATACCCTAGCCTTACACTAAACTATTCAATACTAACTGTAACAGTGTAGTTAGTCTATATACCCTAGCCTTACACTAAACTATTCAATACTAACTGTAACAGTGTAGTTAGTATATATACCCTAGCCTTACACTAAACTATTCAATACTAACTGTAACAGTGTAGTTAGTCTATATACCCTAGCCTTACACTAAACTATTCAATACTAACTGTAACAGTGTAGTTAGTCTATATACCCTAGCCTTACACTAAACTATTCAATACTAACTGTAACGTTGTAGTTAGTCTATATACCCTAGCCTTACACTAAACTATTCAATACTAACTGTAACGTTGTAGTTAGTCTATATACCCTAGCCTTACACTAAACTATTCAATACTAACTGTAACAGTGTAGTTAGTCTATATACCCTAGCCTTACACTAAACTATTCAATACTAACTGTAACAGTGTAGTTAGTCTATATACCCTAGCCTTACACTAAACTATTCAATACTAACTGTAACAGTGTAGTTAGTCTATATACCCTAGCCTTACACTAAACTATTCAATACTAACTGTAACATTGTAGTTAGTCTACCCTGTGTGTGTGTGTCCCATAACCTTTTTTCGAGGTCGTAGGGGGTTCTAATGTTTCCATTAGTACATTATCGGGCTTAGTAGGCCTTGGCGGCGCCCATCCCTCTCCAGGTCAGCGGAAGACTTTCTTAGAGTTAGTCATTCGTCAATATTTTATAGTGGCTTTAACGTGGGCTAAATCCCACGCCCCTCAGCTTGTGAGGCGAGTGCACTATTAACTTCGCTATCCAGCCGCCAGTCGACCCTAGCACTACACTAAACTATTCAATACTAACTGTTACATTGTTGTTGTCCAGGTCTGTGCCCTGACTGGGAAGACTGGGATCCCAAGAAGAACAAGGCAAATGCCAAGGAGGCTTTGGATGCTGCCGAGAAGTGGCTGGACGTACCCCAGGTCAGTTTGAGTGTCCAGTGTGGGGGCTGAGTGTCATTTATGGGGCTGAGTGTCATATATGGGGTCGAGGGGTGTAAGTGTAGGCTTTCACCTTAAAGAATCTCCTATCTTGCCCCTCAGGCGCCCTACTTGAGACCCCCTAATGGTGCCTCTACCACCCCCTAATGGTGTCTCTACCACCCCCTAATGGTGCCTCTACCACCCCCTAATGGTGTCTCTACCACCCCCTAATGGTGCCTCTACCACATTTGTACAATTCCAACCATGACTCTCATTTCTAAAAGTTAAGTTTTCTCAATGATCATTATTTTACTTGTTTTGTCGGACCACCCTACCCCCCCCCCACCCCCTCAAATGTTTAACAAAAAATAAGTAGTTGTTTCCCGTGCTTTGAGGTGATTAAAACAGAAAATAAATATCCCGCTAATTACACAAACACTTTAAATAAAAAATCTCATTTAAACATAGAAGAAAACCCATTGACCCAGAAATATGGTGAAAATCTAAGGTTACATAAAAATAATATTTATTATAGACATGAGCTGTGACTTGACATTTTATGCTGGTTCAGGTGATTAGTGAGGATGGGCGGGGTGGTATGTGATGGGACGGGATGGTATGTGATGGGACGGGATGGTAAGTGATGGGACGGGATGGTAAGTGACGGGATGGTATGTGATGGGACGGGATGGTATGTGATGGGACGGGATGGTAAGTGATGGGACGGGATGGTAAGTGATGGGACGGGATGGTATGTGATGGGACGGGATGGTATGTGATGGGACGGGATGGTAAGTGATGGGACGGGATGGTAAGTGATGGGACGGGATGGTATGTGATGGGACGGGATGGTATGTGATGGGACGGGATGGTATGTGATGGGACGGGATGGTATGTGATGGGACGGGATCGTATGTGATGGGACGGGATGGTAAGTGATGGGACGGGGTGGTATGTGATGGGACGGGATGATATGTGATGGGACGGGATGGTATGTGATGGGCCGGAATGGTATGTTATGGGACGGGATGGTAAGTGATGGGACGGGATGGTATGTGATGGGACGGGATGGTATGTGATGGGACGGGATCGTATGTGAAATCGTGTGATAAATCTATTTCCTAACACCATCGAGTAGGATGACGATGGGAAATCGTTTATTTTATTGTTTCACGAGGATTGTTGTGGATGGGAAAACCTCTGGACGTCTTCGGGCTTTGAACCTGTCATCAATAAAAATCAATCATTCGGGGGATAATATCCGCCAAATAAAAAATCGATACATGGTAGGGCGCTTTGGTGGATCGTGTTGGGGGATCGTGGGCTACCGGTATGTTGAAGAGGGCGTCACAGCGATGGCTACAGTGGGAAGTCACGTGACTCCGCCCATAGCCCAAGGGCCGTCATCGTACCTAAATGAACTGCGGAGTTATGTTTGTTTGGACACTTGGCTTGAATGTTGCACACAATATTCAGTGGCGGAACTGGAGGCCTGGCACCCCAGCATCAAATCACAGGGTTGAATGGTTTTAATTGAGGCCTGGCACCCCAGCATCAAATCACAGGGTTGTATGGTTTTAATTGAGATCTGGCACTTAGCATCAAATCACAGGGTTGAATGGTTTTAATTGAGGCCTGGCACCCCAGCATCAAATCACAGGGTTGTATGGTTTTAAATGAGATTCAATCAATATCAAAGATTTCACTATGCGACTAATAATACAAAACGTATATATTTGATTTGACAATGATATTTATCATTATGTTTTTGTTTATAAAATGTAACCTCTGAGGGGAGAGGTCAAAGTTGAATCGTTGTCTATACGAATTTTTAACAATTTAAACTACTAGCACTCATCACGCGTGGTACGCTGTTACAATAATGGATACTAAACACTCATACAGCGGTGGCCTGGGTTTGATGCTGAAAGCGCCTGGTAGGAGTTAAGTAATGCGAACATAATTATTGAGTAATGGAATCCGTGTGGACATTCGTGTAAGTGGGGGTGGGCAGGTAGGGGTTTAAAGGTTAAATCTATTAATTGATGACGTAACAACGATTCATTGTATACGGTAATACGGTGACGTGTGCCCACCAGTCAATACTACATCTCTATGGTCAGCTCGGACACCAACATGCGACATTTCAGCATCATATCACTGGCTACTCAATCTATGGCTAGGTATGAATCAATGACGTAATGAAAACAAATTGAGGATATGCGTATAAGAGGCAAATCTAAAGGAATGCTTGTGTACATTTCACACAGGAATGTAACTAGCGTGAGGTAATGGTTGAATTGTCATTCTAAATGGATGCACTTTTGATTCCACTCCATGGGAATTTGTTGAGAACCACTGGTTAACTGGGAACAGTTGCTGGACGCTGGCCCTGGGCCACGTTAAAACATCAAAAGTACGACTCATTGGCAAACAAAGTTGGGCTGTAGCTAGCAAACATTCTCGACAGGGTTGCCAGATTGTAATTTGGGTAAAAGGCCAAACTGACAGCCAAAAAAGGCCAAAAAAAGGCCAAACTTATGTTACATGAAAAATGTCAACAAAAATGACGTCACGCACCTAGGGGGCGGGAGGGGGTCACAGATTTGTGGCTGTGTATGACGAGGGGGAGGGTGCTTTTAAGAACTGTGACGTCATATTGGAAAGGGTCTAACTCTTGATTACGTGTGACGAGGGGGGGGGTGAAAATATATTGAAAAGTCTGTAAAAATCACGTGACGTCATTTATGGACGGCTCATAACGGCTGAAAATTAGTTAACTATTTAAAATGAAGGTAGAACGAGGAGAAAAAGGTTAATAAATGTGTAAATGCCAATGTTCGTATCGTATGTATGATTGTACTCACACAATAAATAGACTATGATACTAACATAAAAATTTGAAAGAAAAGCTTCAGGTCATCCTTTTCCTCTAGACTGCTATTTGCAGTATTATTATAAACTTTATCAGATGTCAAGTCATCAACTATTCTTGGTGACATGACAAAGTCCTTACTGCATTTATTTGTAAACAAAAGCTCAGCCCTGTCTCTAAAAATAGCGTCTAAAAGTGTAAGCTGCATTCTGTATCTGGCTTTGTCTTAATAGGCCTCTTCGTTAAACTTTAAAAAATCTTTTTAATGTCTAACATACATAAGCTATTCAAAATTAATAAGGTTATTGACTTATTGGCGATTTTGTGATAAGGATTATTTTTATATATATTTTATTTATTTTTATTTTTTTTAAGAAAAAGGCCAAAAAAAGGCCAAAAGGCCAGAGAAAAATTTTGAGGCCAAACCCTCTTAAAAAAGGCCAAATTTTGAGAATTTGGCCTTAAAAAGGCCAATATGGCAACCCTGATTCTCGAGAACATTATTAAAGAATAACATACAGTTGGCGGGTTGTAACCAGGGGTGGGGGTAGGTGGGTGGAAACGAAAACCTGAGATGAAACTTTCCCGTTTCTCTCTACCCCTCTCTCTACCCCTCTCTCTCTCTACCCCTCTCTCTCTCTCTACCCCCCTCTCTCTCTACCCCCCTCTCTCTCTCTCTACCCCCTCTCTCTCTCTACCCCCCCCTCTCTCTCTACCCCCCCTCTCTCTCTACCCCCCCTCTCTCTCTCTACCCCCCCTCTCTCTCTACCCCCCCTCTCTCTCTACCCCCCCCTCTCTCTCTCTACCCCTCTCTCTCTCTACCCCTCTCTCTCTCTCTACCCCCCTCTCTCTCTACCCCCCCTCTCTCTCTCTCTACCCCCTCTCTCTCTCTACCCCCCCTCTCTCTCTACCCCCCTCTCTCTCTACCCCCCTCTCTCTCTCTCTACCCCCCCTCTCTCTCTACCCCCCCTCTCTCTCTCTCTACCCCCCTCTCTCTCTCTACCCCCCTCTCTCTCTACCCCCCCCCCTCTCTCTCTACCCCTCTCTCGTTTTCGCCCTGACTTCACCAATGTTTTGTTTCTTCCAAGAAGCAGACAGTAGCAAAATGACGTCCTTGACTGGATGGGTAATATAGTGGTTGTAAGTATTTTAAAGTATTCAAAAATTTGAAAGTAGAGAGACACAATTCTATTGAATTAAAGCGTAATGCTACGATAAGATACGTTTAGTAGACACGTGTATTATGATCAAAACTAAAAGTAGAGGATTTTTTTTTCCGGGGAGGGATGATTAGGGGTGGGGGATGGGGTGGGCTCGATAAGAAATCTGCCAATGCCAACTACCTGTAATTCTTTCGTTCTCAGCTTTCTGAGAAATTCTTGCTTTGGCTTCCACCAGCGTCATCACATTCTCTGCCCACCACCACCCCCTCACCCGTTTCACTGAAAGTTTCAGCTGTGGTGTTTTTGTTTTGGAGCGTCTGGTACATTTGCCGTGATTGCGGGCTTCATATCCGGTATAGAAGCGAACTATTTTGATTTCCAAGAACTCAATTTCTGTAATATTATTGCGTCACGACTGTTTGATCCATCCAACATTCTAACAATAAACGCAAAGTAGCAATTTGATTTTCGATCCGTCAGCACAGTTCACATATAAATTACATTTGACTGATTGGTTTAAAGGGAAATCATCTTACTCCGAAACTGCAAGAGTGAGTAGGGTTAAAAAAAAACAAAAAAAACCCAAACACTAACACCATAGGTCCGAGATTATGTGTGATAACAGGTCGAAGTTAGAGAGTTCTCATAAAAAGAAAAGCCGTGCGGTCTGTCGGAGTTTACTTTGAGAGGTCTGCTTTAATTCATGACAACATTCCATTCACCAACATTACACCCCCTCTCTACGGGGCTCAGCGGGAAACCTATTGACGTCGCAGTTTTTAACAACCCGAGAACCCAGCCTGTGTACCTGGGTTAGATTAAACTCGTGAGGCTACCTGGCGGCGAGTCTACGAAGCACGTGTTCTCAAACTGGGGCACAGACACCTGTTATCAATATTTGAACATGTTCGTGTCGGTGGCGACTCTTGATCAACCTCAGAACACCGGTACATCGTCGAGTTTCGAACGCCAATCAACATGTCCGCTTTTTGTTTGGATTTTTTAAATGTTGTCAGCTGTGTGTCCATCTGTAATGTGTTGAGAACCACTGCTACACAGTGTACGAGCTTCTAACCAGGCAACCAAAATATGTGATGATTTAAGCGAAATAGTTTAAGGCCCAATCGGAGAGGAAAGAGATTAAAGTGAAGCTGTATTAACGTAGTCTATCGCCAGTGTGAATCCTTACTCCCTTAACTCGACATTTAAAAAGGGTCTATTTTCCTACTGTAAAAGAAAAGGTTGCCCCAAAACCCAGCCTTCAGTTTCAGTGTTAGGGCCCGGCTCTCGGTTGTGTTGTTATTAGTGCTCTAGTGCTCTACACACTAGGTGTTATTTAAATGGCTTCACACACAGTCTCTTAGAATCTTTTTTACGCTACTGAGTTTACTGAGTAGTTTGGCAATGAGTCAACGAGTCCAGCATTGCTTTCCGCTTACATTGATTTTTGTATGGAGCAACTTTCTACGGAAATATGAACTGAAATAAAACTGATATTTAGACGATGTTTAGATAATCGACTTTAAAACTCAACGGAAGTGGGGGATCTTTCTATTTCTACAAATATATAGCAATTACTGCCCCCCTCCCCCTCCGTTGACTTTTAAAGTCGATCATCTAAACATCCTCTAAATATCAGTTTTATTTCAGTTCATTTCATCTGATTCTCACGCTTTTGTGCCATGCAAACCCTATATAGCAGGGGTGGCCAGACCTGCTGTAACTGAGAGCCATTTTAAAATATATATTTTTGTTAGAGAGCCGCATTGAAGCACTAAGAGTAATTTAACCTGACTTGGAAATGTTCCAGTAAACTTTGTAACATATCTTTCAAAAATTGTACGCGAGCCGCAATGTGAACCCAGAAGAGCCACATGCGGCTCGCGAGCCGCGGTTTGGCCAACGTTGCTATATAGGATACCTTGTCTAGGCTTGGTGGGGTCTATCATTGTTTTATCGCTTTAGCTTTCTTGGGCTAAAAGAATGGAAACATAGTCAGAAAAGTTCTCGTAAATAAGAACTGAAAAATGTTCGATTAGGTGTTACAAGTTAATATAAGATCTAATGAGTTAATTAGCTATTTAATGGAGGAAAAAATAATTTCGGCAAGTTACCACGCTGTTTTTCAGTTCATTTGTGTGTGTTGGTCGGCCTCCCCCGGGATTATTCGTCATTATTCATGCATGCCCCCTAGACAGGGTTAAAAGCTTAAACCGAATTGACAAAATCTAGGAATAGTTTCTATTTACGCTTTCAAAAAAGCTTCATTCGTATTTTGTATGCATACAGTGAAGCGAATGGTTGAAACTAATTGATTTATTACTGGAAACTAGATAGCATGGATTAATGAACAAAGTAAACATTCAAGCTATGCTTCGCTCTATACATCAGTCTGTAGCTGAGTCCTCTGATATTTCCGCTACTTGAGTCTGTATCTGAGTCCTCTGATATTACCGTAGCTTGCACATGCTGTTCTCTATTTGTAATTAATCTGTTCCTTGGTCGGGGTAATTACAGTATTGCTGATTAGATGTCTCATTAAGCCATTCCCTTATCGAATCAGATGAAATACATGTTACCAATGTAAACCACGCAAAGCAGTGTGTGTGTAACAAATAAAAACTGCATGAACTAGTTTGAGTTAAATGGCAACATCAATCTTTTTAAGCTCCCCTTTCATTAGCAAGCTTTTCTCCCTTTGTTGAAATAATGAACAGCAGAAGACACGATGGGGTTGATAGTAAGCCAGCCGTGCATTTATTTGTGTGCTATTGGCTACTTTTGAGTGTAATGAAAAAGGCGCTCAGATAGATCAAGCCTATCTTAATCGCGTATTTGCATGTATTTAAAAAGTAGGAAAGACATTTCCCATATTTTGACTGATACTTTATATCAACTAAATTACACCACCTTGTATACGGTGGCTAATGGTAGTAGGCGTGTGCTCCACTGGACACGACTCTAGCAATTAACGACGTGTTAATGACAAATGAGTGTGGGGGTGGTAGGTAGCGGTAATGCCACTTGCTCTGCTGTAATTTTGACGATCGTGGATCATGGCGAATCTCCGACAGCGTGTCGTGCCCATCATAAGTTTATTTCTTGGTCTGGAACGGCCGAGTCATTGAACCCGTGACCATTAAATCAAGTGGCATCGTCTCAGTGGCTCGGGGGATGGGCAGGGTCTACGGCGTCACCGCCACGCCCATGTTTCGTTTGGAGAACCTCTCTTGTGGGCGGAGAACGATATGATTTTTCACACATGTATTTCCTGGTCACTAGGACAAGGTGTGAGAGAAATGGCTACTATTTAAACGGTTTTAAAACGGGTTTCCACAGGCCAAGTGTCCTTGTTAGGTACACTTCAACTTTACAACGGCGGCTTTCATGTATCGATGTACTGAAGTACTTAATTTTTAAAACCTCTGTGTTGTCTAACTCAGTGCTTCTCAAAGTGGTGGTCCGCGGACCGATGTCGGTCCGTGGGCCATCCCCTGCCGGTCCACAGAATTTATCAAGAAAGGACGACAACTATTAAATTATAATCCCTTTTTAGAAACCATTAATACTAACCCTACTTAATATGTAAATTTTTCGATAATAAGCAGATAAAATCAAACAAATGTAATAAAATAAACAACTTTAATAACATTTCGCTACCACGTCAGTACAGTGAAATAGTTCTCCGGTCCCTGGTGCAATGGAACAATTCCTGCCGGTCCGCCATACTAAAAAGTTTGAGAAGCACTGGTCTAACTGTTGTAAGCTGCGATTATTTACTTTTTATAAATCGTTGATTTTATTTTGAAGTTAACTTAAGAGCATGGAGATAGAAGCACGGCCTGCAGGGTGAAGGTTGACTTTTAATTTTCAAACATCTCTCTAACGGTAGCTTGCCAAGCGTTGAAAGTGTATCGGCCATCAATATCTACACCTGTCATGTTAGAAAAGCCAGGGGTCCACAACGTCTGGTTGTGGTGATGAGTAATGCGTCCAGCAGGCGTTAGGTTCAGAAGTTCGTTATTGGTTAACGCCCACCTGGCCCATCTGCTATTGTTTTAAACCCGTGAGTTTGTTCAATTTTAGGGGGAGGCGACTCATTGTTGAAGCATGGACAATCGATTGAAGGTGAACTTATCGGCACAGTCCCAACTTTTTGATCTGTTCAGTTTTGGTCTGGTAATTTCGTGTGATAAATACTTTACAGTGGACCCTCCCCCCCATGTGTGATATTAATAAATATAACTGCAACACCCCCCCCATCTTGGAGGTAAAGTGTGTATAGGGCTTGGTGGGTGGGAAGTGATTCTGATAAAGAGAAAGATGATGGACACACAGACCATGATGATGGACACACAGACCATGATGATGGACACACAGACCATGATGATGGACACACAGACCATGATGATGGACACACAGACCATGATGATGGACACACAGACCATGATGATGGACACACAGACCATGATGATGGACACACAGACCATGATGATGGACACACAGACCATGATGATGGACACACAGACCATGATGATGGACACACAGACCATGATGATGGACACACAGACCATGATGATGGACACACAGACCATGATGATGGACACACAGACCATGATGATGGACACACAGACCATGATGATGGACACACAGACCATGATGATGGACACACAGACCATGATGATGGACACACAGACCATGATGATGGACACACAGACCATGATGATGGACACACAGACCATGATGATGGACACACAGACCATGATGATGGACACACAGACCATGATGATGGACACACAGACCATGATGATGGACACACAGACCATGATGATGGACACACAGACCATGATGATGGACACACAGACCATGATGATGGACACACAGACCATGATGATGGACACACAGACCATGATGATGGACACACAGACCATGTGTGGCGTGGTGGTGGGGAATGAACAGCAACATGTAGTCAAACGTTCATCAGTGGTATCAGCAGCGGCGTATCGTGGGTTTCTGCCGCCCGGGGGAGGGGGGGCAGATGCAAAATTTTTCGCCCCTTACGAAGTGTCGCTGGGGGCTTTGGCCCCCCCCCCTTTTCCACGCCGCTGGGATGTAATCCGCATGCGATTTGTAGTAACGATATAAAGACCTGCATAACTAAAATGCATGTTGTGGGACAGACATAATGACCATGGCCATGACCGGATACATAATGATCAACTTAGCAACTGCAATCGGGACCCATTAGTAGTTGAATACTCTCTCATCTTATTCTATAATTTAAGGACTTTGACGTCTGCAACTTTCAGCCTCAGTTTCGACGTATTAATTGTGACAGTTAAAGCCTTAAGTCTGCAGGGCGAGGCTACTGTTTGAAACATTGAAAGTTTACCTGTGTATGACCTATATTCAGGCTGAGCTGATAAAGGGGAGAAAAAAATACAACCCCCACAGGTGTAAGTGTCTGTTTTGATGAAGTGCTGCAACACAACACACATCAGCAGCACGCGCTTACATTCCAACACAACACACATCAGCAGCACGCGTTTAAATTGCAACACTACACACAGCAGAACGTGCTTACATTGCTACACAACACACACCAGCATGTTCTTACATTGATACACACTGACATACTCACACATAACCTGGCCATATATTATTTACAGCACTCCCTCTGAGGCAGCCATTCTCTACCTGTCGGCTATGTGGCTACTCCTGAAACTGGGACGGGGCGGGGGTGCGAATGGGGGGGGGGTACTCCTGCCTCTGAATTAACAATATCCATTACGTCCTTGACACTGGGTGCTGATGTTATTAACTTTGTTATTTAGGTATTTATTCTTCAGAGCATAGACCTCTTAAAGATGTGTTAATTTTTTAATCAGCAGTCCACCACTGATTCAGATCAATGAAGATACAGATATAAATGAGAACTGGGTACTGGAGGTGTTAGTGCAATATACCCTTGAGTACCCCACCCCCTCTGAGTAGCCCCCACCTCCCCCTGCCTCTCCCCCATGAGTAGCCCCCGCCCCGTGCCCCCCTCCTCGAGTAGGCTTGAAGAGATAAAGCACGTGTATCTTGTCATAGGAATTTCATTTAAGGTTCCACCTTGCAGTGGTTCCACCTTGCAGTGGTTCCACCATGCAGTGGTTCCACCTTGCAGTGGTTCCACCTTGCAGTGGTTCCACCTTGCAGTGGTTCCACCTTGCAGTGGTTCCACCTTGCAGTGGTTCCACCTTGCAGTGGTTCCTTCTCGTCTATTTCAAGACCTGACAACCATAACGTCTACGGCCCTTGCCTTCTTGCACTACAGTTTCTCCCAACAAAACCTCCCATACCCACCTTGTCATATGTTTGTTCTTATCTGTCATTCTGGCCCCCTGACAAATAATTAAGAGCATCATGTTTTGGCGCCAGTAAGATTTGCTGAGTCAGCATTCTTGCCATTTCCTTCCCTACCTATTGGTTCAAACAGTCGGTGCTTGAATCAAGTAACAAGGAAATTTATTTCATGGTTGCCCATCAGTCAATTGTTCAAAATGGTATCTAATAGTGGTTTTAATGGCAATCACAACATAACAATACCTGCATCACTTGAGTAGAAAAAGTTTATGAAAAGGGGGCAGGTAATAAACATACACTGAGTTAAATCTGAGACTAAGCTATGAGCAAGCACACAGTATTACCTCCCTGGAAACAACACTTAAGAGTCTTACCACCTAAATATCTTCTGTTGCTCTGATATAGTTCTCTATTGGTGTGTTGCCTTACCGACTGTAATGACTTACCACAAACTGTTTCACTCATGGGTTGTAAATACCAAAGTCTTTGTTTATTCCTTAATTCTAACTGTAATGACTTATGTCACATACCACATTCATCTCATGGGGTAAACATCCCAAGTGTAATACGGTAGTGTTGAAGCACATTGGCCCCAGCTACTCACGTATAATACGGTAGTGTTGAAGCACATTGGCCCTAGCTCCTCAATTATAATACGGTAGTGTTGAAGCACATTGGCCCTAGCTACTCAAGTATAATACGGTAGTGTTGAAGCACATTGGCCCTAGCTACTCAAGTATAATACGGTAGTGTTGAAGCACATTGGCCCTAGCTACTCAAGTATAATACGGTAGTGTTGAAGCACATTGGCCCTAGCTACTCAAGTATAATACGGTAGTGTTGAAGCACATTGGCCCTAGCTACTCAAGTATAATACGGTAGTGTTGAAGCACATTGGCCCTAGCTACTCAAGTATAATACGGTAGTGTTGAAGCACATTGGCCCTAGCTACTCAAGTATAATACGGTAGTGTTGAAGCACATTGGCCCCAGCTACTCACGTATAATACGGTAGTGTTGAAGCACATTGGCCCTAGCTACTCAAGTATAATACGGTAGTGTTGAAGCACATTGGCCCTAGCTACTCAAGTATAATACGGTAGTGTTGAAGCACATTGGCCCTAGCTACTCAAGTATAATACGGTAGTGTTGAAGCACATTGGCCCTAGCTAC
Source organism: Ampullaceana balthica (assembly GCA_944989445.1). Classification (NCBI taxonomy): domain Eukaryota; kingdom Metazoa; phylum Mollusca; class Gastropoda; family Lymnaeidae; genus Ampullaceana; species Ampullaceana balthica. Next base: position 191,873 of record CALYLW010000217.1, read on the forward strand.
TCAAGTATAATACGGTAGTGTTGAAGCACATTGGCCCTAGCTACTCAAGTATAATACGGTAGTGTTGAAGCACATTGGCCCTAGCTACTCAAGTATAATACGGTAGTGTTGAAGCACATTGGCCCTAGCTACTCAAGTATAATACGGTAGTGTTGAAGCACATTGGCCCTAGCTACTCAAGTATAATACGGTAGTGTTGAAGCACATTGGCCCTAGCTACTCAATTATTATTTAAATTAAAACACCCAACACAGCCTATATATCTCTCTCACCACCTGTGCTATGCTGACAGGTGATTTAATGCAGTTGTTGGTTGAGTGTACTAATCATGCAATGAGACCACAATAATAATTTAAGCTGCTCAATATTGATGCTGAGTATAAAATATAACCGTTTCTTGTGTACTAAATGAGTTTGTTTTTGTATGTGGTCAGAACTGAGAACTTAATTACTGAAAGTTATTCAAGTTAATTTTATTAGAAACTAACAGCAGCATTGTTGCCACAACTTGTTACTTGTACTTTCTGTTTGGCATTTGACTAAATCTGTTTTTATTACATGATAAATTAATTCTGGATAGCAAAGTCAGTAGTGCGCTCGCCTCACAAGCTGAGGTGCGTGGGATCTAGCCCACGCTAAGCCGAATTATAAAGACTGATATATATATATATGACTATCGCTAAAAAATCCAACGCTGACTTGGAGAGATGGGCGCCACTAAGTCTCCCAAGCCCTGAGAAAGTTCTATTGCAAACATTAGAACCCCCTAAGACCACTAGGTTATGGGGCACACACAAAAAATGTATTCTATGACTTCCCATATTTTTATTTATAGTTTTATAAAAATTAAAATATTCTTATATGATTTATCTAATTAAGCTTTTCATTATGTAACCATTAAGATGACATAAATAACATAAAGAAATATTTTTTTATTCTTATTTGTGTTTTGTTGCTTAACTTTTTTGTTGGTTACTTTCAATTGACAAAAAACAAAATACTCGAGCATCAGATAAATTATTCTGTTTAGTAATGTTGAATATTTCTCCATCCCTCGTACAGCTGATCAGGCCAGAGGAGATGACCAACCCCAAGGTCGATGACCTCAGTATGATGACCTATCTGTCCCAGTTCCCCAATGCCAAGCTAAAGCCTGGAGCCCCTGTCAGACCCCGTCTCAACCCAGCACGCGTCCGTGCTTACGGCCCTGGTATTGAGCCCACTGGCAACCAGGTTGGGGCCCCAGCCCGCTTCACTGTGGAGACCTTCAGTGCCGGCAAGGGATCCGTGGAGATCATTGTGCTGAACCCCAAGGGGGTTAAAGAAAACGTACGATATAAGCATTTTAAAAAAAAATTATTTCTATTTATTTATTAAAAAATAGGAAGTCTCTGCAATAATAGTTGTAATTTTTAAAAAATTTAAAAAATTGAATAACATGAATATTATAACTTACAATTCAATTTTAAAATTAATCAACAGCTGTTAAATTTACAAGGTTTAGAGTACAATTTCATTCTCATGGATAGTTTAGAAGATGAATAGTGTTTTTATAGATCTTATATACATATCTTCTATCAGGTGGAGGTAGTTTTCAACAACGACAAAAACATGACGTACTCCTGTGCCTACGTGCCTACAATGGAAGGGGCATACAGGGTAAATATCAACAAAACATTTGTAAATAATCAACATTCAAAATTTAAAAAAAAATTCGTCTTCATATCTCCCTTAAATATTTCCATTTTGTCTAAAAGTCTTCAACCTTTGTACTTATTTAAATTCACTCTGTTTATCTTTTCTTCTGTTGTTGTATTCAAGCCCTCAAATAATTTCTTTTGTGTTACTTGAATCCTTGTCCATGGTCAGGTGATCATCAAGTTCAGTAATAAGGAGATCCCCAAGTCACCATACACTGTACAGGTGGAGGGGGCTGCTGGTGACCCAAGCAAGGTCACTGCTGCTGGACCTGGTATTGAGAAAACTGGAAACATTGCTGGGAAGAAGACCTACTTTGAGGTCTACACACAATGTAGGTCTTATGTTACCAAAGTATTAAAATATCTTGATAAATATTAACTAAATGTTTAACCTTGTCTCTGATGACTGACTTTGTAGAATGAGTAAGGCTTGGAAGCTGGGCTGTTCTTTGAAATCTACTTTAAAGGATCTTAAAAATTGCTAACAGCAAAAATGCATTTTTTTTTAAATGAAAGAGATTTCAGTTTGTTCTTATTTACCTGTGTTGCTGAACAGAAACTTATTTGTTAAACATCAGCGATAAAAACTTTTGAAATGAAATATTCAGTTATTGTTTAAATTAATTTTTTTTTAACCATCTAACTTTGTCTAACTTTCTCTAGCTGTCTAACTTTGTCTAGCTGTCTAACTTTGTCTAACTTTCTCTAGCTGTCTAACTTTGTCTAACTTTCTCTAGCTGTCTAACTTTGTCTAACTTTCTCTAGCTGTCTAACTTTGTCTAACTTTCTCTAGCTGTCTAACTTTGTCTAACTTTCTCTAGCTGTCTAACTTTGTCTAACTTTCTCTAGCTGTCTAACTTTGTCTAACTTTCTCTAGCTGTCTAACTTTGTCTAACTTTCTCTAGCTGTCTAACTTTGTCTAACTTTCTCTAGCTGTCTAACTTTGTCTAACTTTGTCTAGCTGTCTAACTTTGTCTAACTTTCTCTAGCTGTCTAACTTTGTCTAACTTTCTCTAGCTGTCTAACTTTGTCTAACTTTCTCTAGCTGTCTAACTTTGTCTAACTTTCTCTAGCTGTCTAACTTTGTCTAACTTTCTCTAGCTGTCTAACTTTGTCTAACTTTCTCTAGCTGCCTAACTTTGTCTAACTTTCTCTAGCTGTCTAACTTTGTCTAACTTTCTCTAGCTGTCTAACTTTGTCTAACTTTCTCTAGCTGTCTAACTTTGTCTAACCTTTTTAACATAATAATTTAACTGATGTTCATAATTTGTAGAACAACAAATTTTTTCTTAAGAGATAAAATTGTAGATGTCACAATAAATTGATGTCTCTATCTAACGCAAAGTATTTCAAAGATGTGATACAAATTATTACTATTTAATGAATTTATTTTCTCTACCTTTTTATCTTTATGGGAAAATTAAGCCATGCTTAATCTTAGGTAAATTTGCATCATTAAATTAATAATATAAAAAAAACATGCAAAAGTTTGGTTGTTACCAACATGTGGAACTTCTAGAAATGTACTTTATGCATATGACATTTTGGTAATACAAATTCATATGTAGATACTCATTGTAAACAACTCTCCCTACTCATTCAGCCGCTGGCAAAGGAACAATTGATGTGGCCATCCTGGATCCTCACGGCCACAAGGACAAAGTGCGTCCTGCCATCAGTCCTGTTGTTGGGAAGGAAGGCACCTACCTGGTTGAGTACACTGCCATGGAGCCTGGCCTCCACTCGGTCAACGTATTCTTCTCTGGACAACAAATACCTGGAAGTCCGTATGGCGTTAATGTTGCCCCAGGTAAGTTATTCAATGATTTTTGGTCTAAATCAACGATCGTGTATTTGATTTCTAGTGATGTTCTGAAGAAGCATTTTTGCAACCCTAACGAGAGACATAATAATTTCAACATAACATCTTTAAATAGTGGGGAATCATGTTTTAAATTTGAAATTGACAAATTTCAGAGATAATAAAGCATAGATTTTAAAACTTTCTTAAAGTTATAAATGAAAAAAGGAAAATATAATTTAAAAAAACAAAAGTATTTTTATCCTAAAAACAAACATTTGATTTGGACTTTCTCAAATATAAGACATGGGATGAAATATTATTATTAGCATTGATGAGTCTCTAACTCAAGTTGAGAAATGCTGCTTCAGAAATTAGTTTAGTTACATTTCAATATTATTATTTATTTTTTTTAAATAGAAAAGCACCTATTTTAAGTTTTGATCATAAGAGCAAAATGGTCCTCTGAATATTATCTATTCAGTTTGGGTAAACATTATGTTATAGCAAACACAATAATTCAGTCTAACTGAATGAATAGCTACAACTTTTTTAATGGGGATTATTTAAGCATAAAAGTTGTGGCTCTATTTATGAATAATTACAAAAGAATAAATAATAAATAAAAGTTGTGGCTCTATTTATGAATAATTACAAAAGAATAAATAATAAATAAAAGTTGTGGCTCTATTTATGAATAATTACAAAAGAATAAATAATAAATAAAAGTTGTGGCTCTATTTATGAATAATTACAAAAGAATAAATAAGTGCGAATTGAAAAGCTGCATGAAGCATGCCATAAAATTATAAATGGTATTTCACAATACTTCATGCAACGAACATTTATACATGGGGCCTTTTTGCTGAAACATTTTTTAAAGGTTGCACTTTTTTGTTGTTTTTAATATTATTAATTATTTATTAGAAAATGGATTATATTAGCGGTTGGAATACTTTTTAATTTTTAACACCACATTTCATAATTTTAGCACATTATAAACAAACGAAAGTTTAAATAATTACAAAGGGGGATAATTTATATAAAATATTTTTTATGAAGAGCTGAAATCCAATTTTTGGTTCCTTAATAATTTATACATAATTTATTAATTCAATTCCAAAATTTTATTTACTTTTTATGTTATGGTCACATAAATCAATTTTTAAAAATAAATAAATGATCATATAGATAAAGTTTAATACATACCACTTATTTAAATTGAAATACTTTTTTTTTATTATCCGAAGCATTAACTTGGAGGTTTTTTCAAAGTGACTGGATTTTACAAATAATCATTTTTTTAAAAACTCCATACTTCTGTGTTCATATTAGATATTTGATTGTGTTGAGTTACACTATCAGTCACTAGTTCTGCACTGCTGCACAAAATATATCAAGTATGCAACACATCCTTATTCATGCATGTTAATTAACTACACAGTAAGCAGAAAACAGTCCTTTGAAATACATTTTTATCCAATTTTTTTTTACTGTGCAGCAGGACCCACACTTTTGAAATAAATGTATTTTGATTAATATTTTATCTAAATAATAAAAATTCTTTTTTTTTCATTAGTGCATGGTTAGAGTTGATCTATTTTCAATTTCTTATATCAACCATATCACTGCTTGTGTATAGCTGAATTTCATCATTTATTTTATTTTCACCATCTTTTTATGTTCACCAGCCAAGAGTAAGTAGAGTTTATCAACTTAACACAGATTTGCGCTGTGACTGACAAGTCATTCAGCCACTTTGATTGCTTGCACGGTTGATAACAATTCATGAACAATTTTTCTATCTCACTCATGGAATGATTTAATATGCTTGTTTTAAGATAATGCATTTTTTTGCTATTACAGATTTATTTTCTAATTCATTAAATTTAATCAGAAACTTCTTGATGCATGTGTTGATTTTATGATGTCTTGCGAGCCTGGAATTTCCAGAGTAAAATGTCTATCCATTATGCTCAACTTGTGTTTGTTTATTCCATACTATACAAATGATGCAATATGAACATAATTTTTAGTGTTTTTTTTTGGTAATGTTTTTTTTAAAAAAAAGAAATTACATAATTTAAAAAAACAACCTTTTTTCCTTTCAGATATTGGTATGTTAAAATATTTTTAGTTTGCCATGAACACAGCAACCATAACTTATAGCATATTATTTATTACCTAAGAATTTTCTGTCATGAAAATACTTTCTTTTATATCTTTTCTTAAAAAAATATTTCAAATGGAAAAAATATATCCGCGTCAGGTTTAAAAAAAAATGCCCAGCACATCTATTGAATGTATTCTTCACAAATTACACTAAAGCTTAACTCAACTCTATTATTCCTTTTCTATGTGTGTCATTTTCATTTGTCCTATTGCCAATGGCTTACTTTCACCTTTTATTCCTCATTCCCCAAGTCACCTTGCTTTTTCCCCTGTACAACAAACAATGGTGCATGGATCTAACAGGCAGAGAGAGGAATGTTATATTTTCCCCCAGTTTTTACAGTTGAATTAAAATTATCACTAATTCTGGATCTATATCCATGACTTTTCCATGATTCAATAATTTAATCAAGAAAAGTTTTGTCGATTTTATGCCTGTGACTGCATCTTATTCCAACTTTTTATGTTATCGATCGTATCATCCTCTTTTCATAGAAGTTCTTCCCTCACAAAAAATTGATTTTTATTTTTTAAAATTTAACCATTGGCTAACATATTTTTCCTCCATTTTAACATTTCTCTTTACAATTTCTCTGTTATATGTGCAAATTGTTCATAAGTATATATAATATATATATTTTAAAGATATTTTTTTCAAATTTGTAACATGTGTTAGATAAATATTGCTAAATATCTTTTATCTCGAGTAGAACTAAAATTTACAAAGAAATCATTTTAGACTTTAAAATAAGATTTTATAAGAATCTTTTGTTGATTAAAAAATGGAAATGCTTTTTAACATGCCATTGAAGAAAACCTGTTTGCAGCATGGGTAAATGAATATTCTTTTCAAGACAATATCTAAAAACTTGAAATATTTAAACACAGGTTACTCAAGTATTTCTCAAGAGCAAATAACATCTGTCTTTTACCATAATACTAAATTAGACCATATCTTTTATTGCCCGTGTTTAGGTTATTTAAAAGGAAACATTGTCATATTAGTTAAAATTAAAAACAGATCTGATAACACTAGAAAGAATAACATTTGTTAACATTTGATAAAAAAGATAATTAACATTAAAGCAGTAGATGCTATGATCTCATTTAATGATGAATTTATATGTGGCCTATTTAAATTTAAAAAAAAAGAACTTTGGGGACCAGCTGTTGTTCTTAATACATTTAATTTACTGGTGTTAAAGTATAGCATCACAAGTTGTGCCTTTAACCATCATCTTAATTGTTTAGCAATCATATCTGTATTCATTAGTTTTAATTGATTTAGTTCAATAAAGGTCATAGCATGTGTGTATGTGAACAGTAGCTTAGTGATTAACTTAAACAAAATCACGTTCATTTTGCTTTAGATCTCATATTTTAGTTCAACACTATGGACGTGATTTTTGATGTCAACTTTTTTCTGCAGTGTATAAATAGATATAAAATGAGTGAAAGCCAAAGTTTCATATCTGTCTTATATCTTCCCCTCAGCATCCAATGCTAAAGCCTGCTATGCCACAGGCCGTGGTATCCAGCCAAGAGGAATCAGGGTCAAAGACCAGGCTGTCTTCTATGTCCATACCAAAGGTGCAGGTGATGGAGAGGTAGCTGTGCAGATCTTTGGACCAGGTCAGTTGTTAATGTTTGATCTTGTTTTTAATATTTTTGTGGTTGTAAATTAATTTTAAGAATACCTATCACTTCAGTTAATTTTAAAAGCAGGTTAAACCGATAAAATCACAATTCTTTTGTTAAAAACATAATATTTGAAAACTGCTTTTTTAAATTTCTAAAGTATACTCACTTCCAAAAATCATGCCACTCAAATATTTAAAAGTTAAAGTATTACTAGTATTTAATGTAATTTTATGTGTATAAAAATGCTGTTAAATTTTGAATATAATTTATTTTGTGTTTTATTTGATAACATTTGAACAAATTTGACTTTATCACTAGTATTCAGATCTATAAAATAACTTAAATATTTTTTTCATATTATATCAATATTAATATGTTAAGTGTTAATAAAACAAACTTAAGAGAGCTAGTTAGTTAAATTGTTTAGATATGTTTATTTCATTTTTATAAATATTCTATTTACAAAAAGAATTAAAACAACTTCTCAGCTATTTGATTTTAATAAGTGGTATCTGTTACAGGGGGAGTTGAAGAGAAATGCCAGATTAAGAAAGTACCTGGAGATGAAGGCGTGTACGAATGTGTTTACCTGCCATCCAAGCCTGGCAACTACATCATCAATGTCACTTTTGGTGACCAACACATCAGCAAGTCTCCATTTAAGGTCAGCCTTGAACAAAACCTTTTCTTTTTTCAATAGAAATAATCAGCCCAACTATGGCTGCTAGTAATAACTCATCTCACAAAGGGGAAGTAACCCAACCAAACTATGGCTGCTAGTAACAACTCATCTCACAAAGGGGAAGTAACCCAACCAAACTATGGCTGCTAGTAACAACTCATCTCACAAAGGGGGAGTAGCCCAACCAAACTATGGCTGCTAGTAATAACTCATCTCACAAAGGGGAAGTAACCCAACCAAACTATGGCTGCTAGTAACAACTCATCTCACAAAGGGGGAGTAACCCAACCAAACTATGGCTGCTAGTAACAACTCATCTCACAAAGGGGGAGTAGCCCAACCAAACTATGGCTGCTAGTAATAACTCATCTCACAAAGGGGGAGTAGCCCAACCAAACTATGGCTGCTAGTAATAACTCATCTCACAAAGGGGGAGTAGCCCAACCAAACTATGGCTGCTAGTAATAACTCATCTCACAAAGGGGGAGTAACCCAACCAAACTATGGCTGCTAGTAATAACTCATCTCACAAAGGGGGAGTAGCCCAACCAAACTATGGCTGCTAGTAATAACTCATCTCACAAAGGGGGAGTAGCCCAACCAAACTATGGCTGCTAGTAATAACTCATCTCACAAAGGGGGAGTAGCCCAACCAAACTATGGCTGCTAGTAATAACTCATCTCACAAAGGGGGAGTAGCCCAACCAAACTATGGCTGCAAGTAATAACTCATCTCACAATGGGCGAGACAATGCATGAACTTTTTATCTACGGAATTTACTTGACAGAACATTCAAGACTAGTTTAAAGTATTTTTTAAGAATGTCAATTTGCTGTACCACCTTATACATTTGAGATGGCGTCAATGGCCCTGAGTCACTAAGACACTTTTAGGTCCCCTTGGGGAATTCTCTGGCAGCTTTCTCCCCTCCACCAAGGGGAGCCAGAACCAAGGGGAGCCAGCTGACGGGGACACCCCGAGACGATCCCCTAGAAGAGGGGGTCGTCTGGGCAGATGGCAGCCGCACTAGTCGACCTAGTCTGCCTCTCATAGGGGTTACCTCCCATAACTGGAGGTTGCTGATTTTTCCCTACTTCGACCCGCTATAACTGCGGCACCACCATGGTACAGCATACGGGTCTATATAACCAAGGACTGTTGCAAGATACCTTATACACAACTGATATATTCCATTATGTTAAGATTTCCTTTAAACAAAAAGAAATTAATACACAGCTAATCAAGAATCTCTGTTACCTAAATATAGATAATTGTATGTGTGTTATTTATAGTAGGCATTAGTTAAATTACTTGTTCCTTAGATTATTATGTTTTCTGATTTAAATAGTCATTTGAAAATCATCATAGAATTCCTTATGAAAACTTGTAATTTGTAGCAATTTCAGTAGCAAAAGATTTGAAATTGGAAAGTAATTTATAAAATCTAACAAATTTAGAATTTATGCTTAGCTTAGAGATTTTTTAAAGCATCTGAATCAATATTATTTATTAAATAGTTATACATTTTTCATAGTCTAATTTTGGTGGGGACAAAAAAAGCTATAGCCTTTACTAATGTCAGTAATTAGTCAAAAAGTAATTAAGACACAGCAAAGAAAGCTCATCTGTTCTAAGTGGTTTTCATGATTGTGACAGGTCGAGGTAGGACCATTCTGGAACACCAAGATCAGAGCCTACGGACCAGGTCTTGAAAGCGGTGTGGTCAACCAGCCAGCAGTCTTCACTGTGGAGACTAATGGAGAAGCTGGTGCTCTGGGTATGTACAAGAGACACAAATTAATGCTTATACTTTTATGCAAACATTTATCTGATAAATAAGTTTGAAAGATTGTAGTTTTTGGGGTATTGGAAAAGGGATCTATACAGGAAAATATTCACATTTAAACAAAAAATATTTGAAGCCTAATTTTTATATTGATTCTATTTGGAATTTTTTAAAGTTATTTCTTTACAAAGGAATCTCAAGGCAGTGACATCAATATTTATCATTCATTTAATTTTTTATTTGCCCCTGCAGGATTCTCTATTGAAGGACCCTCCCAGGCTAAGATTGACTGCAAGGACAATGGTGATGGCTCAGCAGATGTGACCTACTGGCCGACCCAGGCTGGAGAGTACGCTGTCCACATTTTATGTAATGACCAGGACATCCCCAACTCTCCCTACATGGCTAACATCATCCCCGCTCAGGCATTCAATGCTGGCAAGGTTGGTCACTACCTGGACACATAAATTTATTATGTTAAGATTTATTTATAAATCATTATTTAGACTAAATATGTACACCATGTGTTGATATAATAAAAAAACATGCAAACAGCAAGAAGTAATCCAACTTTTTAAGTATTCTCTTATATCACTGCTCATAAATTTGTTAATTGTATGTATCCAGGTCATCGCCAAAGGCCCAGGTCTTGAGAAGACAGGCGTCCAAGCCAACAAGTGGGCAGAGTTCACTGTTGACACTCGCGCCGCAGGGAAAGCTCCCCTCCTCATCAGCTGTATGGACGTTGATTACAAACCTGTGGAAGTCCAGGTAGGAGCCGAGTCTTGAACTCTCAATGTTAATAATAATAATATGGATCTAAGCCCATTGCTTACAATGTGGTGTAACAAACAACAATATAGTATTATATATAGTATTAAAAATAGTATTATATATAGTATTATATATAGTGTTATATATACTGCTATCTATAGCAGGGGTCTTCAAACTTTTCTGCCGGAGGGCCACATTAACTGTCAAACAGCAGTTTGGGGGCCGATTACTAACACCCAACTACTACGTTTTGTGGTAAAATACATATAAAAATAGTATCTTTTTTTGGAGATTAAAAGGTCTCCAGGGGCCGGATGAGAGGGCCTTGCGGGCCGCATCTGGCCCGCAGGCTGTAGTTTGGAGACCCCTGATCTATAGTATTAAATATACTATTATATATACTATTATATATACTGTTATAAATAGTATTATAAATGGCAAACAAATTCTTGGGTTCTCACTATCAAAATAGGGTTGGCCTGCAATCAGGCTTATAGATAAGTAGATAGATGTCATACAAACTTGGCATGTAGGAGCCTGACAGGACGTCAGAAAATGTTTGTGACGTCTTGTCAGGCTCCTACATACCAAGTTTGTATAACATCTATCTAAATGATTTTAAGTATTGTAAGTGTACAACTTCAAACTGCTCAATTAGTAATGAAGTTTACTGAACAATAACAAGACTGTTTTGAGGTGTCCACCAGTAATAAAAAAAGACGACCTTTGTTATTTAATTACCAGGTCAAGGACAACGGCAATGGCACTTACACCTGCCGCTATCAACCCACGAGAAATGTCAAGCACACAGTGACCATAACTTTTGGAGGTGTCATGATCCCCAACGCTCCGTTCAGGGTGAGGATTTCATTCATTTTTTTTGGACACATTTTTCTGCCTTACATTTTTTTCTATTATTAAATATTGTTTCTTTAAAAATTATCTTTGAAGTTTGAATTAAATTTTAAAAAAAAAGAAAGAAAATTTGAAGTGGTATTTAAAATTTTGATGTTAGAAAAAACTTAAAATCAATGTTTAATTAATTTTGTTCAATTGTGTCATTAGGTGTATGTGTCCGAACCCAGCAACCCATCCAAGGTCAAGGTTCATGGACCAGGAGTTGAGAAGGGCGTCAAGACCTTGAGCCCAACTTACTTTATTGTGGACTGCAAAGAAGCTGGACCAGGTAAAATTTAGCGGTTGTTAGCAAATTTCTGGCTAGAATAAACATCATTTTGTGTAGAGTAAAATAAATGTGTATCTTCTTTCAAACCCGTGCAAAGATCTTTTGAAGTTTATAAAACTAATTTACCACCTCTGACCGAAAGCTGTTTGTGACATAGCTGTTGGGGGCTGATATAGTTAAATCACAGGTGTCAAATTTTTGTAGGTGATGTTGCTGTTGGCCTTACTGATGAACGTGGTGTTGATGTGCCAGTCAAGACCATCGACAACCAAGACGGCACATTCACTGTGGAGTACGAGCCCAAGAGCCCAGGCACGTACACAGTGCTTGTGTACTTTGCTGGCAAGGAAGTGCCACAGAGCCCCATCAAGGTCAAGGTTGAGCCCAACATTGACGTCAGCAAAGTCAAGGTTGTCGGGTTGGAGCCAAGTAAGTTATTCAAGTAACTGTAAAATTATTCAATTATTTGGGCTTGAGTATTGCTCTCACCTAGGTCCTGTTATTAAAATTGGAGCCAAGTAAGTTATTCAAGTAACTGTAAAATTATTCAATTATTTGGGCTTGAGTATTGCTCTCACCTAGGTCCTGTTATTAAAATTGGAGCCAAGTAAGTTATTCAAGTAACTCTAAAATTATTCAATTATTTGGGCTTGAGTATTGCTCTCACCTAGATCCTGTTATTAAAATTTTAAAAGAATTTCTAATTTTATATTTCTTCAAAGTTATTGTGTCCTTAAAGCACATTAGTCTTTCAATAACTTTCTTATCCATTTGGGTTGGCTCACTTTTGTCCTCAAATATGACACTCATTTTTTTCAAACACAGCTGTCATGAAATTTAAATCTAGTCACAAACTCCTATCTAGTCTCATTCTGGAAGCTTGAGATCTTTCTCTTAAAGTTTTGGCTAACACCTGGGAAACTTGCTCCATCTGCTGAGCAGTGCCATACACAGTGCATACATGTAGGACTCTCTCGCCACTTTATCCTCTCCGGATATGACCAGTGCGAGGCTAGGCGGCAAAGTGGACAGTCCTGTTGTGGTCAGCCTGTCAAATGATACTCTTGACACCAGAGAGTCCCTCCCCACCTTAACTAAAATGATATTATCATGTGCATGTGTTTAAATGAGATGAAAAGTTCTAGTTGTATGTAATGAAACAAGTCCAATCTTTTAGCCATGCCTATTGGTGTGCCAAGAGAAATTGGCATCATTTCAAGAGGACTGCCCAAAGCTGAGACAAAGGTGAAGATTGTCTCCCCTACCAACCAAGTCCTCGAGGTGCCCACCACGGTCACAGGGGACGGAGCCAAGGCCACTTTCGCCCTGCTGGAGCCTGGCCCCCACCAAGTACAGGTCACTTACGGAGGAGCACCTGTCCCAGATTCACCTTTCCGTGTCGATGCCATTCAAGGTCCACCCAAGGTCAAGGCTTATGGCCCAGGCCTGACCGCTGGTCAAGCCGCACAACCTGCTGTGTTCACTATTGATACAAGAGAGGAGAAATCCCCTGGGGGACTCGGGTTGTCCGTTGAGGGGCCGGCAGAGTCACCAATACAATGTAAAGACAACAAGGATGGAACCTGTGAGGTCACTTACGTCCCACCTGTGCCTGGACCTTACAATGTCAACATTACGTATGGGGATCGACCTATCCCAGGCTCTCCATTCAAGGCGAACGTCGCTCCAGCCAAACCCACTTTGGATGTCAGTGGCATCAAGGCTTACGGACCTGGCCTTAACCCTGCTGGTAAACACACCAGGGCATGACAGGAGATGTTAGCATCGTGTAAACACACCAGGGCATGACGGAAGATGTTAGCAGTGTGTAAACACACCAGGGCATGACAGGAGATGTTAGCATCGTGTAAACACACCAGGGCATGACGGAAGATGTTAGCAGTGTGTAAACACACCAGGGCATGACGGAAGATGTTAGCAGTGTGTAAACACACCAGGGCATGACAGGAGATGTTAGCATTGTGTAAACACACCAGGGCATGACAGGAGATGTTAGCATCGTGTAAACACACCAGGGCATGACGGAAGATGTTAGCAGTGTGTAAACACACCAGGGCATGACAGAAGATGTTAGCATCTTGACCCCCACATAAAACCTGGCGACATTGGAATGATACACGTCTAACTCACTCCGCATCAATATAACAAATTTAACTCAGAATTCACCGGCTTGTTAAATATCTGCCTGTCATTATTGTCACACATAATTATCTGCCTGTTATTATTGTCCAACATAACTAACCTGTATAATTTAAACTTATAACTCCTGCTTAAATTGTACATTACAAAACTGAAAGTTTGCTTCCTTAGCTATGTATTTTTTTTTAAAAACCCATTTGTTAAAGTTTTTGAATGTTGTTTATTCATTGAAAGATAAATTAATTGACCTGCAGTCTCCCGAGAATGCCATAATGTGGATGTCATTCCTCAGTCTTGCATGGCTATGAGACTTACGACAGTTTATTTATTTTAACATTTACTTTTCGGTCACACAATTGTTTGTCCAACTTTTAGAATTATAATCATAAATCCCAACAAAAAAAAATCTGCTTTTATTAAAATAAATTTAAGCTTAGTTGATCCCAGATCATTTAATATTAGGTTCTAACTTTTGATCCCAGATCATTTAATATTAGGTTCTAACTTTTGATCCCAGATCATTTAATATTAGGTTCTAACTTTTGATCCCAGATCATCAGACATTATAATTTTATATTAAAAAAAAAGTCATGCATGATATTCTACTGTTCTTGATATTGTATTTTTTCACCTGCATTTTTCACAGCTTTTTCTTTTCATTATGGAATAATTATTTTTTCTAACGCACCTATGTTTAAAAAAAAACACAATAAGAAATTGTATAAAAGTTGTTTCTTTTTTAAAAATAAGTGATTGAACTTGTCTTGCTGTAAAAATGTTTCAAGACATATTTTAAAATAATATTTTTTAAAAATTGATTAATATCATGTTAATTTTTTCAAGAATCATTTAAGTTGTATTCTTTGGATACATTTTAAGAAATATTTAAATCAATTCCATTCTACCTTGAATCAGGAGTGTACCTGGACTGCCCCAATGAGTTCACTGTTGATGCCAGATCTGTCTCTCCCACTGCCCAAGGCAAGGTCAGGGCCATCATTACCAGTCCAAGTGGCAAGAAGTATGAGACCTTGGTGAAGAATAACGGAGATGGAACATACAACGTCCTCTACACCCCTGTTGAGCAAGGTATAATCTTGACCTTACTGTGCCCTTTATATTAGTGATCTGTTTATTTATCTTGTAATTTTTGCTTTAATGTAAGTGAAATTGTGCGTAAAGTAAACATAATGAAAATCAAAATAAATGTTATTTAGACATTCATTAAATACATATTTATTTACTACATTCATACAAAATTAATTAATTCACTTTTATAATTTGTATGCAATAATCATTAAAAATAATGTTTAATTAATCCTTGTTTGAATTACATTAACTTTGTTCCTCAAATTCTTTAGGACCACAAAAGATTGATGTGACATATGAAGATCTTCCAATCCCTGAAAGCCCGTTGACAGTCAATGCCGTACCTGGATTTGATGCTAATAAAGTTAAAGCTTATGGACCAGGTATAACTTAACAACTGAGGAAATAAACAATAACATGCTATAAAAATGTTTTACTTGCAACCATTTCTATAAAGATAATCATTATTTAATAAGTTAGTTGGCCGTCCAAACTATTGCTTTAATTCAGAATGAATCTGTAATCAATATTTGAAATGTTATATTTTTCAAATTTTTGTCAACAAGCATTTTAGTAGAAATTTAAAATCTGTAACATGATTAGTTCTTTCAAGCCTTTTAAACAAATAGAAAATATGTTGACTTTGTAGTACAATTTTTTAATTAAAAACGTATCTATTTTTTTTATTTTAAAGGGAATAAAATACCTTCTTTTTCTTTAGGCAAATTTTAAAACATCTAGACAATTAATGATTTATTAGATTCAGTTGTAAAAGTTATAAAAATGTTTGAAACAATGTCCAGGTCTGGAAGGAGGCATTACAGACCAGCCTGCGGTGTTCACCGTCGACATGAAAGGAGCGGGCAAAGGTGGGCTTGGACTGGGCATCGAGGGACCAGTGGAGACCCCCATGCAATGCCAGGATAATCACGACGGAACATGCCAGGTCGTCTACCAACCCACCAAGGCCGGGCCTTACGAGATCGCTGTCAAGTTCAACGACAAGCATGTACCAGGTTGGTGAAACACATTGTTATAGATAGATTTTATTGGAAGCAAATTGAATTGTAGCAGTCTTTTGTTTTAATATCTTTTAAAGTAAAGAAAAAATGTCAAAGCTTGGCTTTATATAAAGAGGCTGTTTTAGCTAAAATTTAAAGCATGTTTGTTGTTGAAGGTTTAAACATTTATCTTACACGGTTGTCGAGAGGCAGCGTGCTTGACTGGTGTACCGATGGTCACGGGTTTGAATCCATGTGAAGGCAAGGATTTGTTCCCGGGGCCTAGGGTGTCCCTGAGTCACCCAGCTCCGAATGGGTACCTAACACTAGTTAGGCGGCTGGGTGATACGTGGAACCCTCATAGCCGTGGCCTGTGAACGCTGCATCACTTGCCAACAGATCATCTGTCATGGTCTGTGGACGCAATTATCTTCTGCATAGAAGGAGCCTCTGTATAGATAAGATAAGATACACTTTTAGGATTTTTCAATATTTGGTTTTCAGGAAGTAAATGATTTTTAAAATTTTATAAAGTAATATCTGTGGTGGTAGGTTTTAGAAATATTTTTTCATATTTGATTGAGAATTTACTATAAAAACATGCAATATCTTTAACGAGTAGCAATAGTATAGCTAGACCTAAAGGCAATGATTTCACATGACCTTTATCAGGTAGCCCGTTCCGTGTGGGCATCAAGAACCCAGTGAACCCAGCCAAGGTCAAGGTCTACGGCCCAGGTCTTGACAGCGCTTTCGTGAAGGCAGGTGCCCCAGCCATCTTCACCGTGGACACAACAGAAGCAGGGGAGGCACCACTTGAGGTCACCTACACTGACAAGACTGGTGAGTGAGACTTTATTAGGCTATTCAACATGTGCTTACATAAGGAAGACGGAGAAGAGAAATTAGAGCTAATTAGTTCTGAAATATTGACATGGATGAAAACTTTTAAATAAAATAAATACTTCCAATATTTTTAAGCAGAAAGCAGTTTCAATGATAATGTAGGGTTGATTTTAAATAACTGTTAAAAAAAAATATTTAAAAAAAAATATATATATTTTTTTTCACACTTCGGCTTTACCCTTTTTAACATTAGCGAACTAAATATTAAAGTAAACCTTCACAATTCATTCATTATCAGTTCATTGAAACATCAAAATAAGTGTATTGTAGACAATGTCGTTACAAACTGAATCAGACCAATGGATACCATTTGTTGTTACAGGTGTAAAGAGACCAGCTGAAATTGTTCCAGTGGACGATGGTGTGTACCAGGTCACCTACATCCCAACAGCCGAGGGACCGTGCCAGGTGGATGTCAAGTATGCCAACCAGCATGTGCCCGAGAGTCCATTCAGGGTCAATGCCCAGCCTGGCGTGGATGCCAGCAAGGTCAAGGTTACAGGCCCGGGAGTCAGTGGCACCACGCCTGCCAGTTTGCCCGCCGCCTTCAAGGTGGACACACGTGCTGCTGGTGATGCAAATCTTGAAGTGTTCGTTAAGGTGTGTGGATTCTCTCTTGCCTTCCATTAGCTCCATCTTTATCTTTTACATAACTGAAGTCTTAACAATTTTTAAAAAATTCAAAAGTTAATGCTTACATTTTAAAAAAGTTTTAAAAAATTTTAAATAGATTTTAATCAATACTGAGCCCACACCAAAATTTATTTTATTATGAGCAAAGTTAGCAGGCCGCTATTTCCAAGTATAACATATTTATCAATGACTTTGTCAATTTTTGCATGGACAATGTCCCAATAGTAACACCAAGATGAAAGCCAATGATTGAAATGTCATGTAATGTAATGGTTCATATTCACTTTGTGTAAAATCTTGCATGTGAAACCTTGTTTCTGTCCTCGTAGCGCCCTGACGACACATTCATCCGACCATTCATCCAAGACAACCAGGACGGAACATTTGATGTTGTGTACACTCCCGAAGACTTGGGCGTCTATGACGTCACGGTTCAGTACGGAGGTCAGAATGTACCTGGCTCACCTTTCAACGTCAAGGCCACACCCACTGGAGATGCCAGCAAGTGCAAGATTACAGGTAAATAAAGAGACACCTTTATGGGACTAAGACAAATAGTGCAGTGTACTTTGTATTCATTACTCTCGATGAAATGCAACAAACTGTTTTTATTTGAATCAACCTCATACTGTAATGAAAAGTCTATTGTTTTTTATATTAGACCATGATGTCAGTGCTATAACTATGATTGGATGTTTTAGACCTAAAACAACTTTTTGCATTTTGTCCATAATCATTTATCAGCTTAAAATAAAAATGCAAAATACACAAAAAATCAGTAATCAAAACAATAAATTAAAGCTTTAATTTATTGTTCTGATTACAAAATTTGTTTGTGTATTTTGTATTTTAATTTAAAAGCTTTATCGCAGTCCTAATCTATATGATTTATTAAAATAAAAATGGCTTTTTGTAGTGAATATTAATTGATGCAGGAGTGCATTGGTGAGGTAAAGAGATGGATGACTTTCAGCAAGCTCAAGCTGAATGACGATAAGACAGAAGCACTCTATTTTGCAACAATAAATCACACAGTACTTTGTCTCTTGCGAATTCTATCCAGGTGGCTAGTTCTGATATACTGTTCAAAACATCGACTAGGAATCTTGGCTACATTATTTCTGACAACATGTCTACCAACAACTTCATCAATCACATCTGTCGCTCTGCCTACACCGCCATTCGTCAGATCAGCTCATTCCGTCATTACTTAACAGTTAGTGCAACAAAAACTCTAGTCTGTGCTCTTGTTCTAGCTCGCATTGATTATTGCAATTCTCTTCTGTCAGGTGCACCAAAACAATGCATTGAAAAACTACAGAAAGTTCAAAATTCAGCTGCCAGACTAGTTCTTAAGGCAAAAAAAACGTGACCATGTTACTCCGCTACTTTACTCACTTCATTGGCTACCCATAAAAGCTTGAATTGATTACAAACTGGCTGTTCTCTGTCACAACTTCTTTTCTGACTCATCTCCTTCCTATCTTACTGAACTTCTGTTGGTCTACTCACCCAGTCGTCAGCTACGCTCTTCTGCAGACACACGTATTCTCTGTGTTCTTAAGACACGAACTAAAACTTTTGGTGATAGGTCACTCTCTTTTTGTGCAGCTAAACAATGGAATTCTCTACCATTACACATCCGTAGTATTCCAACTACCAAGTCCTTCAAGACTGCACTTAAGACGCATCTTTTCAAAATGTATTTACAAAATTAATGAAACAACATTTGTTTTAATGATTAGCGTAGCTTATGTGTAATGTACTGTCCTTTAATAATATAATAATAATAATGTAATGTACTGTCCTTTATGTTGTTATTATGGTATGAATATTTATTTTAAATATTATATGTATGTTATGATCTCCATGTAAAGCACTATGAGCCCGGTTCCCTACTGGGATACAGCGCTATATAAATGATCAATTATTATTATTATTAATATTATAAAAACGAAAAATAAGTATAATAAAAAACAAATGCTTTATGCATCAGCCCTAAATATTATTCAAGTTCTATAGGAAAAGGTATTCCTCTTTATATTATTTAAGTTCTAGACTAAAGTCATCCTCTTTATATTATTTAAGTTCTAGAGTAAAGTCATCCTCTTTATATTATTTAAGTTCTAAACTAAAGTCATCCTCTTTATATTATTTAAGTTCTAAACTAAAGTATTCCTGTTTCAGATGGTAATGACAAAACCATCCCAGTTGGCAAGGAGACCGTCATAACCGTCGATGCATCCCAGGCTGGTGTCGGCAAAGTGACATGCCGCATTCGATCCCCGACTGGCAGTGACATTGACATCGACATCATCGACCAGGGTGACGGCACCTTCTCCATCTCGTTCACGCCCCAGTTCCCAGGCCCCTACACCATAGAAATCAAGTTTGGCGGGGAGCTTGTTCCCAATGGAAGCTACACAGTACAGGTACGTGGTGACAAACTTCTGCCCAACATCATCTCTGTCACATTTGTCCTTGTTGTTTGCGGTTCCCCCCAAGATTGTTGTGATTCTGTCATCTCTCACTTATTCCATACCATGACATGATACACCTGCTGCCAGAGATAATGTCGCCTCTATTAAGTTACCTAATAGTAGCAGAAAACTTGAACCAAACATTCCGACTGATATATTTGCCCATGGCGGCTGTTAACAGTTTTTTTGTTGTTTTTTTGTCAGTGTGCCCATTAGCGTTATAGCTATAAAAGAAATAAAATCTTAGAAAATATATTTGAGTCACTTTACTTAAACCTAATTTAATTCAAATCATTCGAGAAGAAACAATTCCTTGGACTGCATCTCACTCATGCAGCCTAATGGCTTTCTAAGAACTTTATGTTATTCAGTAGTTGCAGGAACAAATCTGAAAACAACGGATGTAATATTAAAAATATAAGTTTGATTATTTGGTGTTTTGAAATACACTAACTGGAGTATCATCTTGAGGATGTCTCTTAAAAAATAACAGACCCTTGAGGATAATAGTTAGGGATTTGGCGAGGTAGTTCTAAGAAAGGGTTTGGTGAGGTAGCTCTAAGAAAGGGATTTGGTGAGGTAGTTCTAAGAAAGGGATTTGGTGAGGTTGCTCTTGATAGGTATTTGGTGACGTAGTTCTAAGATAAATAGAATGTTTTTTATATAGTCAAACATAAAACTTACTGCAGACAATGTCATCTTGATCATTTTTATGTGTGTTCGACACTACAAATTAATTACCATTATGAATAATAAATTAAAAATAAATAAACATGTTAGATACCTGGAGAAACAAAATCTAAATCTATGCAGGCATCAAAGTCATCTCAGGCTTAAAATTAAAGTGTACAAATTTAAACTCATGACTTCAATTGTGGTAATTAAGATAAAATTAAAGTGTACAAATTTAAACTCATGACTTCAATTTTGGTAATTAAGATAAAATTAAAGTGTACAAATTTAAACTCATGACTTCAATTTTGGTAATTAAGATAAAATTAAAGTGTACAAATTTAAACTCATGACTTCAATTGTGGTAATTAAGATAAAATTAAAGTGTACAAATTTAAACTCATGACTTCAATTGTGGTAATTAAGATAAAATTAAAGTGTACAAATTTAAACTCATGACTTCAATTGTGGTAATTAAGATAAAATTAAAGTGTACAAATTTAAACTCATGACTTCAATTGTGGTAATTTAGATAAAATTAAAGTGTACAAATTTAAACTCATGACTTCAATTGTGGTAATTAAGATAAAATTAGCTGACACTATCTTTCTCAGGAGCCATATGATGTGATGGTATGGAATTATTTCACACCTGTCTTGAACACTCTGTTACTAAAGTAACATTTCTACCTGAATACTCACATAACAATTTTTTCTATTTCCTTCTTCTTTCATCCAACATGGAAATAATTCATATTCACATCTCTATATACTTAAGTCATATTTTTTGTTTATATATATTGTCTGTGTTGGTTTCTATGGCCTAACTTACTAGCCTCCAAAATGTTATGTATATAAGGACCACATTAAAGAGCCTCAATTATAAACAGGCTTTGTTACAGAAACACCTGTTACAAAGGCGCATTCTTCTAAAATAATTGAGGGCTGTTATATTTACAGACTACTTGCTATTAATTCCATTATTTCCAACACAGCCACTAATGCAAACGTTGTTCTTACATTGTTTCTCCAACACTGTCTTATCTCTGTCACTAATGCAAACGTTGTTCTTACATTGTTTCTCCAACACTGTCTTATCTCTGTCACTAATGCAAACGTTGTTCTTACATTGTCTCTCCAACACTGTCTTATCTCTGTCACTAATACAAACGTTGATCTTACATTGTCTCTCCAACACTGTCTTATCTCTGTCACTAATACAAACGTTGATCTTATGTCATTTCTCTGTCTAGCACTGTCAATCTCCCGTCTGTTGGCACTCGGCATGTTTTGGAGTTAAGTCTATTCACTTTCAATCTATTGGCCAACAATAACAAAACTTTCAATCTATTGGCCAACAATAACAAAACTTTCAATCTATTGGCCAACAATAACAAAACTTCTCAATCTATTGGCCAACAATAATAAAACTTTCAATCTATTGGCCAACAATAACAAAACTTCTCAATCTATTGGCCAACAATAATAAAGCTTTCAATCTATTGGCCATCAATAACAAAATTACATCTGAACAAATAAGAAATATACACGAATTCTACTTTAAAAAATCTGGTTCATGAGCCTAATATCAAACCGAGAGTTATTTTCAATCTAACTGGTGTAAGATTAGACTCTAGGGATATTAAGGGGATATAGGGGTGGGGGTTTACCACTGGGGGCACTTCATTTAATTTTACTTCACAACTCCATCCATCGGTATGTATATTAGTCTGTTTGAAACTTTGAAATTGAATTGAATTGTTCTATTGGCTTGAACTTTTTCACACATGCCTATCATCGCTGTCGTTAGATGTTAGCAAATAAAAATATAATCATTTTGTTTAAAAGTTGTCTTTTATTGGATTTGAACTGATTACCTTTTAATTGAATTCACAATCAGACCTTATGCTACCTGAAAAAAACATGTGTTTAAAGAAAATGTGAAGTAATCTGCCCTGCTACTGAGTCTGTCTTGTCAGTCTGGATATTTGTGAGTTTCAACTTACCCACCTGTATGATAGTCTGCCAGGAATGTTTTGAACAAACTGAAAAGAAATGTTCATTGTCTATTAAATACATCGGCCATTAAGTACTTGCTTTCTAATCTCAATGTAGTGGGTTCAAATTCAAGCAAAAAAGATCATTCAAAATAATAACCTTTTTTTGAAAAATGCAGTATAATCTATTTATTAGTGTATTCGTATCTTTATGTTATATTGATCCACTTCTCTGCCATTTTAAATTTCAGTCACAATATTTGACAAATTATCATAAAAAATTGTCAAAGTAAATATGGATGCAGAATTGTTGACGTGTTGCATTTGCAACTTTCTGTAGTCTCGTAGTGTTGGCCACTGTAGCAACATTTCTTTTGTTGCATCGTTAACACTGTACATTTTGTAAACAAACAATAGCTAATGAATTTTTAAAGAGAACAATAATATTACATGTAATTTTTAAAAAAAACTTGTAAAAATCAGTGATTTAAGAATATTTTTAATGAGCAATATTTGAACATTTTCACTTGCAGTTGGAAAAATAAAATTGTGGAATTTGGAATTCGAGAGATATTTTCTTTACATGATCTCCTCGACATGAACTTGGTAAAACAAACATTGAAGAAGTAGACGTGTAATATAAGTCGTGTCTTGTGCCTTTGTTAAAATGAACAGTCAAGTCTATCAAACCTTTAAGAAAATGTATTACAGATGTGGTAAGATGGACTTGAGTTGCTGGTGGCCAGAATTCAATGTACGCCTACGTGTGCTTCTATATACACTCTACTCTGTGAGACTCTTTAGCTTTGAGAAGGAACTCACGCATTATTTAAATATGGCCATAGCGGTAGACCATACAACGTATGAGCGAAGTTGGAAGTGGTGGCTTATCTTGACAACGCTGTTCTTACCTGGCCTCCCTCCGTTTGAGTTAGTTGACTACCAGAAGGCCTCCTCTATGGATTACGTGTCATGAACATTCTTAAATATTGCTATTCATCACTTTTTGGTCAAGGCACCCACAAGTCAAGTCTCATGTAACTCCTCATGGGTTCATGCAGTATTATTTAAGAACAGTTTAGCTTGCTACAGTTCATGCAGTATTATTTCATAATAGTTTAGCTTGCTACAGTTCATGCATCATTATTTAAGAACAGTTTAGCTTGCTACAGTTCATGCAGTATTATTTAAGAACAGTTTAGCTTGCTACAGTTCATGCAGTATTATTTCATAACAGTTTAGCTTGCTACAGTTCATGCAGTATTATTTAAGAACAGTTTAGCTTGCTACAGTTCATGCAGCATTATTTAAGAAGAGTTTAGCTTGCTACAGTTCATGCAGCATTATTTCATAACAGTTTAGCTTGCTACAGTTCATGCAGTATTATTTCATAACAGTTTAGCTTGCTACAGTTCATGCAGTATTATTTCATAACAGTTTAGCTTGCTACAGTTCAAGCAGTATTATTTCATAATAGTTTAGCTTGCTACAGTTCATGCAGTATTATTTCATAACAGTTTAGCTTGCTACAGGCGTGTGCACCACTCACACCCCCACCAGCCACTACCCCCCACCCACCTGTAGAAAACAAGAACCTGTCGGAGCCAGACAACTCTAGGGGAGCAGGTGCTGATGGGGTGTGGTGTCGGAGCCAGACAACTCTAGGGGAGCAGGTGCTGATGGGGTGTGATGTCAGATTAGAGAACCCATAAAACAGGACAGTTGCCCATTTTAGATTGGAGGGGCCACGACCTCGGCCTAGACTTGGGTCCTTATCTTACCTCACTGATGCATTTTATTGTCGGTCCTACTTCCTTGCCAGTGGTAGATGAGAATTTGTTTAAAAAATGACTTTTCTTTGGAATTTCTTCAGAGTTTTTTTGAAGTGACTAAATACTGCAAAGAAATACAATGTGTAAAGCACAAAGAATGTTGCGTTTTGGGCTTGTACAAATTCACTTTAAAAGTACACCACCTTGTGCGTTGTTAAATGATGTATAGTTGTATGATGTATAGTTTATGTGTTGTATGAGTATAGTTTGCATCTAATTTTAAGTTATTTGTTGTTTTTTATTGTTAAGTTTATTCTGCTGAAAAAGATGGCCAAAGCGTTATTTTCAGTGTTCTGCACTTGGCAACGATCTCTGAATGCCTTTCAAAGTTTTCGCGTGTTTCACATTCGTTCAAGACGTCCGTCCCCGTCTTCCACCTGTAACTTTGGCTGAATTTTGCTATTGGAAGAGTCACTTAAGCTGCAAATTTAATTTAAATTTCCTAATAAAAAGATCTTATCTATTTTTATCCGCCCTTATTTGACCAACATGGCACCCACCTCCTGTAGCTGCACAGTGTATCCCAACGTTTCACTAATAGTTTTAGTTATCATTTTTGTGAACATCTAACCTCAGTTACATCTTATCTCAGCCAATATCGTAGTTGGTTCATCTCCTAGCCCTACACCCACTCGACCACCCCCCTCCCATACTTCTACCTTAAACTTGCTGCCAGGAGCATCTCCTCTCCCTTCCTCTGAACAGGAAGCTGGCTGTACACTTTCTTAAAGCTATAAAACTGTTGGTATTTGTCACTGGCTGTGTGTGCTGTTTAATGCTGTGATAATTGGTCGCTCCTTGTCATTTGTTCATATACAATTATTATATTATATAGGAAAAAAGTAAGTAAGTTGTTGATTATCTGCAAGTGCTCCATTGTTTCAATGGCTGTGTTGAGTTTGATCTTCTAACTTCACAGAAAATATTTTTTGTTGTGTTCATTTAAAATTAATTTTTTTAAAAAAAGTATTATTTTTTAGATGATATTGGTAAAGGCGGGTGATTTAAAGTTTAAAAAAAAGGATTTCGGTATTAGTCTCAAGACATTTTCGGTTGAGAATGGAAGAGATGATGTTAGTAAAACAGTTTAGCAGAAAAGTTGAAATTACTGGAACAAGTTAGAAACTAACAAGTAGTTCAAAACCTTAAATCGCAATACTGCTAATTGTGTTATTCCTGGCTACAATCGATTTTTGGTCATAATTCAAACAATAAATATTTCAATAAGGAAAAGTAAGAATAGAAAAAATGTTGGTGGAGGTATAGTGAAGTAAAACATTTTATTTTAAAAAGTCAGCGCAATCCGTCGTTTTGTAAGGGGAGTGTAATCTTGGCCCGCCGTCCTCTACTGGCTGTTCTCTACGTGATTTCAGGGTTATCTCCCGTGGACATGTTAACATTGTTATTATAACTTTTTTGGAGATCTCACGCGTGAACTCAACGTTCTTAAATGTCGTTGTGATTCTAAGTACAAGTAGTTTATTGAATTATGTGTTAAAGTGTTTTAACACAGCAGGGCCAGCCATCAAACGGTTTATCTGCCAGATAAACTTGACAATGATTTAATACTACAAGTCTCATCATATTGGAACTTGTCTTTCCTAACTTTCACGTACTCTTGCCTCCTCATTTTTTAATTGTAAATATTAAATAAGTATTCGAAGCAACTACAATTAAATGTAAATAAACGTTCAACAACAAACAAAGAAAACTACACGAACCCAACATCCTCATTTCATCATTCACTTTATTTTATAACCACTATGTATTCTAATAATTTTTCTGATCCTAATGATATAAATAGTATCCTAGATTTGTAAAGATTCATTTTCAAGAAAACTTAAATTATTTTAACAATAGCAAGCAACCCATGCATAATAGAGAAAATGAGTAGCAAAAATGAACTATTGCTGATACAATATCTCATGAACAAATTGGTTAGACTTGAATCTCAGCATTGTGACTGTTTCAACTGTTTGCTTTGATGAACAACCCACCCCCTCACCCATTTCACCCTCACATCTTGATCGCATGATTTGCATGTTGTTGATGAGTTGTTCCCCTTTGTGTCTTTTATTAGGCAGTACTGGAGGAAGAATACGAAGCTTACCTGGCCTCAAAGGTGAGTTTATTAACATTACATTTCTCATTGTAGTATCTGACTAGAGCTGCTTACAATTTCAGTCTCTCATGTTTGTTTAAATTCAATTTTTGTTGTAGTAGACTGCATTCAAATCTGCGACTAAATGGAATCTGATTTTTATTTAGTATACATATTTTAAAATTAAGAATTTAGATAAATGATTTACATAATTGAATGTTACCATTTTTCACTATATGTTAATTTAAATATAGTCAAATTCATGCATGACTTTTTAGCCATTCAAATTTTTTTAACAGTTAAAAATTTGCCTACTTTCAAAAAACCATTTTAGTTGAACTGATAATATTATATAATCATTTAAACTAGATCTGAAATTCAACGTATAAAATATGGATCACTCGAGAAAATGAAAATCAATAAAAACTGTAATTTTTAATAATACCAATTTCCAATGCGCTGACATGGAACAATTAACCCTGAGCTTTTTATTGGTTTTTAACCTTTGCCCATCCACTTATTCCTGTGTTGTGTTGAATGTTATTAAGACGGAACGTTTAACCTCTGTGTTCATTAGGTGGGTGAGGAGTTCCTCAGTGCAGACCGTGTCGATTCTCTCCACTCAGTGGCTCCTGGCTCAGGCTTGTTCCAACCTGTGGACTTCACCATACCAGTTGGACCCATCTTCAATTTTGTCTCAGGTAAGAACTTAAGACAACTGCACATTCTGTTGCAAGATCCTGCTGGCAAGACTTAAGATATTAGGGAACATTTCAATAATATGAAACTTGTTTGAAAAAAGTATCTATTTGTTAATTATTATTTTCCAAAGCAATTTTTTTAAATAAGATATTACACATATATCTAAACTTATTGCTGATCATCCAGATTTATAATGATAGCCCCAAGTTAAAAAAAAATTTCATTTAAAATATCAATATTTGTAAACAGACTATTGTTATATGTAATTTATTTGGACAACAGGTATTATAAATCATTGATTTATTAGTGAAATGAAATGGTTGTAGAAATATTCTGTCACAGCTTTATCTGAATAGCGATTGCTTTATGTTTATTTTGATATCTGACGTTTCCCCAGCTACCGTTGTGATGCCGTCTGGAAAGCGTGCCTATCCCAACATTGAGGATAACAAGGACGGCACAGTGACCGTCAGGTACCAGCCCACGGAGACAGGCCTGCATCAGCTGCACATGCAGTACAACAACGAGGAGATCGAAGGTCAGACACTTTAATAGTTTAAACCAATCGGTGTTGAGGGAGAGGATTTTAAAATTATTTTTGTGTCTTTGAACAATGCTAAAACAGGGAACTATGATAGTGCAAAGTAGTAATGATACATAAGGCAATTAATTCTAACTCGGAAATACAACACAAAGATAATCTAATACAACTGTCAGACACAGGGATAAAAAGCACTTTTCTTATTCCTTATGGAAGAACAAAGACATACAAATTCTCGTTCTTCCCATCTGGAATTCAGACGTGGAATGGGTTAACTGAGGAAACCAGGAAAACCAAACCTCTATCAACATTTAAAACTCTTATAAAAATGCAAGATTAGACATAAACCATGGATAAGCGTTGGACGCAATAATCTTCTGTATAAAAGGAGCGTCTCTAACAGATAAAATAAGTTAGTGTCTTTCCATGTTTGAACAATGCTAAAACAACAAACTGTAACTATAATTGTGTCTCTCCATTTCCCAGGAAGCCCCTTCTTGTTCCATGTTGAAACCATTGACTCTGGCTACGTGACAGCCTATGGTCCAGGTCTGAGCCATGGTGTAGTACATGAACAAGCTGTGTTCACAATCAACACCAAGAACGCTGGAGCAGGTGGGTGACTCTTTCTTCAGTCAATGTATAACATATAAACAGGGTATTCTTTAGCCTGTAACACTTTTATTCAGGTGGGTGACTCTTTCTTCAGTAAATGTATAACATATAAACAGGGTATTCTTTAGCCTGACAGGACGTAACACTTTTATTCTTTCGTTATATTCGTTTTATTTGTGTACTATTTGTTCGTTGAGGAAGGCTTTTTGCCGAAACGTACGCTGTTGTGTTACGTCCTGTCAGGCTAAATAATACCCTGTTTATATGTTACACATTTACTAATTTAAAAGCCTGGTTGCAGTCTCGCCCCCATTATTTTATTGACTCTTTCTTCATACATTCATTTCTTTCTTTAACTCAACATCGCTGCTCTTTGAGCATCCCATAATATTAAGTAGGGTCAGGGGCGTCACTGCGGGGATCGCACCGGGTGACACCAGCATGAGGGGTGACACCATCACAAGGGGTGACACCAAAACGTAAAGTTCTCTATGGTTCAGTAATTTGGCACTGGCAGACTTGAAGGAGGCCTTTGGGGATAGTCGTGAGGGGGTTACATCATGAGCTACCGCACTGGGTGACCCCAACCCTTGTGACACCTCTGAGTAGTGTGAAACATGAACAACTCATCATGACAAGCATTCTAATAATTCATATAAATCCTACATATAATATAATTTTGTCAATATTATTAATATTAAATAAGAACACCGACACGGTTAATAAACTGATGTATTAAATTTGTCCAATGAATCAACAGGAGGCCTGTCCCTGGCCATTGAAGGCCCCTCAAAGACAGAGATCCAGTGCAAGGACAATGAAGATGGCACCTGCACAGTCTCCTACCTGCCCACAGCCCCTGGAGAGTATCAGATTACAGTCAAGTTTGCAGACAAGCACATTGCTGGCTCACCCTTCACCGCTAAAGTTACACGTAAGTTACACACTTTGTCATGCTAAAGTTACTCGTAAGTTACACAGTTTGTCATGCTAAAGTTAAAAGTGAATATGGAATCACTTGCTGGTTGTACATGTTATCACTTGCTGGTTCTATATCTAAAACATTTCTACACTCCACAGCTGGAGAGCCCAGACGCAAGAACCAGATTTTGGTTGGAAGCAGTTCAGAAGTGTCCCTCAAGGTCACCGAGCAGGACATCGAGAGCCTGACGTCCACAATTATTTCCCCATCTGGTCGTGAGGAACCTTGCTTCCTTAAGAGACTGGCCAACGGACACTTGGGTACGTTGACATCGTGCACACCTGTACTTAGTTTCACCTGAAAATCAGTTTCATCGATTATGTGTCCTTTGTAGCAGATATGGTCTAGCCATCTTGCTTTAATATCACCCTAGAAATACTTGCTGTGTCCATGAGTGGGGTAGATCATGTCTTGTAGATGTTAGAAACTTGTTTGAAATATTCTTGTGAAATATTTAAATACTTGCTGTGTCCATGAGTGGGGTAGATCATGTCTTGTAGATTCTAAAACTTGTTTAATATATTCCTGTGAAATATTTCTATAGGTATCACCTTCACACCCCGTGAGACTGGAGAGCACCTGGTCAACGTCTTCCGCAACGGTCAGCACATCGCCAACTCACCTTTCAAGATAACGGTCGGAGAGAGCGAAATCGGCAATGCAAACAAGGTCAAGGTTTACGGCAAAGGTCTGGAGCAGGGAATGGCCAATGAGGTCAATGAGTTTATTGTTGACACACGTGAGGCTGGTAAGTTGTGGGCAACAATTTTTAAACTTTAAATTTTTTATTGACGGCCGTTGATCAGTCTCAAAAATAGAGATTTTTAAAACTCAAAAACTCCCCTTTTTTGAAATGTGTTTAGTGTTGACAATATAGTTTTAATAGTCTAATAACACATAGTCTGTACTTAATGTACTTTTTTCTATAGTTTTATTGGATCAGTAAATGAAAAAAATAAGAACAATATGTTAACATTGTATTCAAGATAGTTTATGTCTTGGTTCTGTCCCAGGCTATGGTGGAATGTCTCTGTCCATTGAGGGACCCAGCAAAGCTGACATTGAATGCCATGATAATGAAGATGGTACATGCCGTGTGACCTACAAACCTACTGAGCCAGGAACCTACATCATCAACATCAAGTTTGCTGACCAGCATGTTCCAGGTGAGCCCCTTGCACGTTTGTGGTCAGTCTTATTTTAGAATCCCTCAGACTCTTGTTGATCTGCAAGGTTAGTTCGTTCTTTGAATTAGCACATCCCAACGTCCTGAAGAGTTCTGCTAGTGGTCCTCATCCCAACGTCCTGAAGAGTTCTGCTAGTGGTCCACATCCCAACGTCCTGAAGAGTTCTGCTAGTGGTCCTCATCCCAATGTCCTGAAGAGTTCTGCTAGTGGTCCTCATCCCAATATCCTGAAGAGTTCTGCTAGTGGTCCTCATCCCAATGTCCTGAAGAGTTCTGCTAGTGGTCCTCATCCCAATGTCCTGAAGAGTTCTGCTAGAGGTCCTATCCCTCAGTTTATATTCCAGAAGCCCGTTAGCTTGTTGCACTGTTGTGAAATGTTGCAGAAAGCAGGCTCGGATTTATGTTTAGAGGCAGTATGAAAGCAGAGTGAGCTCTCCACTGTCCAATAAACATGCTACTATACACAGTTTAAGCTACAAAAATAAATTGCAATTTTTTTTGTTTTTATTTATGCCATGTAGCAACAGTGCACCGATTAAAAGAAATTATTAAAACTCGTTTCAAACCGTTTTGACCAAATGATGCTTGATTAATGATAGAAATACCAAAGCTGTTTTTCTTTTTATTTAATATGTTAAGTATTTTTAATGTATCAACTTCCTGGCTACCGTGTTGTTGTTTTCTACAATATCTAACAAAGCCAAATTTATCATTGCTTTTTATAGTTGTTTTTTTTTATTTTAAATTTTTGCTTTAAAAAACAACAGAAATGAACATCTACATTGATTATGTTCAATATTTGTGATTCCAGGCAGTCCATTCACTGTCAAGATTGGAGGTGAGCCCTCGGCTAAAATCACAGAACGCATCACACGTCACAAGGAAGCTGCTGACATCACACACGTGGGCAGCCAGTGTGAGCTGAGCTTGAAGATTCCAGGTAAGATATTCAAACCTACCATCAAATAACATATTCAAACCTACTGTCAAATAACATATTCAAACCTACTGTCAAATAACATATTCAAACCTACTGTCAAATAACATATTCAAACCTACCGTCAAATAACATTTTCAAACCTACAGTCAAATAACATATTCAAACCTACCGTCAAATAACATATTCAAACCTACCGTCAAATAACATATTCAAACTTCTGTCATATTTCTTGTTTAGAAATAAGCAGATACCTCTTTGTAAGCTACCAGCTAAAATATCAGCCTCGAAATGTGAGAAATGCACAAGATTAAATCCTATATTGGACATTGAGCTTAGCTTAATTTAGCCACAAAAATGTATTTACAAAACCAGAGCTGTATTGTGTTGTTTATCTGTTGATAAAGGATTTATTTTATTTTCAACAATACTCACACAATCAAATTGAAATACTTGCTACTATTTGTTGTGCTATCATAATAGATCACATAGTTATTTAGATACAAGAGGATTCTTGTTGGTTTTAATGTTAAATTGACACTCAAACTCTCCACTGACTTGGCAGATGTAAGAAATGAAACAGGTTTAACATTACAAATAAATTGAAGGCAGCTTCATTTAGTGTGTATTGGGTGTGTTGTGGTGTATGTGATCATCAACATATACAATGTACATTAACATTTGATGAAGTCTATCATTTTCTTTTGTAACTACAATTTCCCACATTTTCACCTTTGTATGATACTGCTACCTTACTTACCCTAACCCTGTAGGTATTGAGTAACTCTAACAACTGCTTGTTTCTTTTATCCCTGATATATTGAGCCTGCCTGTTTGCGCTTTAAATAGAAAGCCAATCTGGCAGTTTATCTGGTAGAAAGAAGCCATGGCGGGTGGTGCAGGTAGGAGATATCCGTAGGGATGTGTACCTGCAGACTCTGCTGTTTTGTAGGGATCTGTACCTGCAGACTGTTGTTTTTTCTTAAGTCACCTGCTGACTAAATGTCAGCCTATAATAAGATTTATATTGCAAATAATGTCAGTTTTTTTATTATAATTTTTTATTTTTACAATTTTCACAAAAAAAGTTTTCAATTCCTTTATGTGTATCAGGTTTGTTAATCTGACCTGAACTTTAAATATCAATGCCCAATTTTCCCCTTGAATTTAGAGTCATTTGTTTGCTGCTGTTCAACCTGTGATAATCCACTGTTATTGATATTGGTTCAGGGTTTCTCAAACTACATGATTTGTCTATCTTGGTACAACCATTTAATTAGAACTGTTAGTTTAAATCAGGCATGTGACCTTATAATGATGTGATTACTCTATTGACAGTGGTCAAATTGGAGAATTGTGGAAGTGTTAAGCAATAGTCAAAATTGGGTTTGTGTTCTAAACAAATATGGTTTTTAAAAAAAAATTTAAAAGTTCAATTTTTTTTTAAATGTCGAAACAAGATTTACTCACATGTTGTGTTCTAAATCAGTGAATTCCTAAATTTTCCTGAAAATCTTTCAACAAAAAACAATAACAGTTGTTACAGCCATTCAAGAATATTTGTTAATGAACTTAATGGTTATGCTTTTTTAAAAATGTATTTCCTATCACTATTACTGGACATGCTGCTTTCATTGCAGCAGTATTTATTGGAGATTAACTCAGTTATTAAGTATTGGCTTCATTAAATATAAGTTCAGAAGTTGAAACTGCACCTGAGAAACCAAAATACTAGGAACCCAATGTTTTAACTTGTTTTGTACCCACATGCATTCTAAACATCATGAAGGTTTTCATTTTAAAGAATAATACAATTTCCCTTGACTGTAGTTCGGACAAAATATGGGTGAGACTGCAATCAAGCTTTTAGATAGATAAATATATTATTAAAACAGGGTATGTATAGGTCTGACAAGATGTCACAGATCAACATTCGTTGTTCTGTGAGATCTTGTCAGGCCCTGTTTGTAATAACATATATATAATTTATGTATGTTAGTTCACATGTTCAAAGTTGGTAAAATTTGTTACCACCCAGGAAACAATATCTATCTGGAACTTGTGTATTTCAGGAGGCTAGCAATAAGCAATGTGCAAGTTGAAACAGGTGCTTCTTTCCTTACACCTGTCTGCAGGTGGCAGCTTTCCAAATTTAAAGCTATTCAGAGCTTTACAATATTTCCCTTTGAAAGGAGAAACAGAAGATACAACTTTGATTTTAGTGCAATCTGTCTCTGAATGTGCTTGATTTATAGTTTGGAAAGCTATTTATAGTTAGATTTGGTTTTCTAGTGAATTCTATTTACATCAGTTGTGTAAGTAGGATGTAAGTGAGTTGATTTTTCAATGTTATTGACTAGGAATGGAAATGGCTTTTAAAAAAAAACTGAACAGATTTGATTTAAACATGATGGAAAAAAAAAGCAGAATTCAATTTAATATTAATAGTGCTTATTTGAACTTACAAGTACATCCTGCTTGGTACAGTGCTTATTTGAACTTACAAGTACATCCTGCTTGGTACAGTGCTTATTTGAACTTACAAGTACATCCTGCTTGGTACAGTGCTTATTTGAACTTACAAGTACATCCTGCTTGGTACAGTGCTTATTTGAACTTACAAGTACATCCTGCTTGGTACAGTGCTTATTTGAACTTACAAGTACATCCTGCTTGGTACAGTGCTTATTTGAACTTACAAGTACATCCTGCTTGGTACAGTGCTTATTTGAACTTACAAGTACATCCTGCTTGGTACAGTGCTTATTTGAACTTACAAGTACATCCTGCTTGGTACAGTGCTTATTTGAACTTACAAGTACATCCTGCTTGGTACAGTGCTTATTTGAACTTACAAGTACGTCCTGCTTGGTACTCAAAAAGTTGTGAAGTAGAAACATTTTCTTTTTGATGTCTGAATAGCATAAGGACACCTGAGTTTTTTTTCCCAATTAAAGCACTCCAGAAATAGCCTCAGAAGAAGCATGACACCAAAATAGCCCAAGAACTGCCAGTTATAAAATTCTTTATGAGCCCAGTTTTCCTATAACTCTAAGAAGTATTTTTAAAAAGAAACAACAAAACAGGGCACACCTGAGTGTGCAGTCTATCCAAGTTGTCTGAGGCAATTTAACCCACTGATTAGATTACCCCCTCCCCCTCACACACATCCAACCCCCCCCCCACACACACACACAAAAACACACACCTTCCTAAACCAGGTTGGTCCCCTAGAGGTGGCTCACACTTCCAGGTAGAGACAGGCCTAAACAGATTCAATATCTTGTCTCAGTTGGGAATGTAGAAAGTGTTGTGATTTTTTAAATACTCAAATCCAATTTTCTAAAGTTACAAAATAAATTACCTGGTGCATTTAAAAAGTGAAGTATAGTCTTTAAGTTCTAGTTCAGGTGCGTTTTTTCACAGATCATTCATATTAAGATTTTTAGTTAACTTCGTCGAGACAAGAAAATAGCCTAACTTATATTGTGTTTTGATCATTCTACAAGATAATACAAGTACATGTACAAGCTATTTTTAAAAGTGGTGATTATGTAATGGAATCGGAAGGCGGCTTCCAGTGCACGAGTTACCACATTTCTAGTGTCAGCCAAATATCGCCTCTTCTAATAAGAGAGCTACTAGTCTTCTGTTTGTGGCAAGTGGCGCCAGCTGACACCGGTGCTCAATGATCAGTGCTGTAGCTCAACTTAATTCTTGAACTTTATTTTTGGATGATAATTGTTTTTTTTTAATTTAATGTTATAAAATAATCCTCATTTGTAAAAACATTGGGGTCTCATTCTCTGAAATTCATACATTGTTGATTAATTCAATCAAAAATTAGATGAAACTTTTTGAAAAAAGTAGCTTCTTATAATAAGATACAGACTCGTTGGTTATACTGGATTCTTTAAAGTTTAAAAGTCTGCTGGGACATGAAAATATTTTTCACTAGTATTCACTGGTAACTTGTGTAATTTCAAATCTCATTCTAGTTATTGTTGAATTTGGCAAAGAAATTTTTTAAAATTTTACTACATTTTGTCTTTCCCAGGCCCAATTATTTGGAAATGATAATAAAATATGAACGTTTTTACAGATAAAAAATTTAATCCCACTATACTGTATTCTAAATATACTGCGCTTCAAATTTGTGCCGTTATAGTAGTACAGTAGTAGTACAGTAGTAGTACAGTAGTAGTACAGTAGTAGTACAGTAGTAGTACAGTAGTAGTTTCAGTAGTGGTCATATAATTTAGTTTGTCTCTGATAACTTTTCAATGTACTTTGAATGGTGTTGTCAGCAAAGTTGGAGCACTAGAGCATAGACACACACTTAGATTGTTGGTGAGGCAGTGCCAGTTTACAAAAATGTCAGTTACCTATAGCACACATCCTATAATGACTACTCATCCCATAATGACTG
The DNA here is from genome assembly GCA_944989445.1 of Ampullaceana balthica. Classification (NCBI taxonomy): domain Eukaryota; kingdom Metazoa; phylum Mollusca; class Gastropoda; family Lymnaeidae; genus Ampullaceana; species Ampullaceana balthica. Next base: position 227,878 of record CALYLW010000217.1, read on the forward strand.
GTCATTCTGTAGTGACCACTCACCCTGTATTGACCAACAATCCGATAATGGTCATTCATAAGTCTCAGCCACCGCCCGCTGTGGAAGTACCGATAACTATTAAAAAACCAGAGACCTACACAGGTTTGTCCTAAGTTACATTTCACTGTTATGCTGTAATATTGCTCATTGGCTATTAGTTATGTTAAAATTAGGGATGTACCGGATTCAAATTGTTTTGAGCAGGATGTGGCCGGACTTATGAAGTGAAATCCAGCCTGAACGGGAGACGGATTTGAAAAAATGGCCGGATTCTGGATTTGCCGGAGCTATTATATAGATATATATTTTATGACTCTACCGGCCAGCCGGATTTATAAAGTGAAATTCTGCCGGAGCCAAAATCTGGTACATCCCTAGTTGAAATACTGTCATGTTTTTAAAAAAAAACTATATTTAATTTTTTCATGTTTGAAACATATCAGTGTGGTGCGAATCATATTATTTTATATGCACGTTATTAATTTTGCTGTTCTTAAAAGAAAATCAACACTGCAACTTCTACCCTGCTGTAATATTCTTCTACTTCTACCAGTACTTAATATTCATACATTCTACCAGTACTTAATATTCATACATTCTACCAGTACTTAATATTCATACATTCTACCAGTACTTAATATTCATACATTCTACCAGTACTTAATATTCATACATTCTACCAGTACTTCATATTCATACATTCTACCAGTACTTAATATTCATACATTCTACCAGTACTTAATATTCATACATTCTACCAGTACTTAATATTCATACGTTCTACCAGTACTTAATATTCATACATTCTACCAGTACTTAATATTCATACATTCTACCAGTACTTAATATTCATACATTATACCAGTACTTAATATTCATACATTATACCAGTACTTAATATTCATACATTCTACCAGTACTTAATATTCATACATTATACCAGTACTTAATATTCATACATTATACCAGTACTTAATATTCATACATTATACCAGTACTTAATATTCATACATTCTACCAGTACTTAATATTCATACATTCTACCAGTACTTAATATTCATACATTCTACCAGTACTTAAAATTCATACATTCTACCAGTACTTAATATTCATACATTCTACCAGTACTTAATATTCATACATTCTACCAGTACTTAATATTCATACATTCTACCAGTACTTAATATTCATACATTCTACCAGTACTTAATATTCATAAATTCTACCAGTACTTAATATTCATACATTCTACCAGTACTTAATATTCATACATTATACCAGTACTTAATATTCATACATTATACCAGTACTTATTCATACATTCTACCAGTACTTAAAATTCATTCATATCTTACTAAATCATTGATGAACTTCCTTAACTTTTGATGAATCCAAGAAGCTCATTTAGTTCTGTTGGACAAGTAATAATACATTTAATTAATCACAAAAACTAATTCCATCATTCTCTAAGTTTTCGTTCTTGTTTATCCCGTTGGTTCAACAGGCACCACACCATACGACATGACAGCGTCAGTGAAGAGTCCATCGGGCGTGACTGAGTTGTGTGACGTCTTGAGCCTGGACGACTCTCGCTACAGCATCAAGTTTGTTCCCAAAGAGATGGGTGTGCATACAGTCAGTGTGAAACACAAGGACATGCACATTCCAGGTGAGTTCTAGTCATCACATTTGTAAGATGCCACTCCCAAGGAAAAAACCAAGCAAATCACTGCACTGATTTAAGTCATAGAAATGCACACACAAAAATCCTATAACAATAAAGGGAGGAAATAAACATTTTAATTTTTAAAAATTGACAAAATACAGTTACCTATACTGGTTTTTCCATAATACCAGTTGATGTATAAGTAATTGTTTTTAAAAATAAATCAATGTTTTGAAGGAAAAAAAAGAATAAAAGCTGACATATCCATTAATTGAATCAATTTTTCAAAAATATTTTACATTAATGTTACATAAAACAGTAATTTAACTCAACTGACAATTCTGTAAATTATATTTGGTTACAGGCAGTCCTTAACTTATCTGGCGATCATGTAAATTATATTGGGTTACAGGCAGTCCATTTGAGTTCGCTGACCATCATGTATATTATATCTATCTCCAGGCAGCCCATTTGAGTTCACTGACCATCATGTATATTATATCTATCTCCAGGCAGCCCATTTGAGTTCACTGTTGGTCCCATCGCTGGAGGAGGAGCACACAAAGTCCATGCTTCTGGACCTGGTCTGGAGAGGGGAGAGGTGGATGTTCCTAGTAAGTAACACCTGTACATTCTGTTATAACACCTGTACATTCTGTTATAACAACCCCCCCCCACCCCAAAAAAAAATCATTGAAAGTAATAGTACATGGTTACATGGTTACACACAAAAAAGTGAAAGCATTGGTATCAATCGGTATCTGAAACTAAAATTATATTCTTGGAACCTGAAGGACAATTTAATTTTCTGATTATTGTGGGTTTTTTTCATCAGTACTAGTATTTTCAAATACGGGTAACAAATGAACTCACAATATGCAAACTACATGGTTCTATTGATAATGGGTTTTTATGAGCATAAAAAATAGTTTTTAAATAATGGAATTTGTTTTTTTAATTAACTGTCTTACACTTGCAAGCATTAACAAATTAAATTTTTTTAATCAATCTGGACAAGAAGAAAAAATTAAATAAATATATCATTTCATGAGGTTATCAATATTATCATGTTGTTTTTGTTTTGTTTAGATGAGTTCAACATCTACACAAGAGAGGCTGGTGCCGGAGGCTTGTCGATTGCCGTTGAAGGGCCATCCAAAGCTGAGATTGACTTTCAGGACAAGAAAGACGGATCCTGTCAAGTTTCTTACAGAGTATCAGAACCAGGTCAGAACCACAACAGTTACCGTATAAATAGAACTAGGTCAGAACCACAATAACAGTTACCGTATAAATAGAACCAGGTCAGAACCACAACAACGTTATCAGTTACCATGGGAATGTTCAATGAATCGAAACTTAAATCTTGTTGGGAAATGATAACTGTCTCAATCATCTGCAAATTCATTTTTTAAAACATAAAATCAAGAATTTAATTTTTTTAAGTATATTGATTACTGAACATTAATTAATGTATTAATGATAATTGGCCCCCCCTGGGAGGATTGAATTTTGCAAACATTAATTTCTTTGTAATATAAATTGTCTGGTTCTGAGCCACCAGTTACTAACTCAGTCTGTTTCAATATCAGGAGAATACTACGTCTCTGTTAAGTTTAACGATGAGCATATCCCAGACTCCCCTTTCCGTGTCAACATTACCCCTTCCATTGGCGATGCCAGAAAAGTTGCCGTACAGTCTCTTCAAGATAGAGGATTACAGGTAATTTTTAAAATTTGAACTGTTTACTTAATTTACCATAATTATTATTATTGTCATCTTCATCATGAGTGGATGAAAGATTTTGAATAATTTTACCAATTTATGGATAAAATCAAGTTAGTTCCTTTGCTTGGTAAGGACCTAAAGTAAATTTCTACACTATATACTACTGATGTTTTATTTCTACACTATATATTACTAATGTTTTATTTCTACACTTCATGCTACTGATATGTTTAATTAATTTCATAAATGAATGGAAAATGCATAGAGAATAAATTAGGTTTTAAAAAAATAAAAACCTTAATGACAAAAAAATATCAAAGGACACTCACTCCAATGAAAAAAAAATTAAAAGATTTTTTACTCACTTTAAAACCTGCTACCAGACAAATGATAATAATAAAAGCCCATATAGTTATAGGGTTGAAATTGATCAACATCATTCCTTGAAGAGACGTATTTAGGTAACCTGTCTATGTCTTAATATTGGTTAAAATAATCAGGATCAGAAAAATTGAGAAAATTCTAAAGTAATAAACTCTTATTTATAAAAAAAATCAATCTATTTCTTAATGTTTGTTGAAATATTACAGTTCAGAAAGTTAAAAATTAATTAACTGATCATTCTAGGTGGGCAAACCAGCAGCTTTTGTGGTCAACTTCAATGGCGCCAAGGGCAGACTGACTGCCACAGTGGTTTCCCCTTCAGGTTCAGAGGAGGAGGCCCTTGTACAAGACCTCGATGATGGTAGGTAGTTTAAAACAGTATGCCATAATTAGAATCACTTAAACTGGTTCATAGATCCATTTGCCACCTGAAAGAAATCCCTTGGAGTAAACTGTTTTGAAACAACCGCATACCAACTTATGGAAGAGTCTTCCCAAATCATAGAGGGAATGAAATAACTAAGAAACATCTAAGAAAAATCTAAAGGTTTTAAAAAATTCAACTTAAGTTTTGACAATTAGAGCACTGTGACTATGTTGGACAAGCGTAGACAAATACAAATAGCTATTTACAAAAAAAACGTCGTCATCATCCTTGAGGCTCTAAAAACGTGCTGTTGGAAATATGTTGCTCTACAATGGGGTACAAAAATTCCTGTTTGGCATACATATATATATATCCTCATGGGACATATATGTTGGGCATACAAATTATTAAAAAAGTTTAAAAAATCATTTTCTGAATTACTCTTAAACCTTTAATTTAAAAAAACCCCGTAAGAAACCAAGTTTTTGACTATAAATCCTTTATGTACGAGACATAACTAAAAGAATGTTCATTATAATACGCAGCGCAAGACCATCCAAAAATACCAAATTGCAGTTGTGTCGTAAAACACCGATAAGAAATATGTTTATAAAAAGTTTTGACGATAAAATACGCACCTTATTGCGCGACAGAAAGGTTGTTCAATATAATACGCACCGCGACGCTCTATCTCAAAAAATAACATGATACATAGAAATAAATAAAATAATCTAAAAATTCAATAATTTAATTACAGTACATGCAATCGAACTGAAATTTTGATACATTGTTTTTATCATCGGTACGAAACTGCCTGCAAAATTTCAGCTCGCTAGCTTAAGTGAAAGTGGGTTAAAAATCGATCCAAAGTTTTGGCGACAAGCAAGCAAACAATCAACCAAACAGAAACCACGAGTTAATATAGAGGATTTTTTTTTAAATATGAAAAATAGCTTAACATTGACTAAGTTGATACTGCACTATGAATACTTTTTTCTTCACGGAAAGTTCCATTTCAATTAATAAGACTAAAAACATGCAATACTTTTAAACATTGAAAAACTGCTAATTTCAACACTGCTAGTTGTGGCACATGTTGTCTATATTTATGTAAGCATGATATAAACTTGAACTCACATTGTTCATGTCAATGCCATTCACAGGCAGGTATGCCGTCAGGTTCATCCCGAGAGAGAACGGTGTCCACTTTGTCCATGTTCTTTTTGACAACTACCACATCCCTGAATCTCCCTTCAAGATCTGTGTGGGTAAGATTGATGCTGATGCTGGCAAGGTCACGGCCTATGGCGATGGTCTCAAGACAGGCAGAACTGGTGAGTAAACAATTAGTAAACTCTGAATAGGCAACATTGGGTAATTTGCATCTTATTTATCTTATCTTAATTATCTTATTTACATAAGAAATAAAAAAAATTAGCCGATATGTTTGTTACTCTTTAATTAAGCAGTCTTTGTTTTGACTTTCTTTTGGCACATGATTTGAATTTTGAGAATAAATATTTTTACTGCCACACCTGGTTTGAAAAAACTAACAAATAAAAAGAGATTCTTTCAATTAGAAAATAAAATAAAGCTAAAGAGACCGTCTCCAATTTTAATTTATCTAATATCTCAGAATATCTGGTCAATAAAACACCAAAAAAATCTACCTTTGACCTCTTGATATGTGGCCTCCTTTGCATAATTCTCTTTGTCTTGTTGACCACAGGCCAGGTAGCCAAGTTTATCGTGAACACAGTCAATGCAGGGTCAGGATCCCTGGCTGTCACAGTGGAAGGTCCATCTAAAGTCAAGTTGGAGTGTAGAGAGGTACGTATCACCACACTGACAACTGCAGCGATTACCTTTTACTTGTAGGGTCTGTGCCAAGATTTGTTTTAGTTTCATTATCTAGTTGTTGTTATGGTCTTAGCATTTAGTAAGTGGATATAGTTAAACAAAGGAGCTCTGAGTAAAAATTAAAAATAGCCTAAAATATTCACTTATTGTTGATTACTTTTCATTGTGATGACAGTTTGCAATCCCTAAGATAACAACTGTGCCTTTAATTTGAAAAACTAACCACACTTTTTGTAAATTGCATTCATGTATAGCAAAATTTCAAAATATATTTCAGAAATAAGCACATATTGTTGTATTTTTGTATATAACAATATCTGACATGACAGTTGTGTCAATGAACTGTATATTTATTGTATTTTTGTATATAACAATATCTGACATGACAGTTGTGTCAATGAACTGTATATTTCCTTAGGTTGATGAAGGCTATGAGTTCAGCTACAGCCCTACCGCACCTGGTGACTACTTGATCTGTATCAGATATGCTGGTGTCAACATTGCGGGCAGTCCATTCAAGGCCAAGATTGAAGGTCAGGACCTGTTGTTTTTTTTAAACCATTCCCATGTCATGTAGCAAAAAAAAATTTGTTAGGGATTTTAACCCCATTCAGAACATAAATTAAGTAGCAATTTTCATTGGTCATAAAACTTACTATTGAAGTAATACTGTGTTGTTGTTTTTTTAATCTTTACTTTGCATTTTAAAAAAAATCAAAATAAAAGAAATCCTTAATAATACCTTATCAGGACAAATATTGACCAAAAGTAGATGATTTCAATTAAATGTGCATTAATAATTAATTTGAAAAAAGGAAGAGCAATAAATGTAAGACCTTTATGGTGGACCATCATCCATATATATTCATCCAGTAACATCTTCATCATTAATACATGATCAAAATGAATGAGGGATGATTTTCAGTATTTATTAACAAGGGAAATCTTTCTAAAATTAAGGAATAGAGTGTTAAGGTTGAGCTTGAACAGATTGATGACATTTGAGATTGATGACATTTGTTTTAGGATTCTCTTGAACAGATTGATGACATTTGAGATTGATGACATTTGAGATTGATGACATTTGTTTTAGGATTCTCTTGAACAGATTGATGACATTTGTTTTAGGATTCTCTTGAACAGATAGATGACATTTGTTTTAGGATTCTCTTGAACAGATTGATGACATTTGTTAAGGATTCGCTTGAACAGATAGATGACATTTGTTTTAGGATTCTCTTGAACAGATTGACGACATTTGAGATTGATGACATTTGTTTTAGATTCTCTTGAACAGATTGATGACATTTGTTAAGGATTCTCTTGAACAGATTGATGACATTTGTTAAGGATTCGCTTGAACAGATAAATGACATTTGTTTTAGGATTCTCTTGAACAGATTGATGACATTTGAGATTGATGACATTTGTTTTAGATTCTCTTGAACAGATTGATGACATTTGTTTTAGGATTCTCTCTGGTAGATGTGAAAATACTTTGGCCTTAAGAATTATGGAAAATTAATTTTTTAAAAAGATGTGCTTTGTTGGACCTGGCTCTAGATTGGCCACTTGTTTGAGATTTAAATCTAATTAAAATAGGAGATTCATATTAGAATTATAGAATTAGGGCATTAATATTAGAACTGCAGAAGTATGAGATTAATATTAGAAATATAGAAGCTAATTGACCATTGTATGATGAACCAGGTCAAGGTCAGCCAAGTGCCATGCAGGAGCATGCGTCTGTCGTTGTGGAAACTGTAACCAAGACGAGCACCACCACCAGATTCAGCGGCATCCAGAGATTTAGTTCTGATGCCAGTAAAGTCACCGCCACGGGTCAAGGTCTCACCAAAGCTTTCCGGGGCAAAACGGCCGCCTTCACAGTTGATGCATCGGGAGCAGGTGAGTCTATTATTACAATAATCAGAGGGTAAAAAGCTCTTTCGTATTCTTGGCCCTTGTAATTCTCAGTGGTTTCATGATCAAATATTTTGTAAAGACCTTCACTTTTGTCGTACATTCAGTTTTCATTGTTGCTTTGGAATACTAAAATCAGTGTCTATAACGTCCATGTTGCATTAGCTTGAAGTTTAAAATAAAAATTGGAAACTGCGCATTTCGACTAGTTAAATTTAACAAAGATATTAATTTCAACAAACCTAATTTTAAGAACTATCTTCTAAATTTTATTTAGAGATATAGTTTAATGTTTAATTAATGATATATGCTCAAGAACAAAACTTTTTAATATAATTCATTAATTTGAAAGAAACACATTTACTGTTAGAAATTTAGCTATAAAAAATGAGTTAGAAAAAAATATTTAAAAATTATTTTAAATGATTTTTTAAAAAATAAGTCAAATCATCATCGTATTCTATCCTCAATAGGAAATAACATCATGTACATCGGCATGATGGGACCTAAAGGCCCATGTGATGAGCTAATAGTCAAACACCAGGGCAACCTGCAGTACTCTGTCCAGTACATGGTCAAGGAAAGTGGCCGCTACATGCTCATCATCAGGTGGGGTGACCAGGAGATCCCTGGCAGTCCTTTTGCTGTTGAGGTTCAGTAGATTTGGATTAGGAAATAAACTTTTTATACAATTTTTAAACCAACAAATTTTAGGAATCAAATTGATGTATCTTTCAGAGTCCAGCACTCTTTGAATAACTGTACATTAATAGAAGACATGTGTTTTTTTAAAGTGAATATATAATTCCTACATGTTTCTGACTGAGATTTAATGCTGATGTCAATGCAGTCATAACTTCACTGTTTACACAAGCTGTAAGTGTAAGCATCGTATATCGAGGTATTTTAAAATTGTAGTTTATTGAGCCATCATTTTATATACAAAACACTGCTTTTGAAATTAGTTTTTTTAAAGGTAGCCAAGACTTATGATTCATTTCATAAATGTGTAGATTTATTTTCTTCATTAAGACAATTTAGAATAATTAATGCATGTGTGATTAATATGTACATTGAAAGAGAAAAAAATTAGTATAATACTGAACCACGTTCAATTTATTGTTGATTAAAAATTTTTAAAAACTACATGACGTCCACTTTAAAAGTGCCTATGACCTATGAACTGTATTTAACTTAATTTTAGCCTTGTTTTTTTTTGTAAAATAATACGTACAAAAAATTTAAATAATAGAGTCAGATAAGAACATTTTTAAAAGATTATTTTCAAAAGTTTTTAAAGAATTCTAAAACAAGTAATATTAAATGGTTGTGAATTATTTTTTTTGGAATGCATAACCATGAGCCTTACATCATGACTAATTGAATACAGTATCGAGAGATGTGTTTATGCATTTTAAAGAATGGGTGGTGTTTTATGGAAATTTAGATTAGTTTTTTTAATATGGATATATATTTTTAATGTTGTTATTTTAATTTCACAAATTAAATATTCATGTGAATCATCATTTATAGTTTATGAAAATAAATCTTCCCTCTTTTAACTAGTTAAACGTGTAATACGCCGATAGTTTCATTTAAAGAAAATTGTTCAATTAGTAATTAATTTTCTAGAGTAGACAGAATGTATTTGTAAATACTAGATTTGATAAATATATACATACATAATTTATAATTCTTTTTTCTTATCAATGATGAATTCTTTTAGCAATAAAACTGAGATATGATAATTCTTCCATATTTGTTGACAAGAACATGTGTATCATTTTTGTGATCTTTAGCCCTGCTCTGTTTTTACTGTTATGTTTATCTTCTCCACTGTGTTAGTAGCCAAGATTTCATTGTATGTTTTTTATCAAAAGGTGCTATTTACTGTATTTTACCATTTCAAATAGGTTTAACTTGACATGTGATAAGTCGGATAATTTAATTAAATCAATCAGGCATTTAATAGTGCAAGCTTTTATGTCAATAACAAATTAATTGTACAATTTAAAACTAAGCATAAAATTTATTGAAAGTAGGAGGCCATCTAAATGTTTGTCTAGTGTTTTTCCTTTATTTACTGTATGTGTTTTTGGCACGTACATTTGCACACAGAAGAGAAAATAATATATATTTATAACTTTTAAACTTTTAAAAAGGAATACATATATATTGCAGAATTTTCAAAGTTGTTCATCTTGCGTATTGTCTAATATAAAAAAAACTATGTAAATATGACATACTTATATTATACATATACATATATATACTTAGCTGTCTTGACTGATGGCCTAAAAAAAATATTGTTTTTCATTTATTGTGCTTGTGATCATAAAATACTCTTTGCAAATGCTTTTTGCTCTAGCATTTATAATGCCTATACTATTTTCTTCAGTGTATTTTATTGATTAAAAAAGTATCCATCAATATCAATTTTTTTCCTTCATTATTTCAGTAAATATAGTAGTTTTTATTTAATGATTGTCATTTTAATTTTTTTCAATTTTATGCAGTACCAAGTTTTTAAGACAGTCCTAAACTTTTAAATTAAAAAAAAATTTGTTCAGTGAATCCATTGTAAGAACATAATTTTATGAAAATTTCCTGATTTATTTGCTAATGTTTTAGGGGAAGACATTTATTTATATTTTTAATGACACTTCTAAATTCAGATCAATCAAAAAAAAATGTTTCATTCAATCATATTTTTTTGTTTGTTCATTCTTCTTATAGCGTTGTATGTAGGTTTGTATGCATGTGAACATACCTGTCTCTACTGCAGGAGATTCAAGGTGCCAGGCTCTGATTTTTTGACTGCTCAATCTTACATTGTGGGTGTTCATCATTGTACTGTCTTGAGGTTTTTTTTTATATGAACATTTATTTCCTTCGGATGTGTGCATTTGCTAGTCTGTTTAATTTTGCTAATGTGCAACTATTTTCACTGACAATAGGCTCTTTTCATTAAATTTCTTTTTTATAAAAGTGGTGTTAAGTTGGATTTTTTGTGTGATTCATGATTCATAAATGAAATTTGCTTTCAACGGCTTCCTGAATGTATAATCTATAGACAAACATTTGAGTCAGAACAAGAAAGCGAAATTTAACAAAAAAAGACCTAGATGAATTACAAAATGGGAAACTAATTGGAGTATGTCTTTCCATCCATAAATTTTCAACTGTTATGAGTATCTAAGGGAAAAAAATAAATTAATGCAAATTGTTTCATTCATGAACAATAATCCAAATAAAAGATAATAAATGAGGAATTATCATGGAATAACCATATCAATGAAGTAATTAAAATATCCAAGAAAACTTTCAGCTTTATAAAAAGAAAATTAAAAATTTAATAAAATTATAAAAGTAATAAATGTTGCCTCACTTGACTAGAATATGATTCTTCTGTATGAGACCCATCCACCAAAGAAAACATTGATACACTCTATGGCAGATTAAGGGGGGGGGGCTGAACGGGCTAAAGCCAGGGGCCCCCAAATTTAGTATATTTTATAATAAAGGTGGACAAATTTTTGCGTGAATCCCGAAAAATATAATAAATAAAGTAATAAAATCTTATGTATTAATCTGATCGCTATTCAGACCCGATAGTGAATACTTTTTATATATTTTAAATTTTCCTTTCCCATCAAGATCTTGTGGTAGCGTACAAGGCTTGTAGTGCAAGCGGTGTCGGGTTTGATTCCCAGTGGGGGTATAACTTTTTTTTTAATTTGCCTTTTTTTTAAAAATTATCTTTTTACACTCAATTTTACGATACCGGTAAACAGTCATTTCTTCTTGTTCGGTGGTTTTTTTATGAATCCGATCCCGTAGTACAGAAAAATTATGAGAAAGGAACCAGTGGACTATTTAAATACAAGTTACAGTCATGAGTCAGTCTTATATTATTAGCTGTCACAAATCATTTTATTTAAAGGGACGCTGGCTGGATAGGGCCCCAGTTTGAATTGCAGCCAGGGGCCCCGTGCAGTCTTAATCCGCCCCTGGATACAATAGATCAAATTCAAAAAAAGAGCTGCCAGATCCACTGCTGGAGAACATTAAAAATTGTCAAGAGAAGTTAAATCATTAAACCTAGAAAAACTAGAGGACAGAAGTGCATTATTAGTAACAAAACATTAGGCAATTAATTCTAACTTGGAAATACTACACAACGATAATGTAACACAACTCTCAGATAGACATAGGGATAAATACACTTTTCTTATTCCGTATGCAAGAACAAGCACAAATTCTCATTCTTCCCGTATGGAATTCGGTCGTGAAATAGGTTAGAAAACCAACACTCAACATTAAAAATGCAAGAATATATATAAACCGTGGATAAGCATTAGAACGCAATAATCTTCTGGATAGCTGGGGCTTCTGTATTATATACGATGAGATAAAAATAAAACAATAGTATTTGTAAATTTAAACCAGTAGCGTCCCTTTAATAGCGTCTATCAGGACGCATTGTGCTGACCAATGACAGACGGTGTACCGATATGAAGATATTGGAAGAACCATGCAAGTTGAGACAGTCTACAACTACATTTAGTTCTGTTAGATCACCGGGAGTCTTACATAACGAAGCTCTATAACTCTGGATGAGATCGCACAGTCAGCCATGCAACTACTCTACTCTCAGTGACAGAACTGAGGAATTCAACACCACATCTACCACCACCAAGACCTTAACTAGACTAATAAATACAGTATTGTTAACCACAAAATTAAAATTAAAAAAAACACAACACATTTTGTTTTCAAAGTACACATTCTAATACCGGTGAGAATACAAGTAGCCTATTTACAATTTCATTAGTCAATATAAACTGTTATATAAAGTGTTAAATTTCCTTGCTGGCTATCTCAAAAGGTCACGCTGGGACATTCCTGCTAATTAAGGCAAACATAAATTCTCCTTGCAATTTATGAAAAATATGCTTCTTATTAACAAACCTTTTCTACTATCTACTGGAAAGGAGGTTACTTTGCTTGGTATACTCATTAAAATTGTTCGTTTTCAAATTAAGCATTCCACTAACCTTACTCTCATTTTTTCAATTAGCGGTGCCGTGCTCAAAAAAATTGTTAAGAGTTTTGAAAGTCCACTTATCTCGTACAAAATGTTTTAACCATTTTTGCACATTTCTTTTAACAGAAGAGCTTTATTCAATGGTAAAAATCTAGAAATAACCCACCGCACTGAGCTATGAAATCGAATTCCATTATTAATTTTTTTTAAACTCCAGTTAGCTCTATCACCAATTGCCCCACAGCCCACAGCCATTCGCCAACACAGTTTTATCACGCCCAAGAAATAAATTAATATTTCTAATGCTCCGCCCCTTTTACACACAGATTAGTTGTTTGGCTACATGAACAATATTTAATCAAAATAATAATAATAAATCATTTAAAATAGAAAAATAGTCTAGTAATAGTAATAAATAAAATAAATAGTAAATAATAACAGTTACGCACCGTGAATGTTCATTCTCTTTTGTGTCGAGCCGTTAGGCCTCATCAAGCGGGCATCGCCATAGAGGTACTCCTCTGCAGGTACCGGGACTTCTCCTTCCAATTCCCCGCAATTGTGGCACTCTTCGAGTACGTGGGCCACCGTCTCCTCCGGGTGGCCACACAGCCGACAGGCCAGTTCCCTTCTAGCATCTAGTGTTGAACTGGTACAGGTAGCTTCTTATGGGACAATGTTCAGTTCTCATTCTAGTTATGAGCTTCTGATTGCTACGTACAATTTCCCACTAGATGTCGCTTTTGCTCGGTCGCGGCATATACTGGAATACTTTTTCTGGCCGTGCTTTCAGATGCCCAGCACTGAAGCCATTTCTCTCTGACACGGTACCAAAAGAGCTTGTGCTATTAATAGAATCTTGCTGAACATGTGTAGTCGTATTTATTGTCCACAAATTGAGTATTTATACTTTTCTTGGGGATAAAATGACGCCCCCTTTGACCTGCCCTCAAACTTGGCACCCTAGGCAATTCCCTGTCGCGCATGTAGCAAAGACCTGTTTTGGTGGAGTTTCAATGGTGTGTGTGTGTGGGCGTGGGGGGGTGTCGCAGAGGTGCATGAGGTAGCAGGTAGATGATGTAGCGGGAAAAGTTTTCTCTTCTATTATGCGTACTCCTCGGCCAACTTATTTCACGGGAAGGTGCGACTAAAAACTCCATACGCCCCGCATGGCAACAAGCTTAGCTGTGATACCAGCAACTGTTAATCTACATTAGATCATTACCTTTCTATCAATGTAATAATTATAATAATTAATTAAAATATTACATTAACCCAATTTGTTAAAAAATGCAAGTAATATTAAACTGCAAATTTTAAAATGCGTACATGTGTAGCCTAATAATACATTTGTATAACGTATATTTTAATGCTTAGTATCAGCTGTGTAAATGATTTAAAAATTGTAAAAAAATAAATAAAAAGGAAGTCAGGTAATATTTAAATGCATCAATCTGCGCTGTATGCTAATGACAATAATCGTTAGTGTTACTTAAACCTAGGAAAGGTATTGATGACTGGTCACCATAAAGCTAGCCCCCAATCCCACCCCCACCCCACAAGACGCCCTCCAATAAAATAGATGTCCATCTAAAAAAACAGCGATTCAAATGTCATTTTATCAGACGTAGCAACGGAGGGAAATCTTGGGAAACTGGAGGTACCAGTGGGAGGGGGGGCGGGTGCACACGTAGCGGCCAGTCTTTTGTCGGTGGACACAGGAATGTTAATAATATTTCACCCGTCTAAAAAGGCAGGAATTTCACTTCCGGTCGGACCTGAGCCGGGAAAGATAATATCTCCAGGGAAATAGCAATGTGGGCCGTGCGGATGGGTGCAGGTGGGGAAGGGGATTGTAGGTGGTGCAGGTTGGGAGGGGGGGTAGTACTGAATGTTTCTGGTCGCATACTGTTGAATATATATATATAATATATATATATATATATATACTTTCAAACATAAATGGATATTTACATTATACACACACACACTATATATATATATATATATATATCAGGGTTTTCAGTAGCAAAACAATTTTTATAACCAATCCATGAATTCTGTTATTCTAATGTAACTAGTGTAACCCTTCAAAAATGACGGAAGTTTTCAAAATGAATACATTTCAGCTGAAATCTATTAATTTGAAAAAATACACATTAGATTAATAAATAATGTAATACAGAACTTTTATTTATTTTTATTTGATTCATTTATTATCATATTGAACAATTTTATGCGCAACGTTCGAAAAGTGTTATTTTTGGTGCAGTAATTTTATTTTATTATGTTCATCGCAGCGCCACCTAACATCATTACAAATTTCACAGCACCACCTAGTTACATCCATACATACAGACAACGGGAATTATGTATATTGATTCGAAAACCTTTTTTTAATTTAAAATATTGATCAAATAAAAAGAATGAAAAACAAAATGAATGACGTCATATGATTTTATTTTCTTGTACAAACTTTAGAATAGAAGTGTAAAGAAATAAGAAATGATATCAAGTCCAGCCGAACATAACTTCATACGTCAATTAAAAAAAAACCAAAAAACCAAACAATGACATCTTTATAGTTAGCCAGCCTCGATTTATTTTAAAAAAAATTTAAAGGCAATTTCCGCCAGCGTCTAAGTTTTGTTATTTTAATTGCGGACTGGGAAATACTGTACTCTCTAACAAGAAATGTCACAGAAGTACTTGGTGCTGACATTTTTATACTAAGATTACAGTGATAAAAATCGGCAAACAATGTGAGAATGTTTCATATCTAAATTGAAAACGTTGACTGCCAATTCCTTGTGCACAAGTTCTCATCGCCGGGAGGGGATTCATAGAGACTAATAGAGAGAAATGTGTCTAAGTTTTAGTACGGTGTTTAGTAAATAAAATTACTGTTGTAACGGTACAACGAAAATTTTAATTATTTATTTTTAAAAAACGAAATTTAGAATACACCCGCACAAAGGACCCCCCGTGGACTCGCAACTGCATAGATAGCTTTGGGCCTTGGACAGGAGAAAGTAAAAGTCCAGTTTTAGGGTAGGGCCCAGGACCCGAGGAATGCTGACCGGTTGAGGTCAAGAGGTTTCATTTCACTGTACTATCAAAAGTTCCGGTCTTGGTGAACAGAGAAACTTCCGGTCCGTTGAGACCTTGACATTGGTGATGTCAGAGTGCTGAGGGCGGGGGTAGTTTATGCATAGGTGTGTCTATACCATTAGTAGCATGATCCCGTCTATAAACGCCCATGTCTTAAATTCTTCTATGTAATAATAAATTTTTAAAAATATAACTTGATTAGGGTTGGTCATTTCTAAAGCCGAAAAACGTCATAGCTCAATGAGTAATGTTCTATTTTTAGATTACAATTTAGCGAAACAATGTTTTGAAGAATAAATACAGTCGAATCACTATGTTCTCAAAATTGTTAGCATAGTAAAATTACGAAACTTTTTTTCCTTTTTCAAGTCCAATTTGCTGTCTTAAATTAACGAAGAATTAACAAATAGCTGACAAAATACATCCTTCTCAATATACCTACATTTACATATTGACTCGTATCTTTCATTAAATTTAAAATGAAATCTGTCCTTAAAAAAGATAAATATAGCCCCAATATTTCTATTAATAGCTCTCCGCCAGCCATATTATGACAAGATAAGATAAACATATTTCAGTGCTACTTTATATTACACGTGCGTTGAATTCGTTTGAGACGTAGCTATCTATAAAGTGCGCACTCTGATATTTGGGTGTGGTTTTATTTTTGAAATGGGACTAACAAAATATAGAAATTCTCACTTTCAAAAACTCATCTCTATTATATAGATTTGAAGATGGTCGAGAGTTTTTTCTTTTTGTTTTTTTTAAGAACCGCAAAATCTGGACACCCATCGTCAAGCACACCCCTCAACAGTGCGACAAGTGGAATGCAACATTTTTTAAATTATCTAGAATCTAAAGAAATTTACAAAAAATATATAATAAATATAAAATAATAAAAGACCACAAATGACTCAGTTAAGTACCACTCCAGCTCCATTAAAAATATCAATGCCACGTAGTATTTTTTTAAAAAATCACAATCTTACAGTTACACAGCTCTACTTAAAATGCGTGAACGAAATTATGCGCCAATGATCTGCCAATGAACGATTAAAAAAAAATCGCAATGCTAAAATAAAAAGTTATTTTTAAAAAAACTGCACAAGAATAAAATAAATAATGAAATCAAAAAACTTTGGATGTCCCTTACTAGGGTTGCCAGGTGGCTGTCTCAAAAATACCGGACATTAGTGTCGAATTTTGTCGATGGCACAATATTAAACGATAATACCGGACAGTCCGGTACAAAACCGGACATCTGGCAACCCTATCCCTTACTAGGGCTATTGCTACCATCTTCATCTATCAACAGACGTCCCTTACTAGGGTTATTGCTACTGTCACTAGTGCTACCATCTTCACCCATCAACAGACGTCCCTTACTAGGGTTATTGCTACTGTCACTAGTGCTACCATCTTCACCCATCAACAAGTTAAAGTACAAGCGGCTAATTTTAGAATATTATACAGTAACAATACCAGCATCCAAATAACCCTACCCGCCTTTTGTTGATATAAGTTACAGACCAATAGTTGACCGCTGAAAAATTTAGCACAAATCCAAGAAAAGAAACCATCTACATAATTTAAAATATGATAAAAATTTAGAAAAATAAGTTCATATTTATTCATATGTAAAATTTGATTCATATACTTGTTTAAACTAAAGATGTGTGTCAATATTGGCATTTCATGCTGTCGTTGAAGGACGCCGTATTATATTATTTGAAAGCTTTTTCAAAAATATATTACTAATTTTGTTACTAAATTATGATTTGTAGTATAGTGCATTCACTTAATTCACGTCTATTTGAAGAAAAAAAACATAAATAATTTTTTAAAACTCTGTCACGTACGGAAACAACTCTGTCATGCCCAGAACAAACTCTGTCGCGTCCAGAACAAACTCTGTCACGCCTAGAACCATCTGTGTCACGCCCAGAACCAACTCTGTCACGCCAAAAACCAAATCTGTCACATCCAGAACCAACTCTGTCACGCCTAGAACCATCTCTGTCACGCCCAGAACCAACTCTGTCACGCCAAAAACCAAATCTGTCACGCCAAAAACCAACTCTGTCACGCCAAAAACCAACTCTGTCACGCCCAGAACCAACTCTGTCACGCCAAAAAACAACTCTGTCACGTCCAGAACAAACTCTGTCACGTCCAGAACCATCTCTGTCACGTCCAGGTATTACTGACAAAGAACCTTAATTTCATTGTGTTTTTGTCCATTAGGTTATTGATGCTCAGAGAACACAAAGGTTGGCACCAACAAATCACTGACACACTGCACTCAGTGAATTCTCTGGTGCCAAGAATTGGATTACTCTAATTCCGTGTAACTTTGTCATTTTCTTGATTTCCACCCAAAAAATCCATTCAAGACAAAAGTAACATCCGGAACTGTCAGGTAAGACCACGTAAACTTACTTAAATGCCATACTTAATTCAAACAAGAGCACAGTCCATATAAACAAGAATGTATTCAAAAACAAATTATACGCATCAATAATATGTACCAATGAAAAGTTCTTAGCCATCTTCATCTAGACACCAAACTATTTTTATCAAGATAGCCAGTAGTAAGTTTATTTATTTTTAACTATCAATTTTGTAACTGCTTGCATCCAGCGATCATACCGCCAACCCGTCGCCATCATTTTTAATCTTATAAAACCAAGAAATTTTTGTTTACCGAGGATTACTTTAAAATGATTTTTAAAATGAGACTAAATAATAAATGATCGGTAAACCTAAAGCTATCTATCCTTTTCCTCTCATTCCTGCTCTAACGAGTCTATTTGAAATAACAATTTTTCGAACGTTTAGTTTATTATTAAAGTATACCTCATTTCAAAAGTCAACTGCGCATGCGCAAGAAAATAAAAGATGACAGCGACTGATATAAAGTGACTATTTTGGAAGAAGTCTCGTGAGGGGTTTCCTAGCCGGCTAATTATAGGACAAAACAATTTTTAGCATCTGCGGTCATGAATCAGTGGGTGAATCAATGGGGGACTATTTTTGAAGCGTTTAATCATTTAATGTACTGCGGGTAGATAGGGGGGAGGGGGTGTCAATATTACATTTTAAAACTCTACAAGGAGCTGATGTATTGAGTCTAAGAATACCTAATATTAAATGTCATAGACAATATTAGTGACATATTAGTTGACCTATATTTTAGGAAATTTCTTCCGGTAGGGAGACAGATATGTTTTCCTGGCACTGGCTCAAAATTGATTAAGCTTAAAATATTTGAAGTGGCGGGCAACTAAAAAGTAAAAAATAAGGGGAACAAATACAGCGAATCAATATTTTGAAAAATAAGAAACTGCGGATTATCCAAAATATTAAATCAGGGCGGTTGTTTGTAAGCGTACAAAATCACGTTCATCGATCGGAGGTCAACGTTCAGGCGGGACAGAATGCGATGAAGGATTGTTCTACCATCTAATTCTAAGCACATTTCTAATGGCTACCAGTGAAATTGTCAAGTCTTTACAAAAGATAGTACCAAAAAAAAAGTACCATTTTGTGTAAGCTGTCTTATTATTTTGTGGACTTGCGAGCGGGTTATACACTTTTAATACTTTTCTCTTCCAAAAGAGAGAGGGCGGGCGGCTTATGAACGAACGGGCTATAGATCGAGTATATGCGTTATTTCAAAGTCATGTAACGTAACGCAATTTAAAGCAACAGCTGATAAACCCACAACACAAGCAGCTACTAGTTACTAGACAATAATAATTTAAGTGAGCCATCTATTCACTACGCTACTGAGTTGAAAATATGTAACATCGAAACCGTACAAATATAGTTATAACTAATACATACTGAATGAAGTAGAACTTGCCACACAAGGGCGGTGTAACATGTTAACTCCTTCCTGTAACTAAAGAAATTACGGCTAAGCTCCCGAAGAAACAAAAGATTACTGTCACGAATGTCAGCTGGGAAGCTGGTATTTATAACATCTAAACTACTACGCTTCTCTCACAGCTCATTCATAAACTCTCGTATGTGTAAATTTGTGGACATGTGGGCGAGGAATCCCAGTGGAAGAAGAGTGCGCAAGTGTGTGTGTGTGTGTTTGTGTGACAAGAGGGGGCGAAAGATTCATTTATTTTGAAACAATGAAATGACGTTTTGACCGCAGCGTCTTAGGGTAGGTACGTTAATCCTTAACCAACCCAAGCCTCTACCCCCAACCTTCCAGACCAACACCCAAGATTCCAACACAACATACCCCTTCCCCCAGGTGTTGTATGCCAGGTCTCGTCTTTGACCAAGAGCGTGGGTCGCGTGTCTCCGTCACGTGCGACCAGACCGCTAGCGGGGCTGCCCTGTCCATCGCGTGCGACCTGGTTTGGTTTCAGAGCTGCCTGGCGCTCAAGGACTGCCAGGTCTGGCGACATCGATTGACGTCTGCCGGTGTGCTGACCACTCGTCTTAGAAACACAGACGATGGTGAGTGAGGGATAAATTAAAAATATAAAAATATCAGTTTCATGTTTTGTTGGAAGAACGGGTAGCAAGCAATGAGTGATATCTTGACCAGTGATTGATGCACTTCCATTATACTATACCGGTACTAAGCAGCTGAATTGAATTAGCGATATTGGCACTTAGCAGTTGAATAGTATGACTTACATTCGCCGGTACTTAATTCAACTGTATACATTCGTCCACTGGTACTCGGTACTAACCAGTTGAATCGTATACTTTCATTATGCAGTGCTTAACAGTAAAGATGAATGGCCGGTATATTAAGGCCGATAATGGAAGTTAATTCGTGAAGAAAACAGCAACGCGGCTAAGTTTTTATTATCATGAGGCGAAATCCAAGTGATATGACATAACGCCTTCTTAATAGTGTCAAAAATCAATGCGGAAAATTTAACACAACTTGGACGAAAAAAATATCTATCTCAAAATATAGAATATAGATGATAAATGTGAATGAATGAAAGTGGCTTCACGTATAATAAAGGGCTCGGAATATATTTAACATGACCAACCACACTAGTATTTAATAACATCAATGTCATCAACCATCCCAATCACACGACCTGAAATGCCAATGGTCTTCATTTCAATCTAGAATGTTACACAGTACTGATTCATAGGTTATATAAGTTTTACTCATGTTCAGAGACTAGAGACTATTCGGAAGTTTATTCTCTCTGGTACTCCTCATTGCACTTCTACGGCAAGATCTTTACAGATTTAGATAGGGGGCCGTCCATAAATGACGTCACGCACCTGGAGTGGGAGGGGTAGGGGGTCACACATTTGTGACGATGTGTGACGAGGGGGGTGTTTTATTAAAAATTGTGACGCCACGTCAAAACACGCAACTTTAATTAAAAGTTCCACTTGAACATTTGATTGCTTACAATTTATGGAATGACCTGGCCTCAAGCGTGTTACGACATTAGGGTGCCCCTTAGAAATATCTTAAGAAATAAATAGTAATATAATAGTATTAAAGCATGCGCAATCAGAATCGATGTACATACAATGCAGACGGTGAAACAAGACAACGCCTGCTGGTCGATCAAACATCGCAGCTAACTTCTATTTACCGAACCTCGCGTATATTGCGTTTGCCGAGGGAGAAAATTTGGAATATACACTCGTTGTCTACTTTATTTCTTCTTTCTTACCCGCACCCCGTTTTATACCTTTCTTACCCGTACTCCGTTTTATACCTTTCTTACCCGTACCCCGTTTTATACCTTTCTTATTCTACCCCTACAGGCTTATTTTCATTATAGGCGCTAGGCTGCAAACGTTAAAATGTGACGCTTCTTCACAAATATACCATATACCTTCTTAGAGGTACAACAAAGGGAGGGCACCGCAGGAGGACGTGAGGTAACTGCCAAAACCTAGAAAATATATGCTTCAAACATTAGTATAAATGAATTAGATTTATTCTATTGTATGTATAAAGAAGAAATTATTCCAATCAGCAGTTGGCTCAAGGATATTTGGCGCCAGTAGAGAAGCGGCCCTCCCTGTTACATCATGTTCTAATTAAGTAAATAACGAAAGGCAAGGCAAATTTTAAGTGTCTTTTAATTTGCAAAATTTCCAGGAACTGTATTTCATGTACCACTGTATCAATCCGTCAGATTATTTACCTAGTCCACAATAATAGTAATATGTTCTTCGTTTCACAGTACACACTGTTCAATGAAATCCAAAGCTATTTTTCAACAGTTATTAAGAAGATCGCCGACACACTGACGTTGTAAATAAATGTGTAGTGAAGTACGTGGATTCAGAAATATGTCGACTGCATAAAACAGAATGAAACCATGGAGATCTGAGGCTGAGAGAACTGAGAGATCTGAGGCTGAGGCCATTTCTGATCATCGCTTTGCCATCTTTCCGTGAGACATTCGTGACTAATGACGTACGTCTAGTAGATTCAAAATTTTCTTGCTGTGTCTTTAGTTTTAAAAAAAACCCGTAAAAATACACAAGATTTTGACTATAAATCCTTTAGGTACGAGACGTAACTAAAAGAATGTTCATTATTATACGCAGCGCAAGACCACCCAACAATACAAAAGGGTGCAGACACCATGAGTTAATATAAAGGCTTTAAAAATAAGATAAACCCGTAAAAAACCAAGTTTTTGACTATAAATCCTTTATGTACGAGAAGTAATTAAAAGAATGTTCATTATAATACGCAGCGCCAGACCATCCAGAAATACAAAATTGCAGTTGTGTCGTAAAACATGTTTAATATAATGCGCACCGATCAGGAATATGTTTATAAAAAGAGCTGTCAATAAAATACGCACCTTATTGCGCGACAGAAAGGTTGTTCAATATAATACGCACCGCGACGCTCTATCTCAAAAAAATAGCATGATACATAGGAATAAATAAAATAATCTAAAAAATCAATAATTTAATTACGGTACATGCGATCGATCTGAAATTTTGATACATTGTTTTTATCATCGGTACGAAACTGCCTGCAAAATTTCAGCTCGCTATCTTGCGAGCAAGTGGGTTAAAAATCGATCAAAAGTTTTGGCGACAAGGTCGGTCGGCCGCAGACACCACGAGTTAATATAAAGGATTTAATAAGATCACCCGATCTTATGCATGAATTATGTAATTCGTGGTGACTCCCGCTTCACTGTAATGGAATAAGTTTTAATATTAAGCTCATAACGAATTATTGAAAGAGAAAAAGCGCATCTCTATATTGCCACCGTGGGCTGTAGATTATCGCATCAGATCTGCCGCTGACATAACCTTGTCAACGATTTATCACCCTTGATCACTTATTGTGGCGCCTGGGAACATGATCCCTGACTACGCCTATGGGGCCATCCATAAATGACGTTGCGCGCCTAGAGAGGGGGGAGTGGGGTCACGCATTTGTGACGACGGGTGTTTAAGATTACTCGCAATTTACTTATTGGCGCTTTAATGGCTTCACAAGTGTTAAGAAATTAGAGTTCCGTCTTAAACATCTTGGACCCCCCCCCTAAAGTACGTCACACTTTCGAACAAAAACAATTCTTATTAACAAAATAATTAAAATTGAATAATAATAATAATTGATAATTTATATAGCGCTGTATCATTAAAACATGTTTCATTAATTTTGTAAATTCATTTTGAAAAGATGCGTCTTAAGTGCAGTCTTGAAGGACTTGGTAGTTGGAATACTACGGATGTGTAATGGTAGAGAATTCCATTGTTTGCCTGCACAAAAAGAGAATGACCTTTCGCCAAAAGTTTTATATGAAACAGCGTGACGTCACACATGGCCGGACCCCCCTCCCCCCGTCACAAACTGTTACACTTTCTTACACCCCTCCCCCCTCAGGAGCTTGACGTACTTAATGGACGGCCCCTATCGAAAAACTGATAGAGGCAGACAAAGGTTTAAACATACGGATAGACAGGTCACATTGAAATATTTTTTCTTTATTACTGTATTTTTTAATTTTTTTGTTACATTGGAATTACTTAAATTAACTGGAAACATGTACGTCATGAAGACAATTTAGCCCGAAACTTTTGACTTTTTTCTATTTATGTATTATACCATTATTATTTTAATTAAACCTTCCAGTCAACGAACGAGGGGGCAATTCATAGGCGATCAAAGCCAATATGTAGCTATATTATGTACAAAAACAGATGAAAATTAAGTTGTATTCTTTGTAAGATAAGATGACTGGAGAAATTCCTGTGATGTTTGGCAGTTACAGGAGGGGGGGGGGTCACACTTTTGTGACGATGCGTGACGAGGAGAGGGAGGGGGGTTGAAGAAATGTGACGTCACATCAAACGGGTAACTTTAACTAAAGCTTCCACTATAAGATTTGGTCGCTTACAATTTATTTAATGACTATATTTTTTAAATATTTGTTTTTAAACCATCAGTGCTTCTCAATTTGCCGGTCCATAGGGCATCAGATGCCGGTTGGTGTAAGTTATGAAGAAATGAAAATTGAATCTAATTATAATCCTAAGTCTGAGAACCCACATGAGAACTTATAAAATTGTTACCCTCTTGTCATTTGATGTTGACATCAAAGCATTTGTGATGTAATCGCAGCTCCGTTTGAAGGCAGGAGTTTGCGAACTTTTGTCTCTTACCCCGAAATATACAAGTTTTATTTGTGCGTTACCCCCCCCCCACTCGAGGTCCTGCCCACATAACTTGTGCGGGGATTTGGGGGAGCGTCGTTAGCTCCCCCCCCCCACCTAAATTGCAACTGGGGAGTTTTACTTGCATGATAAGTGTGGAAAAATGATATGCATAGGTAGGTACTTTGATAAATCTCCTTCACTTAGTGAAAAATCTTTGAGTTATATGCCCATTGTTCACTTTAAAATGTAAACAATGTGTATGTGTGTAAGAATAATTGCAATTTTTCTGTGTAATTCTTGATTAAAATGGATGTGGGATATATCATTTTAAAGATAACCGGATGCTGATTATTACCATGTTCTCCAATTCTTGTGCTGAATTTTGTTAAAATGTAATTAGGTGAGTTACAGTATAATAACTATATAAAATATAAATATCTCTTTCGTTTGCCACCACTCGCGATTTTAATGATAACCACTGTAATCAGCATCCAAATATCTATAAGAAATGACACAAAGTCCCATCCCCCCCAGCCCCCAACCTCCCCCAAAATGTTTTTCTATTTTTCAAGATGGCCGAACCTTCCTTCCGTGTACCTCGCCCAATTATCTTCAAATTTGATATAATCTAAGGGCTAATCAATATTAATAACACTATTTTAAGTTACTTAAGATATAAAAGGCTAACTAACAAGCAATATAAATAGATATTTCATTTGTAAATCTGACTTTGTTTTCTGAGATATACAAAAAATGTAAGTTTTTGAGGATACTTGACTACATCAACTAGTTTTAAATAAGTATCATTGTCAATTATTGCTCTCCTTTTCAACACGAACAGTTTGATAAACTAGACTTAATAGTTTGGATAATTATTTTTAAGTTGCGCTAAATTTAAAATGACATATGCAAATTTGACGGCCATTTTGAATATTAATGAGCCAATCTTGCGTACATCAGAATTAATTTTAGGACGCTTGTTTGGGAAATGATATGACGAATGCAGAAATATATGGTTTGTTTTGGTTATCTTCAGTTATTTCTGAAATAACTTTTAACTGCCATTTTAAACAGCTGTCTCAGTCTCACTGCCCAATTGTCACTTTTATATTTTCTTATATATTTTCATTAGCAGAGTTATCCCAAAATAATTCACTAAAAAAATCATAACTTTCTTTAGAAATAACCTAAAACGATAAATTTGGTATCAATAAATTGCATTTTTCAAGCCCTTTCTAATCAACTAGATCCTAAAGCTATAACTTCATATAGAAAACTTTGTCCAGTACCTAGAATAGGATTGTGTAGATACTTTTAAGTCAAAAACGACGCGGAATATCCATTGATTGTATATATTTTTTAGGGGGGGGGATCTATTTGATACAATTATAAACGTTTTAAATTTGATATAACTTAATTTAAATATCACAGAAAGGATACTTGATAGACTAAAGTCATGTGGATTAAGATTATTGTCACTCGTGTCAATATAAATGATAGGGAGGATTTATGTGTCTTCATATAGTACGTAGGTAAGAAATCTACATAGTTGTCAAATTTTAAAAAAGCATTTTCTGGAAGGAACCGGGTTCAATTATTCAACAGTGGGCATATGTTCGAAGCGTACGGGTACAAATTACGGTATACATGACGTATTTTAATGTATCTAGTGGATTGTAGTGGATGTTATATGTCCCAAATGAGTCGACCTCTTTCTTACGGGTTGCTCGACAGTCAATTGAGGTGTTTTTAACAAATACATTCTAAAACAAAGAAGGTAACCGTGATGATTAAAAGATAATGTTTAATTCGTATGCATTAAAATGGTGTATAATCTAGGGATGTTAACAGTTTTTACTTGTTTTTTGAAGGCTGGTTAAACGTTTTTAAAAAACTGACCTGTTCAATCGGATAGCTAAAAATTACAATTATAAAAGTTTATGTTATTAACCCGAAAAGAGAATTCCAGCTTTATCAATTCTTTTAGATATTTGGATGGTTAAAACAGTGGTTATTAAAATATCGATTTGTGGCGACTTTAACAACGGACACATTTAATCTATGGTTTTTTTTTAATTTAGGATATTCAAGCAGACATTTGAACAAGCAGAGTACAACATAAAAATTAAGTGACATTTAAATATCAGTACTTGCTAAGTCTTTGGGATACTTCTGTTCACTAATAATTTAATAATAAGTTCTAACACTAACATTACACAATATAAGGGAAGATCCAATCTACCAACAGACGAAAACAAACAGCTGTCATAATTGATCAGAGATACAAGAGCACCAGAAAAGTCTAACTAAATAACTAAATGTATATCATTAATGAAGACTTAATGTTAATGTGATGTTAAGTATGACCATCAAATGTGAAGACAATCTCAATGTCATTGTGATGTATATGTCGCTGCCCATGGATGACACCGGAAGACCACGGCTGATTTTATAAACCGTGAATTCTACCAGTGCCATTGACCGACAGACGACCGAATCTCTGCAACTCTCCACATTTCAGAACTGACATGAACTTGACAAATCTCGCGACTTTAACCCGACACATTGGCTGAAGACGGCTGCCTATGTACTATAAGTTGAAATAGCTCCCGATTGGTTACATTACATATTTCTTACAGACATTTACATTACTAACTCCACAACATTAAGTTAAAATATGAACATTAGAGAAGGTAAACTGGTGCAACAAAAGCTGACAAAGCCAAAGGTGAAAAATAATGGAGGCAAGTAACGTTGTAAATTTTAGACATCTAACTGCACAAGAGTTAGGAAAACAGACAAGACATCGCAGTAATCACTCTGTTGAAAAGCATTAAAAAAAACAAAAAGTAAGGAATGTACCAGATACCGCATTTATATAAAGTTGTAATAGGCCGAATTTTAGCTAACATGTCTTAGCCGAGTACTGTTTGACACAAACACACATAATGTACGTACCTACCGGAGGGTAGACTAGTGTCCAGGTATCTACTTGGAAAACTTCAGGTCTGTTGGTGGCGTATTTTGGCTCAATATTCAGTTCCACGTTCTCTGTTCCATGTACGTCATGGATACAACCTAAAACTTTCCAGGCACGTACGGAAATAACTTGTTGGATTGTGACAGCCGGTTTTAAACTTACATCTCTAGCGGTCAGCTGGAATGGACTATGGCCGTTTTTTGTTTGCTCGGGCCTGTACAGTTTGGGAATGACCAATCAGAGATCCTTGCACTGACCTTGGTTACGTCACACCGAGCAGACGCTATGACGCGACTCGGGGCAGCGTTAGTCGGACCATCCAACCACGTTTCTGGTCAGCAAGCTCGACCAATAGGATTTCGGCCCAACTGGACGGTACCCTCGGGCTCCGATAACGTAACCAGCGTGCCATGACGACTGCC
The DNA here is from genome assembly GCA_944989445.1 of Ampullaceana balthica. Taxonomy (NCBI): domain Eukaryota; kingdom Metazoa; phylum Mollusca; class Gastropoda; family Lymnaeidae; genus Ampullaceana; species Ampullaceana balthica. The sequence goes on from CALYLW010000217.1 coordinate 256,037, forward strand.
GGGTCAAGCCGACCTGCGTGGTCACGCCGGCCCGGGATCTGACATTGAACGAAGAGCGGTGGAGGTTAGTAGTGCAACGCCGCGCTGGGTCTTGTTAGTGCGATTTCTCTCCAGGGCTTGGTGTCGGAAAAGTTGCGGGCGATTTGCGAGTCCACATTGCAGCTGAAAGCTCCGGACTCAATGGCCAAGTAGAAGCAGACGCTTAAATAAAGCTGTCGGGAAGGCAAGGCCGCGTCAGCTGAGAATCATGACATGTAGAGAGGAACACACCTTGGTCACGTGGGAGAGTGCTGCTTGCCAACCCTTGATTTGCACGCAGCAGTCGTCTGAACAGCAACCATCTCCGTCGTTAGTGAGTTGTTGTGAGCATTTGAACACGGCCAATTTATTGTACCCTGGGGGGAGGGGGTGGGGGCGCTCGGTGGCACACACCAGTGAGGCGGCTATACAAGTTATATTTGGGCACGGAACTGAATGTAGTATTTCAACCTGTGCCTGCTTAGACAGCCCCCACCCAATTGGCCTTGACCTTTGCAATCCGTAAAAAAAGAAATTTGCATGTTCACGATGATCGTCTCTATAGAATAAATTGATATTTTTTTTTAACGAGTCATTTGTTTCTACCTGCTCATACTAAACATATATTCAAACTATAATTTTTATAGTTTATAGCAAATTATCTCAAACAATTGTTACAGAACATTGAAAGATTGGCTCAACCCACTACAGATTTGTTAATTATAAGTTTCAACTAAAAATGTTAGCGGTGCTCATGATGTTGATCACATTAATTGACAGTAACAGTCATCGTTGGGACAGACAGACAAGGAGTTCTATAGAAATAAGTACTTTGACGAGGAGTTCTAAAGAAATAATTACTTTGACGAGGAGTTCTATAGAAATAATTACTTTGACGAGGAGTTCTATAGAAATAATTACTTTGACGAGGAGTTCTATATAAATAATTACTTTGACGAGGAGTTCTATAGAAATAAATATCACAATTGTATCATTGGTGATTCGAGAATGAATTCTTTTACATTTTAAACAAATGGAAAAAAAAATCAAAAATAATATCGAACGTCAACTTTCAAGTAGAACTTATTGAGAAATGACTTTTGTTAGTCACGTGTGGTATCGATTATTTGGAAAGTATCGATGGTGTGATATGGCACATGCAACACAAAATATCCCAACAATTAATCATGATATATTAGTGGATTACATTTGTTTAAGGGTATTCAATGCCGAAGGTTAAATGCATCTCATATCTTTTTTAAATCTGTACTCTCATTGTCTTCTAAAAAAGAATGCCCCTTTAAAAAAATGAACTTCAAAACTTTTATTATTTGTAACAACTCATTAAGTGTTTTAAAGAAACGTTATTTTTTGGTTTGCGCTGCGAATTTTATGTTTACTAAAAACCTGACACGGAGTTGATAGAAATCTGACCACTGGTCTATGACTATGAGTCAGACGTGACCTTGAATTGTTCAGACCTGCGTGTCACAGCACGCGTTCGTGGCTTTGTCGTGACGATGTTTGGACTCGAACCCCGCGGCTTTCAGCTCATGCGTGACGTGCCAGTGATAAAGAACGTGTATCTCGAGTGTGTGGTGGTGGTGAAGGTCAGCTGGACAGGTAATCTCCACCACCACCCACCCCCCACCCTACCGGTGTTAGATCACTTTTATTGGAGGAGGCTGTCATTTTGTTTACCGTCATTTCAACACTTTGTTACAATTCTGACCTATGACGTCATCAGAACATTTGACTTTAGGGGAGAACACAACGGTCCAAGGTTAAAACTACTTTAGCTAAACCTCTATGTATATGTGCTGTCAATGTCAGAGCTACTTTAGCTAAACCTCTATGTATATGTGCTGTCAATGTCAGAGCAACATTAGCTAAACCTCTATGTATATGTGCTGTCAATGTCAGAGCTACTTTAGCTAAACCTCTATGTATATGTGCTGTCAATGTCAGAGCTACTTTAGCTAAACCTCTATGTATATGTGCTGTCAATGTCAGAGCTACTTTAGCTAAACCTCTATGTATATGTGCTGTCAATGTCAGAGCTACTTTAGCTAAACCCTTATGTATATGTGTTCTCAATGTAGAGCAATGGGCTAAATCTCTGGGTATATGTGCTGTCAATGTCAGAGCTACTTTAGCTAAACCTTTATCTCTATGTGCTCTCAATGTCAGAGCCATGATCTAAACCTCTATGTCTATGTGACTATGTGCTATTAATGTCAGAGAAATGAGCTAAAGCTCTATGTATGTGTGCTGTCAATTCAGAGCATTAAGCTGAACATCTATGTCTATGTGCTGTATATGTGCTGTCTATGTCAAAGGAATTTGATCAATCTCTGTGTTATCCCCGGTTGCGATTTCAAAAAGGTTTGGCAATGAATGAATGCTTTCCTCTAAGGCGCTAGCTAACACTATCCATGCTAGACTGTGGCCAAACCCATCATTACCCAACTATGGCCAAACCCATCATTACCCAACTGTGGCCAAACCCATCATTACCCAACTATGGCCACACACTCACACCTAGTTTGATTTCTTCTGCAGACGACATTAATTCCCTTTAAACATGTCTGAACGAGACATCTGTCAGTACATATGACGTCATGTCCGGCACGGTCATTAGTTATGCGTAATAGCCCAGTAATTAACCGGATGTGGTAACACTTGTCACGTGAGAAGGGAGGAAGGACTGTTAAAGTGGCCATGGCATTGGTGTGTCATCAATGACGCCGTGACTTATTTATGATATTGTGACATACAAATGATTTTACAACATTACTATGACATTGACCCATTCAATTGCCTGGTCTCTCGCGTCGTCAAAAATTCACCGAAAAAAATGAGAATTTTAATATGTAGTTGTATTAAACAATTTTGACAGTCCGGGTGAAAAGTAAGAGGCTTTGTTGTGGTACTAACGTTAGAGCAGTGGTTCCTAACCTTTTGGGGTCCATGCACCCCTTCAGATGCCAAAAAAAGTCCATGCACCCCTTCATGAAACTTGCAGAAAATGCATAATAAAGTATGTTTATTTTAGGAACACAACAGTTTTGACAATAGGCAACAGGGAATTTAATGAGAGATCTGTTGCTACTTATGATCAATCAGCGATTAAAATCTGGGGACTGTTTTGGACAAATCAACTGTCATGTCATCCTCTGTATTCAACTTATTCCTTGCCTTGGTTTTTAATCGTCAAAAGTGTGGAGAATCCTTCTTCACAGAGATAGTTTGTGTCAAATGGAAGGAGAGTCAGTACTGCCCTCTTGGCTAGATATGGGTAGGAATATAGCTGGGAGCACCAAAATTCAATCAAGGTATTGCAACTGAAAGCACTCCTCAGTACTTCTCTGGTTCTCAAATCAATCAGGTCATCTTTAGCAAGGTCACTGTCATCAATGTTGTTCAAGTCACAGAGAAAAGGAATGCGAATCCAAAGGTCTTTCCGAGCAATTTCTTGACAGAAATATCCATCAAAGGGCCTTTGCAATGTTCAAAGGTGCTCTGAAATTTCCCCTTTGATGTTGCCAGGCAGTGATCCCTCAGTGCTTCCTTCCTTCTGCAGCAGATTTTACAACTTCATCCAAGAGTGGAAAGTTGGCCAAGTTGGACTTTTCTAGTCGTCGTCGGAATAGTGGCAGTTTGTTAAGCAAGGCTTGCAATCTCTCAGTAGCATCCATTACAGTCACAACAGGTCCTTTGAGAAATGTGTTCAATTCATTCAAGATGGAGAAGATGTCAGCAGAAAGATGCGCGAACGAGTAGTTCTAAGTACCTATAAAAAAGGTTGTATATGGGCGCCATTTGATGCGGCATGCCTTGCTTATGGTTTAAATTTTCAGATTATTAGTTTTTCCTTTTTTTCTTCTTCCTCTTTTTCTTTTTTTTCTCTCTGAATCGTTCATGCACCCCCTGAAACCTGCTCGTGCACCCCTTGGGGGTGCATGCGCCACTGGTTAGGAACCCCTGCGTTAGAGGCAAGCATTGGGATTTTCTTTGGTACTAATATCAGAATCAAGCAAGAGGCTTTACATGTGGTACATATATTATGTGATAACGCAAGACAGACAAAGCATACAGTACCACATAATCTCCACGGCGTTCAGAAAGTAACATAAGTTTGGTCTGTGACAATACAACAACATATGACAACATGACAGGAAATGAGCACCAAACAACAGCGAAGGAGTCATTGACACCAACTTGTCTGACAACTTCGAGCCCGCCATTACGCCACGATTTGTCTGACCGATGACGTGAGCATGGTCACACCCGTCCCCGACTTGGGGGCCGTCCATAAATGACGTCATGTGATTTTGGCCGATTTTTGTTACCCCTTCTCCCCCTCGTCACACGTCTTCAAAATAAACTTAGACCCCCCACCCCAATATTACGTCATATAGAATTGCAACCACCCCCCCCCCATAATTCCTGCTTTAAATTGAGCATGTTTCAAATCCCTTTATTGTCATTTAAGTATGTATTTAGTATAAGGCTGCACTTAAATATCGTAACACGCGTGAAGCAAGTAAAATGTCATTTACTAAATTAAAAGCAATCAAATATTTAAGTGGAACTAAAGTTGCGCGTTTTGATGTGACGTCAAATTTCTTACCCCCCCCCCTCGTCACAAATGTGTGACCCCCCTAGGTGGACGGCCCCTTGTCTCTATCTACTTGAGACTGACCACAGTAGTGGAGAAGTGACTTATGTGTCTTTGGAGTGTCATGGTCTAAGATTGCTAAAGAAGTTTAGACCATTATACCACGTGAAATCTGCATGGTCAAAATCAATATAAAAGAAATCATTATCAGCTTATTTATTTACAATATAAATAGAGAAATACTTGTACCTATAGATAGTTATAAATAGTTTATATAAGTTAACGTGTATGTGGGATGAAGTTCATTTTCTGAAGACATAATGTGGTAAGTTGTCCTTCACATCGGACATATTATTTCATTAAAAAAAAATAGAAATGAAAAAAAATATAAAAAAATCCCCAACCAAGTTGTCTGTAAAACCAAACACGAACTCTAAGAAATCTAATTGCAATTCGTATGTAGTAAATGATGCAAATAGTGGTCATTTTTGGCATTAGTGCTAAATTTGTGAAACTATGAAACATTTTTAAACAAAACCTTAAGGAACCGTATGTTTATTATTATGTTTATTTACCGGTAGAGACTAGCCTTGTAGTCTATTTTTAGAACATGTGCCAGGGTTTCTCTCACGGAAACTTTTACACCAGGGGTGTCCAAAGTCCGGCCCGCGGGCCAAAACCGGCCCACAAAGCTATTTTAACTGGCCCGCGGCCTCATCTGAAATAATTAATTGAATGACGTATTATTTCTGTAACGACATTATATTTATAACAAAAGTTGACATTTTGTACTGTTTTGAGTACGCCAAATGATGGCGAAAATCGATGACGTTTTATTTTTTAACAACATAGAAATGGATTATAAAAAGCACGATGAAGCTAAATGACGGCCTACAGAAAAAATCGATGACGTCATTTTGAAGTATAAATATGTGACTTTTTGTCAATAGCCTGTGATGAAAGCACTGATGCATCTGAAACTATCCAATTTTTTTTTAAATAGAGGAGTTAATGACGACATGTGTGTGAGTTAATGACGACATGTGTGTGAGTTAATGACGACATGTGTGTGAGTTAATGACGACATGTGTGTGAGTTAATGACGACATGTGTGTGAGTTAATGACGACATGTGTGTGAGTTAATGACGACATGTGTGTGAGTTAATGACGACATGTGTGTGAGTTAATGACGACATGTGTGTTAGTTAATGACGACATGTGTGTGAGTTAATGACGACATGTGTGTGAGTTAATGACGACATGTGTGTGAGTTAATGACGACACGTGTGTGAGTTAATGACGACATGTGTGTGAGTTAATGACGACACGTGTGTGAGTTAATGATGACACGTGTGTGACTTAATGACGACATGTGTGTGACTTAATGACGACATGTGTGTGAGTTAATGACGACAATGTGTGAGTTAATGACGACAATGTGTGAGTTAATGACGACAATGTGTGAGTTAATGACGACATGTGTGTGAGTTAATGACGACATGTGTGTGAGTTAATGACGACATGTGTGTGAGTTAATGATGACACGTGTGTGAGTTAATGAAGACATGTGTGTGAGTTAATGACGACATGTGTGTGAGTTAATGACGACATGTGTGTGAGTTAATGACGACATGTGTGTGAGTTAATGACGACATGTGTGAGTTAATGACGACATGTGTGAGTTAATGACGACATGTGTGTGAGTTAATGACGACATGTGTGTGAGTTAATGACGACATGTGTGTGTGAGTTAATGACGACATGTGTGTGAGTTAATGACGACATGTGTGTGAGTTAATGACGACATGTGTGAGTTAATGACGACATGTGTGTGAGTTAATGACGACATGTGTGTGTGAGTTAATGACGACATGTGTGTGAGTTAATGACGACATGTGTGTGAGTTAATGACGACATGTGTGAGTTAATGACGACATGTGTGTGAGTTAATGACGACATGTGTGTGAGTTAATGACGACATGTGTGTAAGTTAATGATGACATGTGTGTGAGTTAATGATGACATGTGTGTGAGTTAATGACGACATGTGTGTGAGTTAATGATGACATGTGTGTGAGTTAATGATGACATGTGTGTGAGTTAATGATGACATGTGTGTGAGTTAATGATGACATGTGTGTGAGTTAATGACGACATGTGTGTGAGTTAATGACGACATGTGTGTGAGTTAATAATTACTGGACCTTCAGAGTCTTAAAGACCAAACGAGGGGAAAAGTTTTATTTGCTTCTGTTTCTTCTGCTGTCAATTACATTTAACTACCATGTGAAAAAATCTGGAATTATTACTGATGGTGCTCTAGCCATGATTGGTGAGTAAAGAGGACCAGCAACAGTTGTCTGTAAAAGAGTCTCAGCGACAAGGGCGGAAAAGCTTATAAACTTCACTGTATTATTCACCAACAAGTTCTTTTTGCTAAACTCCTTACATCTTATCGTGTTTTTAAGCCAGTGATAAAATCTATAATCTTTATTCGCTCTTTTACTCTAAAGCGCCGTTTCACCGCCAGTTTGAGCAGTTTCTTCTGCGTATCCAGGGAGAATACGGAGATGTTGTGTATCACAGGGATGTAAGATGGCTCGGTCGGGGGACAGCACTTTAGCACTTCTACTCACTTAAAAAAAGAAATTATTGGGTAATTCATGGAAGTTAAGGAACGACCAATTTCAGAACTATCTGATACAGATTTTGCATTTTTAGTTGATGTGACAAGACATCTAACAGTTCTTAACACAAATTAGGCAAGGTCACAATGCAGTTGGTAAGCCAATTATATTCACATATCAAGGTCTAAGGAACAAGCTGCAACTTTTTCAAAGGCAACTGTCTCAAAATCCAGTCTAATGCCACACATTTCCCCTCACTACAGGAAAACATGCAGAATTAATTTTTTAAAAAGATGCTTCAATGAGCAAAGGCAGCGGTAAGTTGCAGTTATTGCACTTTCTAAGACGCTTTCAGGACTTTGCATTTTTTGAAAAGGAAATCATGTTTTTTGTCTTCACCTTCCTCTGTGGACCATGATAATGCCACAGGCAATGTGTAGCTGGAACTCGTTGAGTTACAAAGTGATGCTGAATGTCGCAGCATAAAACAACATATTTCTCTCATTGACTTTTACCGTCAGCTGGATAGAGAGAGATTCAACGGGATTCGAACAGTTGCCTAGAAAATGCTCTGCTTGTTTGGCTCGACATATTTGTGTGGGCAGACATTTTCAGTTGTGAATTTTAAGAAAAAAAAACGTGTGAGGACGAGGATAAGTGATTATCACATGCGTGATATCACACGTATAAAAAAAAACGGTGGCATTGAGCCTGATCTCTCATATTTACTGCATTCAAGATCTCAGTCTCACCCTTCAAATTAACATTTTGCAAATAAAAAAACTCCCAACCTATGTCACTTTTTAAATATTATTTTAATCCGGCCCCGCGAATATCTTTACTTCAAGGAATATGGCCCGCCCTGCAAAAAGTTTGGACGCCCCTACTTTAGACTTTCAGTAAATAAAATACTTCACACGAAACTATACTGGAAAAACCCGGGTACACACTTTTTTTTATAATTTAAGAAAGTTGCAGACGGTAACATATTTTCACTCTGTGATTTATAATGACATGAGTCATGGCTTGAGAAGGTAAACTTTACAAATTAATGTCAAACTAAATTATATATTACTTAATGACACACTTGGAATAGCATCTTGGACTTTATATTTAAAAATAACAAAATAACTCATCATTTTTTAATATGTTATATTTTGACTTCAGCGGAATATATCCCCACCGTCCTCGCCCCACATAAAACATTTGGCCACACTGTCGAGGTCTTTAGTCAAACTTTCTAGGTCTGTGGCCACACTTTCTGGGCTAATTATATAGTCTGGTAGCATATGTAGTTATTGCCATGTTGTTTGTTGGCTCAACACAAAATTAATATGTTATTGTTTTCTTTTACATTTGGGTGCGCAGAATCACCATTTTAAATAGTCAAAAGTCAAAACAAACTCTTGTTACAAAGTTGTTAATGGCTGTTTTATATATGACCCATTCGAAACTATAATTTATTACTCTAGAATTCAAAATTCGTAGAGTGTTGTATTTTTTCTCCAAGTGATTTTTAAAAAAAAACAGTACATATTTCCTGCAGTTAAATGTCCAAAATATTTTCAGCAGTTAATTGTCCAACATATTTCCTAGAGTTGGATTTCCAACATATTTCCTAGAGTTGGATTTCCAACATATTTCCTAGAGTTGGATTTCCAACATATTTCCTAGAGTTGGATGTCAATTAAAACATTTAAGCCATTTCAAAATTTAATAACCCGGAGCTAGTGATGAATTACTAGCCCGAACGTTTAAATTTTGCATTCATTTCTAGGCAATATAACTATCAACTCTTACCGTATATTATTGTAATCAAGTTTATTGATGAAAGTAATTTAATCTCTAACCCGGAGGTAGCAAGTAACCCCTGCTGGACAAACTCTCGTCCGCCTTTCATGGGATAAGAGGACATCTGAGAAACGAATTTTTTCGTGCGTCGGATATTTATTTTTAAACATAAATATCAGCTTCAAGGAATTTAAAAAAATTGAATGAAGTCAATGCGGTCTCGAAGAATCTTTGACATTTTTGAAATCATGATATGAAAATTGAAAATGTTAAGAAGCAAGTATAAGGGTAAAATAATCTATGGACCGAATGGACCAAATCCAAGGGGTTGGGAATGGGGAGAAGAGAGTAAAGAAAGGAACATAACAACGACCTTGCCAGGGTGGATAGTGTTAGAGGAAAGATACCATAATTATTGATCATAAAGGTCAATTAAACGTATAAAGTGCTTAAGTTGAAGATATGAATATTTATTTATTTCATTAAATTTTATTTTTTAGCTAGGTGGGGCTGGCTAAATATTTTTTTTAAAAGAAACATAAAATCCGAATAATAAAGGCATAATTGTACAATTTTTTTAAAAATGCGCCTTCACAGAGTTAAAAAAAAATTGTGTTCTCCAAACCAAATAAATATTAAATACGATTATTCACATTAAAATATTCTGTTACAATTAGAGTGTCAGACATAACGAAATAAATTGTTCGAACTTTAAACAAATGTAACTATAGCAAGAAAAATGTTTTAAATTTCCAGCTTACATCCATAAAGTATTAACAAGCAAAATTATTATTTTTTATTGATACTTTAATATTTTAGGACGAAATTAAAATAGTTCCGAAAAGTAATTTTGGATTTCATAATTGAAAGCGTTGACGCTATTGACGTCATGTAAACTTTTTAAGTTTAAATTAAGTCGTCTAGAGATTAAACAAATAAAATATTAAACTAATTTCAAGTTTAAACGTTGTTACTGAAAAACTAAAATAGAAAGATACTCACCGCCAAGTTTTAAATTTACAAACATAAAACAGCTCACAGTGTATTTGTGTTTTAGCTCAACCTCATGATCGAATATCACAGTAATTTTACGTAGCTCTATTGCTTCAAACACAAATTTCAATGACGTCATTGGCGTAATTAGTTTTTAAAAAGTTTTTAAAAGGGTTTAGGCAGAAGAATTAATTTAAAAAAAAATTGTTATAAAACATCCATAGGCGTCCCCAGATGAAACCTTGGAAGTACATGTGTACATACTTGGGTGGTACAGATGTACAAGCCTGGGTGGCAGTAAAGTACATGTACATGTAATTTGTACTTTGATTTCTGCGGCGGCATTGCAAGTGAATGTGTCTTCATACATGGCCGCATACAAAGAAGAAAGGTTATTGGGAAGAGTCATAATTTTTGAAACTCGGCGCAAACGGACCAGGAGTAACCGAAGCTTGACCTGGTGTAGGGGACGGGTCAGACCTGGTGTAGGGGACGGGTCAGGCCCGGCGTGTCCGTCATTCAAAAAGAAAAACCGACTGCATCGGTTAACAAAGATAATGTATGAGAGTGGGGGGGGGGAGGGGGTGGACCCAGTGGCGTTTACACGCGATGGTGTCAATTTTCTCACATATCGTGGACTTTGTGGGTTAGGGGATACCGTTCATAAAATGTTTCTTAGATTTGACGCCATTGGCGTGCATTCATGTTTCATACCATAAATTGTGATCACATTGACATTTGATGAAGTAAATATCAATATACATAATTTGCAATCTCTCTCACGTCTGTAGTGTATGTCCGTGACGCTACTAATTTTAGAAAGCAGCGCACCAAATTACTGCACCAATGCATCAAAAGGTGTGCAAATTAAAGATGCGCTGTTAAAATTTTTTATATGACGTCACTGTTTTAGCTCATATATTAATCTTGGAAAAGGGAACAATGTAAAAAAGAGGATTTGATGATGGTTAATTATAAAATAAAGAAACAAAGGGGGTGCCGTAGGCGCCCTACAACCAGGGCCGTCTTAACGCATAGACCCGCTAGAAAGGTCGGCGCCGTAGGCGCCCTAAAAAAAGTGCATTTTTCAAAATAAATAGATTTCAGCTGAAAACTTCCGTCATTTTTAACGGGTGATACGCTAGTTGTTATATATTATAACACGCAGCTTTAAGAACACGTCTTTTTTTTTAAAAAGTCTCAATTTCATAAAATTTAGGATTTGAACTTTTCTGTTCCTACTTGTTGCCAAGGTTAATTGAACAAACGAGTTTGTGTGTTTGTGTTTCTTAACCTCGATAAACCCCATTCAAATTGTTGGCAAACCAAGAAGCATTGGTGCAATCATCGTAAATAAATAAAGCGGACAGTGATGTAATGTAAATCATACTGTTCAGAAAATAAAGCTTTCATCCCAATGATAATATCACTACCCTTAAGCTAATACCATTGACAACATCCGGTCGTGGACAACAACCTGTCAACGACAGTATCGTGTCATTTACAACATCCTGTCATAGACATCATGTCATGGACAACATCATGTCATAGACAACAACCTGTCATTGAAAACATCATGTCATGGACAACATCATGCTATGGACAACATCATGTCATTGAAAACATCATGTCTTTGACAGTAAGTCTCAAAGTGGGGTGGGGGAGGGGGGCTTCCAATTCTGCAGAACGACCTTTTTGAAAACGCTGCGAGGTGCCGCCTCTGACCAGGGTGCATCGCATGGAAGCCGCCTACAATGAGAGCAGCTTTAAAAGTGGCGGTGCGATTTGGGGGGGGGGAGATAAAGAAAGAAGAAAAATGGGATAAAATTTCTGCAAGTGCAGATCATTAACCTTGACCTTGGCGTGAACTTGCCGTCAACTTCCCGGGCTCTTTCTGGACCAAACAAGATGGCCGCCTATCTGTGAGGCCGGGTGGCATTCTTCATATTCATTCATGTAGGTGCTGAATGAACGGTGAAGTGTCTTATATCTCATTGGTCGGTTCTCACTTACTTTTACCCTCCCATCAAATCACTTTTTCCAGTTTATTACCGTATTTCTCTTGTCAAACGCTCCGCTATTTTTTTTTACACACAAAGGTCCTCCTTTTGATGCGGCATTTTTTTTAAGGACGTTGAATGGTTGAATTTGGAAGGACTTAGTCTAGTCTCGCATTGAGATCTAGACTGTGACAGGTCCAGATAGTTAAACTAAGTACTTGTTAAACTATGTACTAAGTACTTCGGAGTTACTGGTTTCTTTTTAATTGAATCGAAATTGATATCACGGTTGAATTAAATGGCTTATATAAAATTGAGAACATTACTGAAATGTCTTGGATTGAATTGGTATCGGAGCTCTACACCAAACGTTGCTATCACAGGTTCGTTAGTGTGGGTAGCACATCTGGTGGGTAGCACATCTGGTGGGTAGCACACCTGGTGGGTAGCACACCTGGTGGGGAGCACACCTAGTGGGTAGCACACCTAGTGGGTAGCACACCTAGTGGGTAGCACACCTGGTGGGTATAACACCTAGAAGGTAGCACACCTAGTGGGTAGCACACCTAGTGGGTAGCACACCTAGTGGGTAGCACACCTAGTGGCCAGCGGGTAGAGGACTAGAGGCCACGGTCAGTTACGTGTGTGGTCTAAGCAAGATGTCGTCCGACCACGGCGGGAGTGGAGGGTAGAAGAGGGGAAGGGGGTACGTGGGTAGTACGGTGACTCATGGTCACTACGGTATTATTGAAGAAAATCCCAGGCACGCTAAAGGGTTCTTAGTTTGTGAAGGGCTTAGGGTCACTGTCATTTAGATATTGTATTTTGAGAAAGTATTTGGTGCATTATTAAAGTACTTTTAAAATATATTTTTCTTGATGAAATTATTTACAAGAATTCTATTGTTGATAAGGAGGAGCAAAAGTCCATTTTCATTTGCTCTCAATGCTGGATTTACCAATTTGCTAAACAAATTATAGCTTAGGGCCCCTCTTTCTTGCGGAATTTCTTTTTCATATTTGGCACTGAAAGAGAATATCTTGACTTCAAAATGGTCCCCATGTCTCAAATAGCTTAGGGCCCTGTTTGCTCTTCATGCAAAGACTTAAAAAAGTAAATAAAAAAGACGTTATATGATATCTCCAACCAAATTTCAGGCATTAGAAGTGGGAAACTTAGCAGAGAAAGCTTCTCGACCCGAACACACAACAGAGTAAAAAAGACACACAGTACACAGGCAAACAGCCGAATAAATCCTCGTATCTAAGTGTCAAATTCAGTGATTGAGTTATAGAAGATAGCAAAAGAAAACCAATTTAGAGCTAAGAATTTTACAATTAGAAATAGTTCTAAAAATTAAAAAAATATTCGGTATCGCAAGATCGTTAACACTGTGTTGAATCTTTAATTTAGTATCGTAATGATTGTTTTGTGAACGTTGAATCGATTCTGAATGTAGATAAGTATTGTATGTTGAATGTTGTCAAAGTTTCTATCATCTCCTCTAAATGGGTGCTTATATTTAATGACGTCATTATTGAAGAGCTCTTATACCAGAAGTTGGTGAACTTGTCAATTTTTATGTTGTCATTACCCCCAAAGGATTGGATTCTTGTGGATTTTGTATCCCCCCCCCCAAGAGTTCCCCTTTGATCCCAAATGGGGTAATTTACTCCTGTCCTATACCTGGAGGACATGTGACCATTGATCACATAGAACATTAGGGCTCCCATTAATTAGAACATTAGGGCTCCCATTGATCACATAGAACATTATTGCTCCCATTAATTAGAACATTAGGGCTCCCATTGATCACATAGAACATTAGGGCTCCCATTAATTAGAACATTAGGGCTCCCATTGATAACATAGAACATTAGGGCTCCCATTAATTAGAACATTAGGGCTCCCATTAATTAGAACATTAGGGCTCCCATTGATCACATAGAACATTATTGCTCCCATTAATTAGAACATTAGGGCTCCCATTAATTAGAACATTAGGGCTCCCATTGATCACATAGAACATTAGGGCTCCCATTAATTAGAACATTAGGGCTCCCATTGATCACATAGAACATTAGGGCTCCCATTGATCACATAGAACATTATTGCTCCCATTAATTAGAACATTAGGGCTCCCATTGATCACATAGAACATTATTTCTCCCATTAATTAGAACATTAGGACTCCCATTGATCACATAGAACATTAGGGCTCCCATTAATTAGAACATTAGGGCTCCCATTGATCACATAGATCATTATTGCTCCCATTTATTAGAACATTAGGGCTCCCATTAATTAGAACATTAGGGCTCCCATTGACCACATAGAACATTAGGGCTCCCATTAATCACATAGATCATTAGCACTCCCATGCAGCTCGAAAGAGTTGGGGATGTTTTTGAGGCATGGAAGAGGATATTTGACTTGTCGCAAGGGTTTCTCAGAAGTGGTAGCAAGAACTGGACACTGGGAGGATGGGCAAGAACTGGACACTGGGAGGATGGGCAAGAACTGGACACTGGGAGGATGGACAAGAACTGGACACTGGGAGGATGGGCAAGAACTGGACACTGGGAGGATGGGCAAGAACTGGACACTGGGAGGATGGGCAATAACTGGACACTGGGAGGATGGGCAAGAACTGGACACTGGGAGGATGGGCAAGAACTGGACACTGGGATGATGGGCAAGAACTGGACACTGGGATGATGGGCAGTAACTGGACACTGGGAGGATGGGCAAGAACTGGGCACTGTGAGGATGGGCAAGAACTGGACACTGGGAGGATGGGCAAGAATTGGACACTGTGAGGATGGGCAAGAACTGGACACTGGGAGGATGAGCAAGAACTGGTCACTGGGAGGATGGGCAAGAACTGGACACTTGGAGGATGGACACTGGGGAAACAAATGTTCCCACTCCACCTTTAACTTCCTTCTCTATGATTCTACAATTTGTTTCTTTAGACCAAATGCAACATTGGTACGCTGTAAATTCATGGTGAAATCAATACAATAAAGTATGATAATAATAAAATAATCCTATTTAAATACTGTTGTTTCTGTACAACATTTAGACTGAAAATAAGATGATAAATAATCTCATCGATATATCTGATTATTACACCGGGTTTTTGTCATGTAGGTCCTGTTTGATTATAGATAGTGTCCTTGATATTTAGGACCCCTCTTATTGATTTCAAGGTTTAAATCGCCTTTGGATACTTAGAAAACAGCTCGAGACTCCCTGGCGAACACGGAAAATACCCCGTGGAGATAATGCGTTAAGTCTCTGGAAATTTCATCCGCAACCAGCTCCCACCCACCCGCCAACCAATCACCGATTAAACGAGTAAGTATCCAGTCACAACAACAGTACAAACATCACACGAGGAGTGGGCGAGGGAAGCTAGGAAACGCGACCGTGTGAGCAATCGTTGACGTGTCGTGTTTAGATTTATGCGTGGATCACGTGAGGCATTTCAGTTGCGTCATCGGTGTCATATTCGACGTCAACTGACATTTTTTGTTTGTTGTTGTTGTTCGTGGTGGAGGTTTTGTCGAGGAAGATTCAGTTTTACGTTTTTTTGTTTGTTGTAGTTTTAATATCATTCAGACTTTCAGTTCCAGGGTTTATATTTGACATCTTTTCGCAAACACCTTTCTTTAACTTTAAGTCTTTAAGTGGTGGATGTAAACAGAATTCAAACAAGTCGTCGGAAATGCTAAGAATACAAAGTCATTTAGTATGCAGTGTATAGTGCTTTCAAAAGATAGTCACTTAATATGTGTATATAGTGTATAGAAATACTAAGATATGTCGTATTTTTTTGTATGTAGTGCAATGGTGGCCAAACCGCGACTCGCGAGCCGCATGCGGCCCTTCTGTGATCACATTGCGGCTCGCGTAGAATTTATAAATATATGTTACAAGGATTACTGGAAGATTTCCAAACCAGGTTTAATTACCCATACTGCTTCAATGCGGCTTTTACATTTTAAATAAAATTAAGGTAAAAAAAAATCATTTTCAAAAAGATGAGGCCCAGCTGCAGAGAGGAATGTAGAATCTCGCATGAAAAAGCAGAAAATAATTTTTTAGTCACAAACTAAGTAGTCACACAGGGGGACTGTAGGTTGGAGGGCAGCAGTGCTAACAGTGACTGGAGGTTGGAGGGCAGCAGTGCTAACAGTGATTGGATGTTGGAGGGCAGCAGTGCTAACAGTGACTTGAGTTTTTGGAGGACAGCAGTGCTAACAGTGACTTGAGTTTGGAGGCCAGCAGTGCTAACAGTGACTTGAGTTTGGAGGGCAGCAGTGCTAACAGTGACTTGAGTTTGGAGGGCAGCAGTGCTAACAGTGCCTGGAGGGCAGCAGTGCTAACATCCAATAATTCTTACTTGTTTCACAACTTTACGTTAATATTAAGATTATGACAAATAATTAAACGCTTAACGTAATCCCCCCCACCCCCCCCCCAAAAAAAAACACACACATAAAAATACAAAATTTACCTTGTTGTCGTGTTATCTTTGTGTATTACCCAAATAAATAGCCTCACAATTAAAAAACAAAAGTAAATAGTAGTATGCATGATTGTTAGCGATGGAACTCAGAGGCAACGAAGAGTAGGACTTACCAAGAGAGCGTCAAGGAACAGACCCGGTACTAACATTTTATTCCCTAACCGGGTATGTAAGTGCAAGCACTAACCTTATTAACTAACTTCTAACCCTATCTAACCTTGTGTATTAGCACAAACTGCGTGACACATTGTAAAAATTGGCCAACGCATTAGCTCTCTGATACTGAAAAAATACAGTTGACTATAATTAATGAGGATGCCAAATTTCTTCGATAAGTCTAGATAGAACAAGATAATATTTGTTTGTTATATATATCAAAGGGTTTAATAATTTATTTTTTTAAAAGTCAAACAAACAAAAAAGTTGAAAATTTTAATTTGAGAATTAGTTTTCTTTAGAGACTCCTTCAAGCTCCTTCAATATCTATTAGATTATCTTTTATATTATTTGCCTAAGTATTATCTGACTTTCAAATTTAAAGATTTTTTGCTTCAATTACACGAAACCGACTTTCTGCTCTGCCTGGGGTGTGGGGGGGGGGTAGCAGCTGAGTCACAACACGTAGGCTCAGGCCGCTGTGATGGTCAGCACGTATTGTTTCGGTCAGTCCAACATGGTTACCTGGCGTTCTCTAAACGAGTTGTTCCACATGGCTTTAAGTTGTGTAAACTGTGTACGCGCTGGTATGGAACGTTGAGACTTGCTGGCCAACTGATCTTTGTGACACTTGTGGCATTGCTATCCGTGACCCGTCAAAACGGACCCGGAGAAAACGGTCGTAGACAAATTGTTTACAAATTTTAAGAAGAAAAAAATGTATTTTTTCTCTTTCATTTTAACCTTTTGTCAACTTTGTGACCCTTAAAAAGTGGTCAAAATGTACAATTATTTCTTGTGATGTTATTACTTTATTTCTTCTCAACCAACAATTGTGACTTGGTACCATATCGAGTAACTGTTATTAAATTGCTTCTTGTGATGTCATTATTGGTTCTTGCGAACTAAACCTGACACTGAATCCGTGATTAAAAATACTAATATAATATGTACATGCAATTGATTGTATCTACGCCCATATTTGTGTAGGGAAAAATTGTAATCAATGACCTTGAACTGAAAATGTTGGTTAATATGACCGTGCTCAGTACACTCCTGTATGACAGCGAGTTCTGGACGACCTACGCCAAGCGGATAAGCAGCTTAACAGTTTCCACTTGCGATGCTTGCGTAGGACCCTACACACCAAGTGGCAGGATAAAATCACAAATGTCGAGGTACTCAGGAGGAGCCATATGTTGAGTATGCACTCAATCCCGAGTGAGAGGCGCCTGCGGTGGTTGGGCCATGTCCATAGGATGGGCTCGGGGCGAATTACAAGAGCCCAGCTTTACGGCGAGCTGGAAACTGGTCTGAGGAAAAAAAGGTTGCCACTGCCTGCTCTACAAGGACGTCTGCAAGAAAGACATGTCTCTGGTTGCATCGACCATGAAACATGGGAGGGCATTGCTGTGGAGCGCAACCTCTGGCGGTCAAAAGTACGTGACGGCATTCAAGTTGCGGAAGCCACCCTCATAGCTAGAAGAAGAGCCAGGAGAAAGGGGAAGGGGGGAAGAGGAGCAGGAGTCAACGCCATCGTCCCTTGAGGGCGGACGGATGCCGTGTATGACCATTGTTGTAGTTAATATGACCATTGTTGTAGTTAATATGACCATTGTTGTAGTTAATATGACCATTGTTGTAGTTAATATGACCATTGTTGTAGTTAATATGACCATTGTTGTAGTTAATATGACCATTGTTGTAGTTAATATGACCATTGTTGTAGTTAATATGACCATTGTTGTAGTTAATATGACCATTGTTGTAGTTAATATGACCATTGTTGTAGTTAATATGACCATTGTTGTAGTTATGTTCGGCAAGACATGACTCACTCCAAACGCCAACTTTCTTGGAGATACATATTTCCAAAAGCTTTGAATTTTTCAGTTAGCCCACAATGTTTAATGTACAGGGCTGTTCAGCGGATGACCCAGTTTCACATGACAACTTCCTGTTCCTATTAACGGCAATTATTGATGACGATATGTGGCTTCTATCCACGAATAGAATTTCACACATAAATGACCAGCAGTCTTTAGCCACGACGTCGACGACGTGCTTATTATCTTTATAAATTAAATAGAAACTAATCGATAAAGTAAATTTTGATGATTTTTTTTCTTTCAAGAGTCATTAGAACACAAAATCTGGAGATACAAAAAAATAATACAATAAAGATAAACCCCAGAAACTTTACGATTTTCTGATCTTTTTTAAAAATTATTGTTTTGATTTGAAAATATACATTACGTTTTCGTAAAGAGAAAGAACATTATATGGTGAAACACTTTATTTAAATTGGGATTTTATTAAAATCTAATTTCCTGAGTGTCACGTGAAGTTCCGCAAACTCCTACTTAACCCCCCCCCCGCCCCCGAGGTAAAAGTGAAATGAGAGTGACCACTAGCACAGTGGCGTCGCTAGGAGGGGATTCAGTGAGGGAGGCGGGTGACACCCATCGAGGGGTGACACCCAAGCCTAAAATTTTACAGATCGATCGAATGTACCGTAATTAAATTAATGCATTTTTAGTTTATCTCTATATATTTCTCCTCGGGATAATCAGGTCTACACCAACATGGCGGTTGAGGTGCGTGGTGACACGAATCCACGCTCTTCTGATTGGCTGAATTCGCAGGAGGGGTTTTAGGGTGTGACACGAAGGCAGCAGTCAAGGCTGACTCGATCAGCTGATGTTTTTCGACTTTGTGTTAAAGAGTTGTGTTAAAATAATTTAAAACATATAAGTTCAAGTACTTTGATTTAATATGACTAAAACGTGTGGCGGGTGGTTGGTATAAAAATTAAAGATTTATAATTTAGAAGGCAAAAGAGAGATCCATAAGTGAGAGAATGAGTGAACCGCATATGTTAAACCTCATAAGCGCCCGCCCCTCGTTTTAGTCATATTAAATCAAAGTACTTGAACTTATAAGTTTTAAATTATTTTCTTCTTTTTAGTCAACTTATACAAACGTGTTTTTTTAAATCTTATTTTTACTTCTATTTATTTTATTATTACACGCTTTTTTTATTACAAGCTTTTATTACACGCTTTTATTTAAGTCACACTGTATGTTGTATCCATCCTTCCTTCAAATCTTGAAACGTAAAATTAAACCACTTCTGATGGTCCTAGAGATCTCAAAATTTAACCACAAATAGATCTTGAATGACAATGCATTGTATCGAAATTTCAGATCGATCGAATGTACCGTATTTAAATTATTGCATTTTTAGTTTATATTTATATAAGCATCGGTACCCGTCTGCTTTGTTGACATCCATGAGTTCACCACGTGAACACATCACCGTGGTATAATGGACCGTCCATAAAGTACGTCACGCTATTTTTAACTCCCCCCTGTCACAAATCTCGGACCCCCCCCCCTAAACTACGTCACACTTTCAAACAAAAATGTTTGTTTTTATTAACAAAATAATTAAAATTTAATATAAAACACCATGACGTCACACATGGCCGGACCCCCCTCCCCCCTCTGGAGCGTGACGTACTTTATGGACGGCCCCTAAAACGTTGGGCGGGCACTAATGAGGTGTTTGGTATAAAAAAAATAGAGGTAAAAAAAGATGTGTGGGCGTCAGACTTGAATTGTAAAGAGTTTTTATAATAAGTTTTAAAAAATAGCTGTACAAAACAAAGTTTTTGACTATAAATCCCTTATATATGAGACATAACTAAAAGCAGTGATTATGTTAAAAGCGTGTCCTTTTAAAAAAAAGATTTTTTAATTATTTTATTATTTAATTTTTTTATGGCATTGAAGATTGCTTTTGCTCTTTTATTACCACGGACTTGTCCTTTCCTTCGTCTTCATAAGAATCAAATTAAGAATGCTTTCTTTTAACAAACTCAATGAGAGACTTCCTTTCTAAAAAAAAATCCAAAAATTCAAGTAAAATAGCTACTCCCAGCTGTTCCAGTTCCTTTAGAAATCCTTCTACTTCAAGTCGACAGTCATGTGGCTGATTTTCGTTTGTTTCTAATTCTTCCAGTGCTGCGATATTATCATGGTATGACCTTATAGCATCATGCCAGGCTGACCATCTTGTGTCAGACAATTTCATGTGTTTTTGAAGTACCTGTCAACGATGAGTATATGCAACAAGCCGGGTATAAAGAAGACAAAATATCTGACTGCAGCAGGGCAGGGCAACCTGCTGCACTTTTCCCAACCAAATTAAGGGAATGAGCTGTGCTCGGCACATAATGAGCAACACTGCACTTCTCACGAAGAATAGCCTGGTTTCCGTTATACTTCCTAATTATATTTGCCGCATTGCCGTATGACTGGCCAAGGCATTTTCAGGGATTCATGCAAACATTTGCCTGCATCTTTATTATACACTATAATAAGTTTGGGGGACCTTAAATTATTAGTAGTCCCTGGATTTATCCCGTTCAGCACCAATCTTTTAATCCGCCATAGGAGGACGAGGTCACACATCTGTGACGATGTGTGACGAGGTGTGTTTAAAAATGTGACGTCACATCAAAAAACAGCGCAAATAAAAGTTCCACTTAAATATTTGATGGTTTACCATTTATTTAATGACGTTTTCAATGTGTTACGATATTAGAGGGCAGGCTCACCTTAAATACATATTTAAATGACAAAAATAATTTGCAACATGCTAATTTTTTTATTAGAGACTGTTGACTGCAGCATGACTGCTGAAGCTCGATTGCTGTTTCGCTACAGGACCCCACACCTGTAGAGTTCGAGCCTAACCAGGTTTCTGGGGTTCTCTACATCTCACGTCACCAAGCTGATACTCCAGCAGATTATCGGAATTATCATGGGGTGTGTCCTAAACTCCATCAGATTATCGTGGAGCGAGTACCTAGGAGGGGGAGGGGGGTAGTGTGTTACTCAAACGACTTTCTCACTGGATGAATGACCACAACATCCTAGAATTCTAACGTCCGACCCCTGGAGTTTTCGTGTAATGACACATAGGGGCTTCCTGGGGAATAATTTAAACTGATGTGTGAGATGTTGATGGTAGGAAATGGCGCGAAACAGCTGGCATTCAGAGAGTGGGGAAACTGGGCCAGTGACGGCGCGTAGGTCAAGACACTCTAACCTACTTTGTGCTGTGGCCTTCAAGATTTGCCATTGAAATAAATTTTAGGTGTGGGGAGGGGGGGTGAAGGCTGATTGTGAATCTCCAAAGAGGCGGTCAATGGGAGCGGATTCGTGACACTTAGAGTGTCCTCCCTTATGAAGACTTTAATTGATGTAGTAAATACATCGTTTTGAAGGTCACCGTGACCCTGGACATTTATTTAAACTAGATCTTAAACTTGATACGCAGATTTTTTTCCATCAAATCCTAAGATAAGGTGGAGTACACACCGAGATTGCCTAGGAATATATCGATAACTTTATATAAAGAAAATATTTATACAGTTTTTGTAATTGGGTGTGGGCTACTGTAGGACTGTCACTTCGCTGAATATGATATTTTTTTCATATAAATAAAATGAACAAAAAAACTTTTTAAAAAAGATGAGGCCCAGCTGCAGTGAGGAATGTAGAATCTCACATGAAAAACCAGAAAATAATTTTTTAGTCACAAACTAAGTAGTCACACAAGGGGACTCAGAACTCAGAAGTTTTATTGATATTTATTGTGATCGATTGTGGGATTTAATGTGAGATGATGCGAGAATTTACATTCCTCTCTGCAGCTGGGCCTCATCTTTTCAAAAAAGTTTTTTGTTCATTTTATTTTCTACTTTTACGCGTTAACAAAATATTTGTAAAACTTAATTTCATCCATGAAAATTTAAACCCTTTAAACAACCCCGTAAAAACAAAGGTTTTGACTATAAATCACTTATATATGAGACATAACTAAAAAGTATTGATCATGCTTAAACGCGACAAACATTTACAGACTGAGACTCCTCTTTGCTGTAAAACGGAGGGGGGGGGGAGGGAAAAAGGTCTGGTCACGGATGGGTGAACTTAACTCAGCGTGACACGTAAAATATCAACAAAAGCAGTTATATAGAGATAAACTAAAAATGCATTAATTTAATTACGGTACATTCGATCGATCTGAAAGTTTAATAGCATAATCCTCCACGCAAGCCAAACATACTGTGAAAATTTCAGCGCTCTAGCAAGTCAGAAAACGTGTTTACGAGCGTTTTGAAATAGGTGACGACAGATCCGGAAGCGTTGACGACAGATCCGGAAGCGTTGACGCCAGATCCGGAAGCGTTGACGACAGATCCGGAAGCGTTGACGACATATACAGAGCCGGAATCGCGCATGAGTTAATAAGATAGGGGCCTCAACAAAAGGCGATTGTATATTTTATTAAATTTTGAATGGAACAGAGAAAACATCGGTCAAATTTTAGGTCTTTGAGTAATGAAACAGAGTCATCAGTAAATAACAGCATACAGGCTAATTTGGATAAAAAACAATAAAAACTTATACACATCACCCTCGTTTGCCAACAGTTCAAACAATAAACACTTATACACATCACCCTCGTGTGCCAGCAGTTCAAACAATAAACACTTATACACATCAACCTCGTGTGCCAACAGTTCAAACAATAAACACGTATACACATCACCCTCGTGTGCCAACAGCTCAAACAATAAACACTTATACACATCATCATCTTGTGCCAACAGTTCAAGCAATAAACACTTATACACATCACCCTCTTGTGCCAGCAGTTCAAATAAACACTTATACACATCACCCTCGTGTGCCAACAGTTCAAACAATAAACACTTATACACATCACCCTCGTGTGCCAACAGTTCAAAGTTATTTATTACTTGTTGTCGAACTTGATCGAACTCAAGGTGATGCAGAGCAAATTATCGAATAGCTTGACTTAGCTAGACCAGGCAATAGCTACAGACTAGCATTTGTTATGTATTTGTCCATGACGTAAGAAGGGCGATGACGTCAGCGGGAGTGTTAAAACTTGATATTCCTCTCATGACGTGTCTTTCCGACGGTTTGTTTACCCAGACCAAACAAAAAGGGCGCCCTGGTGACCCGTCAAAACGGCCCCGGACTAAACGGCCCCGGACAAAACGGCCCCGACATAACGGCCCCAGACAAATTGTTTACATTCTTTAACAAAAAAATATCACTTTTTTATTTGCATTTTAAGCTTTTTTCAACTTTTCCCCCTTTAAAAAAGTGGTAAATTGTAAAATTATTTCTTGTGATATTATTATATTACTAGGTTGTGCTGCGGCACCGTGGCGCCAACTTTTTTTTAGGGCGCCCACCTTTATCAAAAGCCCAAGTAACTTATCTTTGTATGATAAATGCGAAATATTCCTGAAATGTATAGTAAGTATTTTATAATTAACAATCATCGAATCCTCTTTTTACATCGTTCCCTTTTCCAAAATTAAAATATGAGCTAAAACAATGACATCATATAATATCTTTTTACGGCCAGAAATTTTAGAAAGCAGCGCACCAAATTACTGCACCAAAATATAATTCTTTTCGAACGTCCTCATGAAATTGTTCAATTAATAATAGTGTGGAGGGTTGTTAATGTTAATCTGGACACGAAAATGATTATGATTTTTAATTCTATATTTTCAACAACAAAAAAAGCAGAGTGCTATCCCTCAGCGTTACGGCAGGATAATTGAGGGTTAATATATATATGATGATATGATTTCTTGTAAAAAAAAACGTGACTTGGCACCATTTCGCGTAAAGGCTAATAAATTCATTCTTGTGATGTCATTATTGTTTCTTGTGAGCTAAACCTGACACTGAATCGGTGAGTATAAATACGGATACAAAATTTGATTGAACATTTTACTATTAGTCCATCTATTAGTCATGGGTTGTTTTGGTTGGGCCGTTATGTCGGAGCCCATATGTCGGGGCAGTTTTGTCGGTGAACCGGGCGCCCTGTGTGGTATTACTCCACCCCCCCCTCCACACACACACTTCTGACGTGCCACTGACCACTGCTTAACGTGTAACTACATAGTGTTACGTCTGGACACGCATGCAGGGCGTGTGCTCCTTGTTACAATCAAAACGTTGGTGTGGTGGTGGAGGTGGTGAGGAATGATTGCTGGCAGGGGCGTCGCGTTCTCGGGGGCGGCACCTGGACACTGTTTAAAGTCTCGCCCCCACGATATTTTAGTTGTAATCTTCTTAGGACTACTACAGATCGAAATGAAAGCAATCTTTTTATTTTTTAACGTAGAAAGCTCAGCGTAAAAATTTAAAAAAAAATATTTTTTTAGAAAACTAAACAAAAAAGATGTCACAAGTCTAAAAAAAAAGCATTGGAAAAGTATTTATAAAATGTATTTCGTATTTAGAACTACTATTTTTAAGAGTTTACAGAGTTTAACTTAATGCTATTCTTCCCCCTTCTTCTTCCATCATGTTTTTTGATTACCAAATGTTCTTTCTATCTTTTTTAAAAATTTGTGTTGTTTTCGGTTGACTCAGTTGTATTGTTTTTAATTTGGTTGCACTTATTGTTTCAAGAATAATTGTTTTCATATGTTTTCTTTGTCTTGTTTTTATTACTATTATTATTTTTATGTAGAGATTGTTGAACCTTGTCTTATGCCTTATGTTTCTTATTTATGTCTTAATGTTCCCCACGATGACCATAAATGTCTGTCAATGACGTCAGGACATGAAATATTATTGTGTACTTTGTGGAATACAATATCATACAGTCATACAACAATGTTCATAGAAATAGTTAAGCGCAAGGCTTCTCAAACTTCACCAACGCCCCCTCCCCATTTATTTTAAAAAATAGATCCACCGCTGGTTCGTCCGGAAGTGGTCAGGAAGTCAGCCGTGGTCAACACAGTCGGACAAACGCTGCCCCGTGGTTGAGGGCCACAATGAGCCGTGCGGCTGGTGTGCACTGAGGCGTGACCAGATGAACGGGCCGGCCTCTCCAACGACACGCATCACTCATCACACCCCTCTGGATAGTATAGCCAGCAGGAGCCTAGGGCCAAGGCTGCCCTCCCTCAGAGACCCTTTGTTGGTATCTCAAGACCAAGTATAATCTTGCGATGACGTGGAGCGGCAAAAATATCTGACGGAACACTACGTCAATTTCGAAGGCCAACAATAGAAAAATGTAATGACACTACGATGAATAATTATTGCAGGACAATAGCTAATCGGAGACTGCGTAGCAATCTTTGGGTGTACCCTGAAAATTAGACCCTAGTATTTATATTACTTTGTAATTGCAATGGGTAAAATAAAGTCGGTTAATTAATTATCATTTCTTCCTAATCAAATGTATTTCAGATATTTTTACACATCATTAAATATGTTTTCAGTTTCAGCTTTTGGCCACAAATATATTTTTAAAATTAAGTAAATAAAATGAAGCCAACACCAGATGAAGACAATGTGAAACTAACTGGAGTATGTCTTTTCACCCAGAAAAGTGTCAACTGTTAAGAGTAACAAAGAAAAAGAAGCAAATAAATTCAAAACATTCATGGAAAAGAACTGACCCAAACTAAAGATGCAAAATACGTAGGAGTCTTTATAAATGAGAAACTATCATGGAATCCCCATGTCAATGAAGTTATTAAAAAATCAAACAAAACCTTAGGCTTTATAAAAAGAAACTTTAACAAATGTAATAGAGATATACAACTAAAATGCTACCTCACTTTGGTGAGACCTGTACTAGAATATGCATCTTCTGTATGGGACCCATCCACCAAAGAAAACATTGATAAACAACTAGAACAAATTCAAAAAAGAGCTGCCAGATTCATTACTGGAGAATATTCAAAACTGACAAGAATAACACCATTAGTTAAATCATTAAACCTTGAAACACTAGAGGATAGAAGAACCAAGAGCAAAGTAGTAATCATACATAAAGCAATTAATTATAATTTAGAAATACAACACAAAGATAACTTAATACAACCCTCAGATAGACATAAGGATAAAAACACCTTTCTTATTCCGCATGCAAGAACAAACACATACAAGATTTCCTTCTTCCCGTCCGGAATTCGGGCGTGGAATGGGCTGCCTGAAGAATCCAGGAAAACCAACAATTTATCAACATTTAAATCTCTAATAAAAATGCAGGACTAAACACAAACCATAGATAAGCGTAGGACGCAATAATCTTCTGTATAGAAGGAGCGTCTGTAAACAGATAAGATAACACGCCTAAAATATTTTAAGTTCAAAAAAGGCTTAAGACTAAGTATCATTAACAATAGATTCTTTAAATGTAGAATATATACATTTCTCTCTCTATATATATTTCATTGGATGCGAGTCTTGGACCACCTATACCAGGCATGAAAGAAGGCTCAATAGCTTCCACCTCAGATGCCTGCGCCGCATCCTAGACATCAAATGGCAAGAGAAAGTCCCCAACACAGAGGTCCTGGCTCAAGCAAGCATGAGTAGTATTGCAGCAATATTAAGCCAAAGACGCCTCCGTTGGCTTGGACACGTCAAGAGGATGTAAACTGGTCGTATACCCAAGGATTTGCTTTACAGCGAGCTGGCGACAGGGAAAAGGTCGTTTGGTCGGCCATGTCTTAGATACGTGGACATATGCAAGAGAGACATGAAAGTAGCCAACATTGATATAAAAAACTGGGAAAACCTGGCAGAGGATAGGCCCACGTGGCGGGCTTTAATGAAAGAAGGATCACTTAGAGCAGAGGAGCAAACTAGGGCAGAAGCAGTTGAAAAAAAGAGCAAGGAGGAAGGCCAGGCAACACTGCCCCACTTCATTGTGTGACATGGAGAAGAGACTGCACTCAAGGATTGGTCTCATCAGCCACACCAAGAGCTGCAAATAATAAAGATAAGTCTATCGTCTTTCGTAGACGAACATATGCCATATACATACATATATATATTTCTATATAGTTTCATGCTCATCACTTGGATGACAATGGCAACGGAGATGAGAGCAATACAAATATTACAAATGATAGTGTTCATGTACAACTGACAAAGAACTGACTCATTTACAAATTACACAAGGAATGTAGCCCGAGCTTTGACTACACACAAAAAGACGGCACATTGGCTGCTTTCAGACATAACACTACACATAAAGAAGACAGTACAAATGTAGCACACGGTACAAATGTAGCACACAGTACAAACGTATCACACAGTACAATTGTGGCTCCTAGAAAGACTGGCCTACAAATATTGGCTGCCTACAGATATCGATATTTCAAAGAGATTTCACAATGACGGTAACACTTGATATTGTTTTACCTGCCAGGCCCAATGTTATTAACGGGTCTGCAATATGAAGATCAAATTCAAATACTTCAAAGCTGCGTAAAAAAAAACTATATACATTTAAAATACATTTCACCTAATAATGATTAAATCATGTTTAATTAAATGATTTAAGCATAGGCGAATTTTCAAGATCAATAATATTAGTAACTTGAAATAACAAAAAA
The DNA here is from genome assembly GCA_944989445.1 of Ampullaceana balthica. Lineage (NCBI taxonomy): Eukaryota > Metazoa > Mollusca > Gastropoda > Lymnaeidae > Ampullaceana > Ampullaceana balthica. Next base: position 284,273 of record CALYLW010000217.1, read on the forward strand.
CATTTACAATTTCTTTTTTTTTATTTCTAAGAAGGGGAAGATGCAAAAGGACGAAATACATTTTTTAAAACTGTTTTTATAAATACATAGTCTGCATTATATCTGCATTGAATGATGCTTGGTATCTAGATGATATAGCCTATATATTATATATATATTATAGGACATGTCACTTTCAACGAAAATAGCCCTTATTTTATAAATAAATTAATGAAATCCTTAAATCAGAATTTTTTGGATCTAATTGATGAAAATCACATTCCAGATTACGATTAAAGTGCTTGTCTGTGTACTTGTTTGTGTAGTTCTCTGTGTAGGCTACTTGTCTGTGTACTTGTCTGCGTACTTGTCTATACACTTGTCTGTGTGCTTGTGCTTCTTTGACTGGTTGAGATTTGAATGCTACGTGTGTTGGAAAATGTTGGAATATGTGGCATGGTTACACAGCATTGCGATAACATGGTTACACAGCATGGAGAAGACATGGTAACACAGCATGGAGATGACATGGTTACACAGCATGGAGATGACATGGTTACACAGCATGGAGATGACATGGTTACACAGCATGGAGATGACATGGTTACACAGCATGGAGATGACATGGTTACGCAGCATGGAGATGACATGGTTACGCAGCATGGAGATGACATGGTTACACAGCATGGAGATGACATGGTTACACAGCATGGAGATGACATGGTTACACAGCATCATCAAGCAAGTTATGTTTTCTCTACCGAAAGAAGAGCAGTGAAATTATAGTGCATGCGTCGCTTAACATCATTTCAGAATATCACCAATTTTGTTCTTCAGAAGTTAGCATGGATTATAATAATCATTTAAAACGAAACTGAGCCCCTACCCTCCTTTTTTGCGGTCACCCACCCCCTCACTCTCTCTTTCACACACATAACTATATTATATATATATGTATTATATATATATATATATATATATATATATATATATATATATATATATATATATATATATATATATATATATATATATATATATAAATTTAAAACACATTAAATGTTTATTTTTAAAAATCATATCACATTTTAAAAAAACCTCATTGGCTACCTAATATTCAACAGTAGTTGCTCTTGGTTCATTAAAGTGAAAAGTTATTCTTATCAATTACTCCCTTTCTATACCCTCCTCTTTCATCCGTTTCCATCGTTTGATTGACATCTATTTTAAATGGGCGATTTAAGGGGGAACTTGATGCCGGGAGCACGATTAAAGTTGGCAAATAATACAACGGAAATGCGTCATGTTTGATGGGTCACGTGAGGATCTCCCCATCTATATTTAGGACATTTGCTGATGTCACAGGAGGGAAAGTGAGGCAGATCTCGACACGGGTCTCCCACTTGGACTTAGCAATATCTAGTTTAGTAAACAAAACTGTCCGTAAAATTTTATAGATACTATCTAATACAGAGTGCATTTGGGGGGAGGGGGGATTGTGTTTATTGTGACATTTTAAGCCCATAAATGGCTTAACAAATTATGGCATGCCAGTGTAGTGACTGGTGTCATGAGCAATGTTCCCTTTCAGTTCAAATTGCGCGGCTGCGCATATCTCAGACATACGCCGCGCAGCAATTTAGAATTACCGCGCAGCATTTTTTTAAAAAAAAAGGATAATACAATATATGTGTTTGTGTGGTGTAAAATGTTGCACACCAAATAGATGCTGTGCAACTCTGCACAAAAATTCGTTATACTGCACACGGACCAACGAATCTTAGAGGGAGCACGAATTGTGACGTAGTTACAGTCACACACATACGGAGCAGTGCAAGATTGAAGAATACTTTGGCTGCAGGGGAGAGATTACACCAAGTTCAGTCCAACCCACCCCAAAAAAAATAAATTAAATCTATGACTTACGAGTGTAGAAACAACAGGTTGTTTATAACGTCACTAGTCTTTGTAATAACGATACAACCCCCCCCCCTTGCCAGCCTACTCACTAATCAAACAAGTCATTACCAACAAGTGGAGGTTTAGTCTTTAGTCTCGTGACATCAGTCAACTGTCGGTTCCCCAATGACAGACAGCTTAGACTAGCTAGGGGTTATCGAACATTGAACATGTTTGCCTGATACCCCGAATTTAAAAAAAATATTATGTTGACGTTACTCCAAAATTAGCACTTCTAGCCCTAGCGGATTTTATATGTTTTAAATTAATCTGCATTACCCCAAAGTCCAAAGAGCTCCATTTTTACCCCAAATGGGATAATTTACCCCTGTTCGCCGACCCCTGACTTAGACCAAATGTACAGTAACATTACCAGCATCTCTTACCCTGGCATTTTTCGAGGTGCAAACTTTTGTGAAACGTTTGCTTAATCTATAAATAGTTGCCTGACCTAGATGTGGGGTGACCTTTTGACCGCTGCATGGTCTGATTTTGGCACTGGTGCCTCCTGCTTCCTGCCACTGGACCTGGAAGACCACTGTCCAGCTAATCTGAACGACGGTATAATCATTGGGTCATCCATCCATCATCCGTACACTTCGGGTTGCCATGGAGATTGTTGTCCAAATACAAATACAAATATATATATATTTTTAACGACAACGAGCTGAGATTGGATAACAGTTTGTAACTCAATGGATTCATCAAACTTAAGTTTAATTTAAACAAAATATTTTAAAATAATAATAATTTTGTTAAAAAGTATTCTCGGAATATAACTGTCGAAAATATTGGCATATTGGCTTACGCATTGGTGGAAGATACTGTGTAACTCTTTAAAAGTTCCACTCCAGTTGGTTTTAATCTGGACCTGGGTGTTCAGATTAAGTGCAGGTAATCACAGTAATGAAGAAGTTGTCTTTTTAACTGTCATGTTATTAATGATTTACTGCACTCAAAACACATCTCTTTAAACTGTACTTACCGGGAAAAAAATCCGATTTTTTTGGTGACGGATAAACGTTGCTTTTGTGCACCATCTTGTTGTGGTAATTAAAACAGCACAGTCCATGATATGATTGTAAATAACATTACTTTTTTTCACGTAAACCAGTATGAGACCAACTTCCGTCTGCGGTACCATGTTATGTAAGTTCTCAAAGTATTATTATTAATTTTAAAGTTGTTCACAAAATAACAATTAAAAGAAGTATCGAGAAGTTGTTATGAATTCTGTATTCACTCGCCAATTAATTCAGTTTCGCTGATTCCAATAAAAATATAACCTCTCTATAATATTAATGCATTGTCTTTATTAAGCCTGCCCCCTGTAAATTCAAGGATATAATAAATATAAGGGCATAAGGGTGGCTGAACTGCATTCAGGCTTGGTAGAATAAAATGCGTGATCTTGAAAATACTAAAAAGTTTGAGAAGCACTGGCATAGAGGACTATATAAAGAGACGGTCGGTACTACCGGTACATGGGGTGGGAGTGGGAGGAATTTTACAGTAAGAGAACTTAACCTACGGTCTTGGAGTTGGTCTTTCTAGGTCACCACGACCTTGGCCCTCGGTGTGATGCGATGGTCAATCCTGCCGTGATAATGGGTCAGTTGTATGACCAGGCCTGGGGGTGGGAGGAGAAAAGGAGAGAGAGAGAGAGGGGTCTGCCGAAAATATAGGTCAGCAAGATGGCGTCGGGAAGAAAGAGACCTTGACAGGCTTTAGATGCCGTAGAAATCAGAGGCGTCGAGTGGGTCTCACTTCGTATCACCCCCACCCTCCCAACCCACCTCTCGCCTGAATATAGCAGTTTCTAATGGGACACTGTTGTCTCCGGTCAACGCTATGGCTATCTATTTATTGTACAAAGACTTTCCAACTAGATGAGCCCCGGCACGAAAAAAGAAATGTTTCCATAATGGCCAAATTGAACAAAAATATTATATCTAGTATTTCTTTGTGACCAGAGAATCTTAAAAGTATGTACACCTTGGCACTTGGCAGGGAAATGCTGGAACATCTTGGTAGGGTGGGCCTGCAATAAATTTAGAAAATCTTGGTAGTTAAATTTTCGGACATTGTGGTAGCTAAAATTTTGGACATCTGGGTAGACATCTTGTTAGCAAAATGTTAGAAACATCTTGGTAGCTACATTTTCAGATATCTTGGCAGCTAAAAGTTTGGGATACATCGGCTAATAATATTGGTAGCCAAATGCTCGAACATCTTGGTAGATAAATGTTCAGACAACTTGCTACCTCAATATCCTGACATCTTGATAGCTAAATGTTCAGACAACTTGCTACCTCAATATCCTGACATCTTGATGGCTAAATGTTCAGACAACTTGCTACCTCAATATCCTGACATCTTGATGGCTAAATGTTCAGACAACTTGCTACCTCAATATCCTGACATCTTGATGGCTAAATGTTCAGACAACTTGCTACCTCAATATCCTGACATCTTGATGGCTAAATGTTCAGACAACTTGCTACCTCAATATCCTGACATCTTGATAGCTAAATGTTCAGACAACTTGCTACCTCAATATCCTGACATCTTGATAGCTAAATGTTCAGACAACTTGCTACCTCAATATCCTGACATCTTGATAGCTAAATGTTCAGACAACTTGCTACCTCAATATCCTGACATCTTGATAGCTAAATGTTCAGACAACTTGCTACCTCAATATCCTGACATCTTGATAGCTAAATGTTCAGACAACTTGCTACCTCAATATCCTGACATCTTGATAGCTAAATGTTCAGACAACTTGCTACCTCAATATCCTGACATCTTGATAGCTAAATGTTCAGACAACTTGCTACCTCAATATCCTGACATCTTGATAGCTAAATGTTCAGACAACTTGCTACCTCAATATCCTGACATCTTGATGGCTAAATGTTCAGACAACTTGCTACCTCAATATCCTGACATCTTGATGGCTAAATGTTCAGACAACTTGCTACCTCAATATCCTGACATCTTGATGGCTAAATGTTCAGACAACTTGCTACCTCAATATCCTGACATCTTGATGGCTAAATGTTCAGACAACTTGCTACCTCAATATCCTGACATCTTGATGGCTAAATGTTCAGACAACTTGCTACCTCAATATCCTGACATCTTGATGGCTAAATGTTCAGACAACTTGCTACCTCAATATCCTGACATCTTGATGGCTAAATGTTCAGACAACTTGCTACCTCAATATCCTGACATCTTGATGGCTAAATGTTCAGACAACTTGCTACCTCAATATTCTGACATCTTGATGGCTAAATGTTCAGACAACTTGCTACCTCAATATCCTGACATCTTGATGGCTAAATGTTCAGACAACTTGCTACCTCAATATTCTGACATCTTGATGGCTAAATGTTCAGACAACTTGCTACCTCAATATTCTGACATCTTGATGGCTAAATGTTCAGACAACTTGCTACCTCAATATTCTGACATCTTGATGGCTAAATGTTCAGACAACTTGCTACCTCAATATTCTGACATCTTGATGGCTAAATGTACAGACAACTTGCTACCTCAATATCCTGACATCTTGATGGCTAAATGTTCAGACAAGTTGCTACCTCAATATCCTGACATCTTGATGGCTAAATGTTCAGACAACTTGCTACCTCAATATCCTGACATCTTGATGGCTAAATGTTCAGACAACTTGCTACCTCAATATCCTGTCATCTTGATGGCTAAATGTTCAGACAACTTGCTACCTCAATATCCTGACATCTTGATGGCTAAATGTTCAGACAACTTGCTACCTAAATATTCTGACATCTTGATGGCTAAATGTTCAGACAACTTGCTACCTAAATATTCTGACATCTTGATGGCTAAATGTTCAGACAACTTGCTACCTCAATATCCTGACATCTTGATGGCTAAATGTTCAGACAACTTGCTACCTCAATATTCTGACATCTTGATGGCTAAATGTTCAGACAACTTGCTACCTCAATATTCTGACATCTTGATGGCTAAATGTTCAGACAACTTGCTACCTCAATATCCTGACATCTTGATGGCTAAATGTTCAGACAACTTGCTACCTCAATATCCTGACATCTTGATGGCTAAATGTTCAGACAACTTGCTACCTCAATATCCTGACATCTTGATGGCTAAATGTTCAGACAACTTGCTACCTCAATATCCTGACATCTTGATGGCTAAATGTTCAGACAACTTGCTACCTCAATATTCTGACATCTTGGTAGCTAAATGATAAATGTTCAGGAAAACTTGCTACCTCAATATTCTGACATCTTGATGGCTAAATGTTCAGGAAAACTTGCTACCTCAATATTCTGACGTCTTGGTGGCTAAACTAAACACATATTCTGTAGGCCTGAGATTAATCTCTTAAGGCCTTGGCTAGAACCTGGGCAATCTGCTCCATCTGCTGAGCATTGCCATACAACATTGTCTTCACATGGGACTCACCCGCCTCCCTCACCCTCCCGGCTATATCAAGCGCCGGGCAAGACGTCACCAGGTGTACGACTGTCTCAGGGGCTTGGCTGCAATGACGGCAGTTCGAGTCCCTGTTGTGGTCTAGCCTGTGAAAGTAAGAGTTGGTTGGGCAATGTTCTGTTCTCATCTGAGTCACCGAACCCTGGTGTTTGCGACTCAGGTTCCACCACTGGTCTGAACGGCTTGGCCTGGGCATGTTAGCGAATACCCCTCTGGCTGTTGTATTGTCAGCCCACTCCTGGTACCACTTACTCCGAAAGTGGTCCTTTAGCCAGGTTTTAGCCCCGAGATAGGTGACTGGGGTCTCTGGTTGGGGCAGTGCTGCACCTGCTTTGGCCAGGGAGTCTGCTTTTTCGTTGCCATTAACATTCACGTGGCTCGGGATCCACTGCACTGTTACCTTACCTCCAAGTCTTTCGAGTCTGCCCACGTCTTCCAAGATGACGTCAACCAAGTGGGTACTACGATTCTCACTAGACAGGACTTCGAGGGCTGATCTCGAGTCACAGAACAGTACCGTGTCGAAACCAAAAATTTCCGACCCCTGCAGTGTCCGGTGCACACTTTCCAGGGCCCTGTGTATAGCCTCAAGCTCCGCATCGTAGTTCGATGCCATAGTCCCACAGGGACCTAGAAGTTCTTCTTTTGGTGGCCCTCCTATTGGGTATAAGATGAGCGCACCGTATCCTGCAATTCCTTCACTCGAACTGGCAGACCCATCCGTGAACACTTTCACTTGGGTTCCCGCGAACCCTTCGATCGTCTCAAGGGCAGCCGCTTTCTGTACATGTTCAGGGCTGCGTTTCGTCACCGCCGTGTCAGTCAGAGACAAACGTATTTCGGGACGTGAGCATTCCGCATAGGGCGGTTTGAGTGGGACACTTATAATTTGTCTTCTATTTTGTGGGGGTTTGACGTTCCTATCAAGTTCCGTTACTTGATGCATAAATGAGGAACGTTTCAAACACCCACGTCCGCCCCAGTTGTGCTGCATCTGGTAGCAGGGCTCCCTAAAGTCTAACCTGCGGTACCTCTCTGCAGTCGTTATGATTGCCTTGTCCCTACGAATATCGAGCGGTTCTACGTTTGCAATGACTTCCACAGCAGTTGTGGGTGTCGTTCTGTATGCGCCACAGATAAATCTTAAGGCCTGGTTCTGGATTCGACCCAGTTTTTCCAATGCCGTTTTGCTGGCAAAGGCTTGGACGGGCATGCTGTAGTCCATAATCGACCTCACACTACCCAGAAAGAGAGCTCTGAGCGTACTTGCCCCAGCGCCCCAGTTCGTGCATGCAAGCTTTTTCACCAGGTTGAGCTTGGCGGTAGCCTGGGAGCACAGGTCTTGTACAAAGTTATGCATTTGCACCTTTTGATCCAGTTTGACTCCCAGGTATACCGGTTGTTTGTCCCATTTGAGCGCCACATCGTTTATTTTGAGCACTATCTCCTGTCTTGGTGGCTAAATGTTTCGACCCATTTTTTTGCCAAAATTTGGGACGCACTTTTTTATAAGTTCAACAGTCGCCACTGGGCGGCACATGGCGGGCTTCTCTCGAAGTGGCATGGGCTGTCCTGACTACTTTTCAAACAAAGTCCAGAATTAATTCAATTGTCAATGGGTCTACTGACCCAAGATCTTAATTATATCTACCCAAATGACCTGCCCTTTGTCATATGTTATCAAGGTGAGCCTGAAGGGCTTCACGCAAATTGCTGGGCCAAAGCGAAGTAACTCTGTGTGTTCTTTGTATTAGGTATGGAGGTCGACTTTAAATTATCTCAAAGTCTGACGGTTTAAATATATATAAATATAAATATATATATATATATATATATATATATATATATATATATATATATATATATATATATATATATATATATATAGCTTTTGCAAATTTATCCATACCGCATTCATTAATAACTTGTTATTCACCCTAGCCTGATTGCATACCTACTTAATCGTAATACGTAATGGAAATGGCAATGGAGCAGCCATTTTGATGTAGAGGCATTTACGAAAAGTATACCTGAAAAAGTATGTTATTAAAACATTTAGTATGCCAGTTGAGTTAAAGGGGTTTTATTTAATTAATTACTTATCCATAACCCAAGAGTATAAACCTATCATGAAGTTTATCAGAGAACCACAGAATATACACATCTATCATAAATCAGCGCACTAAGGGGCCGTTTATAAATGACGTCACGCGATTTTGGTCGATTTTTAACCCTCCCCCCTCTCGTCACGCGTCGTCACAAAAACTTAGACCCTCCCCTCCAATATTACGTCACAAAGCTCCCCCCCCATAAAAGCCGTATTTTCTTTTTTGAAAAAAGCATGTTTCAAGCCACTTTTATGTCATATAAGTATGTATTTAGTATAAGGATGCACTCTAATATCGTAACTCGCGTGAAGCCATGTAAAACGTCATAAATTTAATTCTAAGAAATCAAATATTTAAGTCGAACTTTTATTTAAAGTTGCGAGTTTTGATGTGACGTCACATTTCTCAAACACCCCCCTCGTCACACATCTTAATAAATGTATGGACCACCCCCATTCCCCCCTAGGTGAGTGACATCATTTATGTAAGGGCCCCTCGTCACACATCGTCATAAATGTATGGACCATCCCCCTTCCCCCCTAGGTGCGTGACATCATTTATGTAAGGGCCCTCGTCACATATCGTCATAAATGTATGGACCCCCCCCCCTCCCCCTAGGTGCGTGACATCATTTATGTAAGGGCCCTAATGTCATTTTACGTTTCTTTTTATCTTTGGTCATATGTTAAAGAAACCTTTTACTTTTATTGTTGATTTGTACATGATTGGCTTCAGTGAAAAACTTGGTTTAAATTAAATGATGTCTAACAAACTAATGGATCTTGGATTGTGTTTAAAAAAAATAAATTAAATGATGTCTAACAAACTGATGGATCTTCTTGAATTATGTTTTTAAAAAAAAATTAAAAAATTTTAAATTATAATATTATAACTTCATGTACTGACAAGTACTGAGAGCAAGGGATTCGTGAAGTAACAACTTCATTCAATTACCCTTCAATTTGTTATGATCCATCTGTGAGCTTTCGTCCAAAACATTAATTTCTTCGATACAATGAGTATCTTCGAAAATATAAAAACTCCTGCCATGAATGGTCACATCTCGTATGATGGACGGTCACATCTCCTACGATGGACGGTCACATCTCCTACGATGGACGGTCACATCTCCTATGATGGACGGTCACATCTCCTATGATGGACGGTCGCATCTCCTATGATGGACGGTCACATCTCCTATGATGGACGGTCACATCTCCTATGATGGACGGTCACATCTCCTATGATGGACGGTCGCATCTCCTATGATGGACGGTCGCATCTCCTATGATGGACGATCACATCTCCTATGATGGACGGTCGCATCTCCTATGATGGACGGTCACATCTCCTATGATGGACGGTCACATCTCCTATGATGGACGGTCACATCTCCTATGATGGACGGTCACATCTCCTATGATGGACGGTCGCATCTCCTATGATGGACGGTCGCATCTCCTATGATGGACGGTCGCATCTCCTATGATGGACGGTCACATCTCCTATGATGGACGGTCGCATCTCCTATGATGGACGGTCACATCTCCTATGATGGACGGTCACATCTCCTATGATGGACGGTCACATCTCCTATGATGGACGGTCACATCTCCTATGATGGACGGTCGCATCTCCTATGATGGACGGTCGCATCTCCTATGATGGACGGTCGCATCTCCTATGATGGACGGTCGCATCTCCTATGATGGACGGTCGCATCTCCTATGATGGACGGTCACATCTCCTATGATGGACGGTCACATCTCCTATGATGGACGGTCACATCTCCTATGATGGACGGTCGCATCTCCTATGATGGACGGTCGCATCTCCTATGATGGACGGGCTCAAGTCCAGTGGTGGAAGGAGACACGAATGTGTGATTTTGGGCGGTTCTCCCACTGCCCACTGGGGTAATGGGTGCTGGCAAGTTATAGGTATTGGCGACAAATACCTTTGATTTGTAAGTCTTAACTATTTTCTGAAGAAGAACAAAAAAAAGGCTGCGTGGAGGGGAGAAGTAGGGGTTGTTGAGTATCAAACTGATTTGGACGGTGGTATTTACACTATTTTCAGACTCTCATCCCCTTATTTAAAATCCACAATTTTCTGGCCCCTCACCTTAAGATAACTGATAATAAATAAGAAAAAATAAAGAAAATACCCGTAAAAAAAACAAGTTTTCGACTATAAATCCTTTATGTACGAGACATAGCTAAAAGAATGTTCATTATAATACGCAGTGCAAGACAATCCAAAAATCCAAAATTTTAGTTATGTCTCGAAAAACATGTTTAATATAATGCGCACCGATCGGGAATATATTTTTTAAAAAAGTAACGACAATATAATACGCACAGAATCGCGCAACAGGAAAGTATTAAAAAGGTCGTTCAATAAAATACGCACCACGACACTGCAGCAAAAAATGTAACATGTTACATAGAGATAAGTAAAGATAATCTAAAAATTCATTAATTTAAATTACGGTACATTCGATTTATCTGAAATTTTGATACATCATTTTTATCATCGGCACGAGTCTGCCTGCAAAATTTCAGCTCGATAGCTTACGAGGAAGTGCCTTAAAATCGATCCAAAGTTTTTTCGATAAGGACTCAAACAGACACAAGTTAATATAAAGTATAAAGGATTTAATATATATAAAAAAAAACCCGTGAAAAAAGAAGTTTTTGAACATAAATCCTTTATGTATGAGGCATATTAAAAGAATGTTCACTATCATACGCAGCGCCGGGAACATATTTTAAAAAATTATAGTCCATATAATACGCACCAAATCGCGCAACAGGAAAGTACATGTATTAAAAAAGGTCGTTCAATATAATACGCACGCACCGCGACACACTATCTAAAAAAATAACATGATAAATAGAGATAAATAAAATAATCTAAAAATTCAATAATTCAATTACAGTACATACGATCAATCTGAAATTTTGACACATCGTTTTTATCATCGGTACGAAACTGCCTGCAAAATTTCAGCTCGCTAGCTTACGAGGAAGTGGGGTAAAAATCGATCCAAAAGTTTTTTTTCGACAAGCAAGCAAAACAGACACCACGAGTTAATATAATGGATTTAAAAACAACAAGCTATTTGCCTCTAGTTCTCAGGTGTTGTGGTCACCCTAGGTGTTGTGGTCACCCTAGGTGTTGTGGTCACCCTAGGTGTTGTGGTCACCCTAGGTGTTGTGGTCACCCTAGGTGTTGTGGTCACCCTAGGTGTTGTCGCTACACTAAGTGTTTTTGCCACCCTAAGTGTTGTGGTCACCCTAGGTGTTGTGGTCACCCTAGGTGTTGTGGTCACCCTAGGTGTTGTGGTCACCCTAGGTGCTGTGGTCACCCTAGGTGTTGTGGTCACCCTAGGTGTTGTGGTCACGCTAGGTGTTGTGGTCACCCTAGGTGTTGTCGCTACACTAAGTGTTTTTGCCACCCTAGGTGTTGTGGTCACCCTAGGTGTTGTGGTCACCCTAGGTGTTGTGGTCACCCTAGGTGTTGTGGTCACCCTAGGTGTTGTGGTCACCCTAGGTGTTGTGGTCACCCTAGGTGTTGTGGTCACCCTAGCTGTTGTCGCCACACTAAGTGTTTTTGCCACCCTAAGTGTTCTGGTCACCCTAGGTGTTGTGGTCAACCTAGGTGTTGTCGCTACACTAAGTGTTTTTGCCACCCTAGGTGTTGTGGTCACCCTAGGTGTTGTGGTCACCCTAGGTGTTGTGGTCACCCTAGGTGTTGTGGTCACCCTAGGTGTTGTGGTCACCCTAGGTGTTGTGGTCACCCTAGGTGTTGTGGTCACCCTAGCTGTTGTCGCCACACTAAGTGTTTTTGCCACCCTAAGTGTTCTGGTCACCCTAGGTGTTGTGGTCAACCTAGGTGTTGTGGTCACCCTAGGTGTTGTGGTCACCCTAGGTGTTGTGGTCACCCTAAGTGTTCTGGTCACCCTAGGTGTTCTGGTCACCCTAGGTGTTGTGGTCACCCTAGGTGTTGTGGTCACCCTAGGTGTTGTGGTCACCCTAGGTGTTGTGGTCACCCTAGCTGTTGTCGCCACACTAAGTGTTTTTGCCACCCTAAGTGTTCTGGTCACCCTAGGTGTTGTGGTCAACCTAGGTGTTGTTGTCACCCTAGATGTTGTGGTCACCCTAGGTGTTGTGGTCACCCTAGGTGTTGTGGTCACCCTAGGTGTTGTGGTCACCCTAAGTGTTCTGGTCACCCTAGGTGTTCTGGTCACCCTAGGTGTTGTGGTCAACCTAGGTGTTGTAGTCACTCTAGGTGTTCTGGTCACCCTAGGTGTTCTGGTCACCCTAGGTGTTGTGGTCAACCTAGGTGTTGTGGTCACCCTAGGTGTTGTGGTCACCCTAGGTGTTGTGGTCACCCTAGGTGTTGTGGTCACCCTAGGTGTTGTGGTCACCCTAGGTGTTGTGGTCACCCTAGGTGTTGTGGTCACCCTAGGTGTTCTGGTCACCCTAGGTGTTCTGGTCACCCTAGGTGTTCTGGTCACCCTAGGTGTTGTGGTCAACCTAGGTGTTGTAGTCACTCTAGGTGTTCTGGTCACCCTAGGTGTTGTGGTCACCCTAGGTGTTGTTGTCACCCTAGATGTTGTGGTCACCCTAGGAGTTGTTGCCACCCTAGGAGTTGTAACCACCCTAGGTACTGTGGGCACCCTAAGTGTTATTGGCACCCTAGATAATCAAGCTCTTCTCTATGATAAAATAGTTTGAAGATTTTTACCTGTGTTTAAACTCTCAGACTCATCACTACCATAATTCACGCATGTCTTAAATAGTTAGTTAACAACTCTACCATTTCATTCAAAAAATAATTAATTAATTAATTAATTACTTCCCCGCTCTTTTTAACAAAATATTTACCCAATTCCTGGAAAGAACGAATTTTTTCTCATACAATCTGAGGACCCCTGTAAGTGTATACCTCAGATTATTATTTACGTTTTGAAAATTCCAAAACATCTCTTTCTCGTAAGATACTGTTAGTGTTAGAAAATAAAAACGCTGTGTGTGCCTTTTTAAAATGTTTATATTCCCCATGCGTGAAATTTTCCATTGTTCTCTTATAAAAATTAAGAAAGGAAAAAAAAAGCATAGCTTAGCCAATATCATTTTCAACCGATAGCTTTAAATAATCCTTTGTTTTTCCTGATGGAGTTTCATATACTCTTCTTCTGGGTGTCCTTGTTTATCCTGCAGACCACAGGCCATTAAAGGTCAGGCATCTATTTCTGCCACACGTGAGCGCCGCACGTGCCGGAAAGGATAATTTTCCGCGAAATTAATTATACATACGATGTCTATTTCTGGCCCTCGCTCAAGTTAACAATGAGGCTGTGACGCGACACAGTAAATCAAAGATGGCGCTGACCTAATTATGGAAACATTGCTCCTTAAATCAAGGCTTAATTAACTTAATAACATGACACAGCCGGTTGCACTGAATTCGCTCATGATAATCACTGACCCTGCTTTTATTTATAGAATTATTGTGTCTTAAAATATTTAGGGAAGCCTTGCTGGATATGTATCTAATTAAGTTAAACATTATAAAACGATTCAAAGAACTAGGAGTTTCCGGCATCGCGTCACCCGAACGAAGTCTTACAGGATGAATGGTGCTGATTTAAATAGTTTCCCTTGAGAAAGGCTTGATCCAAGGGTTAATCCAGGGGCTCTTAAACTTATTTTCAACGATTTACACGCACCAAATAACGATTAGGAAACCTATTTATCGTAACCACACGGTGACCACACCTATTCAACATCCACAAAAGTTTCTGCTAATACAACGCTAATAACTTTAATTTTGTTAGCTTCCATGCAACCCCCGCAGTACTGCCAGCCCCCATGATGTTCGGTCAGCAATCCTCTTCAAATGTTGTTGATTACAAGTGTGAGTACAGCACTCTGGAGATCTACAATAAATGAACTTCATCTTAAAATAATATTTAAAAATATTAATAATAGTTTTTTGTTTTTTTTTGTTTAAAGGGAAATAACTGACTGGTTCACTGATTCGTGTGAAGATGACTAACAACCACATTTCATATTAGGATTACGAATAATAAATGCATTCCATATGACTAACAAATTAAATACATTCCATATGAGTAACGACTACATTCCATATGAGTAACGACTACATTCCATATGAGTAACGACTACATACTATATGAATAAAAATTACTTATATGACTCCTCATGGCATACTAAATCATGGCGGGATTTCTGATTTACTGGCATTCGATATGCGAGCAATACTGGAAATTCCCATGATAGGATAAACGTAGAAAATACATTTATAAAAGAATATATCGTACATGTTAAATAAAGTTCAGATTATTACATAACCGTGGAATCTTTATGTTCTTGTTTGTTTTAACTTTATTTTATTTTTTTTAATTCTTGCCATTCTTATATTTATATCCTGTATTTTTGTTTTTTTTCCTATTAATTCGTTTCATTTGTGTACTATTTGTCCGTTGAAGAAGGCTCTTTGCCGAAACGTTCGCTGTTGTGTTACGTCCTGTCAGGCCTACTAATACTAATACCCTGTTTTTATTTTATGCATTTACCTTTTTAAAAGCCTGATTGCAGTCTCACCCCCATTACTTTAATAAGAAAGACTAGAGTCTACATCTTTTCTCTTCGTTTCTGTGTTTTAACAGAATATGACAACAAAAAAACAACAACAAAAAAAAACTAAAAGGTTTACTTCACTATTATTTATCCATGGTATAGTATTATAGTATGTATTAAATAGTGTAATTTAATTTTAATGCCTGTGTCAAGTAATTGTTTATTGTTTTGATTGCACAATTTGTTGGTGTATCGTGTAAATAGTTGTATTCGAATCCTTAATTTTGTAAGGCGCTGACGTATTAACGGGAAGTCATCTAAGAATATACTTTGAACTTATTAAGCTCATTGACTAGCTTCCCCTTTTTCTCCAACAGTCGGCCTGCAACGTATTGGAAAAAAAAATCTCCCTTCTGTAAGCAAATGAAATCAAAGATAAATATACTACTGAATATTTTGTTTCGCATCGTTTATGGCACATATTTCAAAAGAAAATTAGTGCACCTATGAAAATAATGGAATCCGTATCATTTTGAACACTGTCTAGATCAGATTGGATTATCTAAAATAACTTATCGACGTCTCTCGAATCCATTTATGAATTAAAATTTAAGAAGAACAATAAACTGTTACCCATTTATCCACT
The DNA here is from genome assembly GCA_944989445.1 of Ampullaceana balthica. Taxonomy (NCBI): domain Eukaryota; kingdom Metazoa; phylum Mollusca; class Gastropoda; family Lymnaeidae; genus Ampullaceana; species Ampullaceana balthica. The sequence goes on from CALYLW010000217.1 coordinate 300,088, forward strand.
AGCAATTTAAAATAAAAATCAAAATTACAGCAATGGACTGTTGCAGAGGCGTCACTGGGGGGATGAATACAGCACCGGGTGACATCATCACAAGGAGCGACACAGAATTGTAAAATTATTTATTTTGTACGTTATTAGGCACTGGCAGAACCAGAAGAGGTCTTTAAAAAGGTGAAAAAGATTAAAAAATGTTAAAATGCAAAAAAAAATTAAATTGTGTTAAACAATGTAAACAATTTGTCAGGGGCCATTTTGACCTGGAACGTTATTTCGGGGGTGTTTTGTTGGTACCGTTTTGACTGTTGATTCTGACTAAACTTTCCTGGAACCATTTGTCGGCCAGGAGACATTACTAAGTAAAACATTTGGTTACAATCAGTTCTTCCCCTTTCCCATGATCGATAACTCCACTTGAATACCTAAATTCAACTTCCACCAAACTTTCCCCAACACTGATCTTTATGTTATTTTCAATACAAGACTTCCCTAAAGACCTGCTGTAATTCATTCACCATTCATAATGTAACTTATTTTACACACATGTAATTGACATTACAAAAATAATTTTAAAATCGTTTTTTAAAATAAAGAAGATGTTAATGATTGAAAAGCAAATTAAAATCTTTCATTCCGATTAAGACATTATTTACTGATATTGGCAGATCGAATTTTAGATATTGTAAAAGTAAAAGGGTCCCATTTCTCCACGGGACCTCAATGACCGCAAGTTTAACATTAAGAAGGGATTGCCACTGTTGGGATCTCTTTTATGTGTAATTGTTTCACTGTTTGATCCCCTTCAAGACTTTTCGTTAGAAATGCCAACGCTTATTTAATATTTATGAGGTATGTAGAACTGGATTATAATGTTACAACAAAGAATGGTTAAAATTGATTCATTAGTTTAATAATTCTTTGAGATTTTTGTAATATTCTATTCTTTGGGTCGCTACACTTTACTTTTAATAATACATTAATATTTTTCAATAAGATGAACTTTAAAAAAATTGAATATTTCTTTGTATTTTATAATTCTTATTTATTTATTTATCTTATTTATTTAATATATTCTTTATAATTTATTTATAAAAATACAAAGGAGCGAAAATAAAAAATAAAAAAAAATATCTGTCATAATTTAAGAGTAATAATTTAAACCAGAAATGTTATCTATTAGATTTAACGTATATTAACTTTTTCTTTTCCAAAATTATACCTGTTCAATAAATCATTAACATTTCCCAAATAGACTTCTTTATTGATGAAGTTAATTTAATTATATGATATAATATAGCCATATTCGGCAAAAAATTTCATATCTTTATTTATTTATGTTATAGAATTTATTTACATTAGCGTCGACCAAAACAATTTTCCTCGCTTTATCAATTTCTATACAATTTATAAAAATAGAAGGATTTTCTTAAACATGTATTACAAATTATAGACTTTGATGGTCAAAGTTGTCAACTTTCTTTCTAAATTGGGATTAAATTAATAATTTATAAATGTGTGCCCAATTATTGAATACCTAAATACAACTTAAACTAAACATTCCCCATCACATTCTCACCTATAAAGAAAAAAATAAACATTAAAACTCTTTATGAAATTATATACAGTTTATTGTACAATAGACAATATATAAGTACAGTCCAAAAATTGCATAGTGTTTTTAATGACAGGTGTATTAATACTAAATAAATACTTATTGACATAAAAAAACGTATTTATAAATTATTGACAATGGCTGAAAAAATACCTGCCTTTATTAATTTCTAATAAATTTCTAATAAATTAATTTGTGTTTAAAAATTACATGTTATAATTGAAGTGTGCTTATAAATTATTTAAATTGGACAAAAAGTCTTCTAAGTTTCTTTTAAATTGATCATATGGTCTTTTACAGAAAAATTGGAATGTATTAATTGATGTTTTGAAATAACTCATAAACAGATGAAAGATAACTACTTAAGAATGTGTAAACAATGTTATAATGTACACACATTTTCACAATAGTTTTCCTATAGTTGCAAGATATAATTTCATGGCTGTCTTATTCTTAATTAACATGGGCACAAGAGAGAAACTACTTTCTTTATACATTTGTCAAAAATTTATTATACTTAAATAATTACAAACAAAAAGTAGAGTAGTTAATGATGCAATAAATTTATTAAATTAGCCTAAAAATCTCTTCTACCATTTTTCATATGTCTTTAAAATTTATGGCATATGATGATTCCTCAGAGATTATCAAGGATTTAATTTATGTTGTCATTATCATTTACAAATATTGTGTCCTTAATTGTCAGAATTCAATAATACATAAAACATATAAATTTAATTTGATGATAATGCTGAAAAACAGAATGAAATTGATCGATGCTTGTTTTACAGATCACTAACATTGGCAATAAAGAATTCTACTTTATTTGGAGAAAAATTGATAATTTTTAGATATTTCTTCCTAAAATGCATGATATTGTTTATGTATTCAATACATGTATAACTTATCAACATAGGAAAAAGTACATACTCTTGTTATATTAATGTCTACTATATTTATGAGATATTTACATGTCCATTATTGATTCATTTTCAATAAGTTCTTAACACTGGTAAAAAAATGACAACCAATGAGATGAATTTGAATTAAATTGAACATAAAAAGATTTCCCCTAAAATTGCAAGATCTTATAAAGATTTTTCCAAAAATTGCAAGATCTTATAAAGATTTTCCCCAAAATTGCAAGTTCTTTATTGAAGTATCCTGGAAAAAGTTTCAAAATTTGTACATTAAATTTAATGTACAGCATGCCCCTCAAAATGTCAAGGTATTTTATTACGGTTTTTATATAGTGTCACTATTTTCCAGAGTATTTTATTACTGTTTTTATATAGTGTCACTATTTTCCAGAGTATTTTATTATGGTTTTTATATAATGTCACTATTTTCCAGAGTCATCCCTTGTTATCAATTTCTATTACATGTAACTAAATAATTAATATTTGTTTCCATTGCAGTTAGCGTGGTAATAATTGGTGCTGTTATATAAACTATTAACGTTGTCCAGAAATATAACCTTTATGAATTTCTATAAAAGTTGTTGTAATCATCATTGTAATGTATAAACATTTCCACAATATACAATCACAATTTGTATGCTTATTAATGTTTGTTACATAAATTGTTATATTATATTATCTATATAGACGCTCCTTCTATGTAGAAGATAGTTGCGTCCACAGACCATGACAGATGATCTGTTGGCAAGTGATGCAGCATTCACATACCACGGCTTTGTGGGTTCCACGCATTACCCAGCCGCCTAACTACATGTAGTGTTAGGTACCCATTCGGAGCGGGGTGACTCAGGGACGCCCTAGGCCCCGGGAACAAACCCTTGCCTTTACACGGATTCGAACCCGTGACCATCGGTACGACAGTCCAGTGCGCTGCCACTCGACCACCGCGTCCCCAAAATTGTTAATATCTATAACAAAAATAGTATATTATAGATGAATTTCTATACAGAATGTAATTTACATTTACATTGTACAAAAAATTCCATGGCCTTATTTGCTATTGCTATTTAAATTTCAAACATTGACAATAACAAAAAAATTTCTTTATCAATATCAACATATAAAATCTAAACATTTGTGAACAATACAATTCATTGATATCTGTTATATGTTATTTATGTGGTTATTATGATAAGAATTTTATTTAAATTATTATATGTATGTTATTAACTCCATGTAAAGCGCCGTGAGCCCGGCTCCTTGCTGGGATACAGCGATATAAATAAAAATTATCAATTTATTATTATTATTATTATATACATTACTATCATTGAATCATTGACAAAAGCAGACCATCCTTGTTAAAAAATTCTATTAAGTATGTAGAATATTAACATTTTATTTAAAATGCCATGTCAAATAATTGATTTCATGATAATTACATTATTAACACAAGCACCATAAAAAATTCCTGTACAATAAATTTTTAAAAATTAAATTTCAATATCCAAAAACTTTTGCCACAAAATTATTACGTCACTCAAGTTGCATAATTATTGTTGTTTTTGGCACAAAAAACAACAATAATTATGCAACTTGAGTGATGTAATAATTTTGTGGGAAAAAAGTTTTTTTGGATATTTAAATTTTAATTTTTAAAAATTTTAAATATCCAAAAAAAAACTTTTCCCACAAAAATTATTACATCACTCAAGTTGCATAATTATTGTTGTTTTTGGCACAAATTATTCACTCTTTGTTGATTCATGCTGTACAAGTTATTAACATTTGCAAACAAATCAAATCAACTCATGTCATGATTTACTATGCAATATATAATATAGGGATATTTTCTCAAAATTGAAATGTGTTGTTTATGCTAGTTTATAAATTACACAATATTTACATTCTCCGAAACAGTCAGCTCGCCTCATGTAATGATTTTTAATTATTTCTGTCATATTTTAAAGTCATTTCCCCCATAATCATAAAGGGATAATTAATGCCACATAAATGATAAACATTTGGCAAGAAAATCTCACCGTTATTTATGAATTTATATACAATTAATAACACAATAAACATTTCTCCAATACATCACTCAAGTTGCATAATTGTTGTTGTTTTTGGCACAAATTATTAACATTTATAAAAAATGGAGAAAAAAAATGACTTCCTCATCATATGATATAAACTAAACACTGATACAGAAATAATTCCCCTTTCTTTATAACATCATGTACACAGATATATACAGACACTGTCACGAAAATTGTATAGATTCTTTGATAGCCGTATACAGAATACTGTATACATTGGTATAAAGTACAGAATACTGTATACATTGGTATAAAGTACAGAATACTGTATACATTGGTATAAAGTACAGAATACTGTATACATTGGTATAAAGTACAGAATACTGTATACATTGGTATAAAGTACAGAATACTGTATACATTGGTATAAAGTACAGAATACTGTATACATTGGTATAAAGTACAGAATACTGTATACATTGGTATAAAGTACAGAATACTGTATACATTGGTATAAAGTACAGAATACTGTATACATTGGTATAAAGTACAGAATACTGTATACATTGGTATAAAGTACAGAATACTGTATACATTGGTATAAAGTACAGAATACTGTATACATTGGTATAAAGTACAGAATACTGTATACATTGGTATAAAGTACAGAATACTGTATACATTGGTATAAAGTACAGAATACTGTATACATTGGTATAAAGTACAGAATACTGTATACATTGGTATAAAGTACAGAATACTGTATACATTGGTATAAAGTACAGAATACTGTATACATTGGTATAAAGTACAGAATACTGTATACATTGGTATAAAGTACAGAATACTGTATACATTGGTATAAAGTACAGAATACTGTATACATTGGTATAAAGTACAGAATACTGTATACATTGGTATAAAGTACAGAATACTGTATACATTGGTATAAAGTACAGAATACTGTATACATTGGTATAAAGTACAGAATACTGTATACATTGGTATAAAGTACAGAATACTGTATACATTGGTATAAAGTACAGAATACTGTATACATTGGTATAAAGTACAGAATACTGTATACATTGGTATAAAGTACAGAATACTGTATACATTGGTATAAAGTACAGAATACTGTATACATTGGTATAAAGTACAGAATACTGTATACATTGGTATAAAGTACAGAATACTGTATACATTGGTATAAAGTACAGAATACTGTATACATTGGTATAAAGTACAGAATACTGTATACATTGGTATAAAGTACAGAATACTGTATACATTGGTATAAAGTACAGAATACTGTATACATTGGTATAAAGTACAAAGAGACTTCATTCTTGATGAACTGTAGTAAAATTATAAAGATATAAAATATTTTCACAAAATTATCTGTTTGACACATTATTTAAACATTGAATTTTAAAATAATATTTATGAATATTTATTATCTTGATACCCTATTAATTTTCCCAAATAATTTTTAAAATTCTTTTAGGTTGTTTTAAAAAAGAAGTCTGGGATATTTGATAAAATCTACAAAACTAAAACCGAACCCAGGCTTTTAAAACATCTTTGTGCTTGTGTGTGTGTGTTTTATTGCAAATAAATGCATTCATGTTTGTATGTGTGCATGTATGCGTGGTGTAAGAAGCTCCATTTTAGTTAATATATCCACTTCTGTTAGGCATATATATATATACATTATACATATCTAAGGCAACTGGCTGATCAACAGGAGGACCACAGATAAGGTAACATGAACAACATCAAGAGCACCAGGGCCACAGATAAGGTAACATTAACAACATCAAGAGCACCAGGGCCACAGATAAAGTAACATGAACAACATCAAGAGCACCAGGGCCACAGATAAGGTAACATGAACAACATCAAGAGCACCAGGGCCACAGATAAGGTGCAAATATTATAATCATCCATAAACAGCAGCAATGACCATGTGCACAACCCCTTCCAAACCCCAACCCTAAGCATCAAATTTGTTAAGTAAAGTAATGAGGAACAAGCTCAACACACACACACACAACCAACTCCCCGCCCCCAATAAAACAACCCGCCCAATACTTGCTTAACCTTAACATCAAAAACATAAGTTAAATCCATAATTTCAATACCAATTCTCCCTTGCACCGAAGCATGATTGAACAAATACGGTGTAATCTTTTGTCTATGTTAGCAGTAATGTGGACAGGGTCAGTAGCTCTTCCCGTCTTCATCGAAAATCGAGTTGTTTCCCTTCAAGTAGGGCTTTAATGTAAGACAATCCCGCATACGCTTGGCCGCTTGTACGAGGCTCATGTTAACACTTATGTAATTTATAGTGATAATTTTGGAGTTACTTTCTGCTGCAAGAAATAAAACAAATCTCTTAAACACGACTGACTGCATGCACCGTAAAAACCAATGAATTTTAGAATTCGATAAAGATGTGCGGGAAAGGGGGGGGTTGCGGGTGGTCATGCTTTTCTATGACAAGTTACATGACACAATAATCAGTAGTGCATTCGAAACGGCTCTGTCGTTGCTGTAACTTGTATGTTATTTAATGGTGATGTCCCAGAGGTTGGTATGCTGCTTCTGGTCTTGAGTTGAGCACTTCCGGGGTTGATTGGACCTTGACCTTCCAAGGACGATGGACGGTCACCCATAAATCGGCCCCTTGGTCATCTAGAAAATGTGACGTGGTTTAAAAAGAACATTAGAGTTTAGAGGCAACAAAATTCTGTTTTTAATAAAAGACCAAAGAAGAAAATAGTCCGGGTGAAGCAATGGTAAACTTATCTTGAGAAGGGTTAACGCCCTCTCACTTTCAGACAAACTTCCACACGAAAAATTAAACATTCTCTAAAGTAAGCCGCCCTTGAATATAACGAAAACGGCTCATCATAGCCACCATCCGTAAAACGGGCATTAAAAAAAAAGCATTTGACGTATTTTAAATCCCTTTGGTTAATGGGACTGAGTAATTAAGGGCGGCTGATGTCGTTGTTATAACTTTGAGAATAAGATCCCCTTATAAGGGCACGGTGTTGGAGTGGCATTCGCGCTTCTATCTTAGGACTTTCGTTTACATTGATGTTACCTTGTGAACAAAGTGCATTAAACTTCTTGGCCTGTGCTTGAACTTCCCTCCCTTTCTTCTTTGACTTGCTCCACTGCCGGAACCTCTTTGCTTGCGTCCTTTGCCAAGGCCTCTGTGTGGACTGCTTGGACCTCTTCGCTCGCGTCCATTGCCAAGGCCTCTGTTTGGACTGCCTGGACCTCTTCTCTTGTAATGCGATGGCAACGTGGCAGACTGGACCTGTTGTGTTGGGAAGATGAGACTTTTAAATGGAGATATTTATGTTGCTAATATGACTTAATTATTTCAGTTAAAGACGTGTTCGCCATATTTTTGTGTCAAGATTTATTAGCATTTCACACGTAATACACACATCATTTACATGCCATTCACACGTCGTTTACACGTTATTCGCACGTCATTCATTAAATACATAAATAAATTTTAAAAAATTTAAATGAGGAGGCTGCTTATGAAAAAATGAGAAAACAACAAACATTGGATCGTACGTTCACCACCACCGATGCTACGTAATAAAAAATGACTAAGAAACATATGGTATTCAACGTTAAGGTCTATACACAGTGAAGGGGATTTTAACTATAAGCCATAAGACAGTCGAAGTTGTTGATATTAATCCCAGTGTCATTTAAACCTCCAATTGGAAGGATATATTAAATGTTATAACCATCCAATTGGAAGGATATATTAAATGTTATAACCCTCCAATCGGAAGGATATATTAAATGTTATAATCCTCCAATTGGAAGGATATATTAAATGTTTTAAAAGGGATTTTAAAGGAAAGATCATTCAACAATGTCTTGTTATAACCCAAAGCAAGAAACTCTCCCTGAGATCAAAGATCCGACTAATGCGCTCTCTGACGATGTCAATCTTCTTGTATGGCTTTGAGGCTTGGACGCTCACTGCAGACCTCCAAAGAAGAATCAATGCGCTAGAGATGAGATGTTTCAGAAAGATATTGAACATCTCCTACACAGCGCACATCACAAACGAAGCGGTCCGCAACACAATAAGTACTGTCATTGGCCCCTACGAGGACCTTCTCACCTCAATTAAGAAGAGGAAACTACGATGGTACGGACACGTGACAAGATCTGGAGGTCTCGCAAAGACTATATTGCAAGGCCAGTCCAGGGAGGAAGGAAAAGAGGCAGACAAAAGAAGAGATGGGATTACGACATCAAAGAGTGGACCGGCCTGTCATTCATCGACGCCCAATAGGCAGCACAAGACCGGGACAAATGGCGTGTGTTAGTGAGCAGTTCACGATGGTGCCCCAACGACCCAACGACGGGTTAAGGGATAGTTCAAGTTCAATATCATGTTAAGTGTATACAGGATGATTTCTACGTCAGTGGTTCAAGGAACGGAAAGATCAGACTATGAACACGTATAACACAATGTTCAATCTGTAACAAAAAAAAACAAATTATAAAACAATAACCAAAAAAAACAAAAACAACATTAAAGAAGCTTTTTTTTTGCAGAAGATTATTGCGCCCTACGTTCTGACACAACCGTACGCTAAGTTGTGTGCCTTACCAAAGACTCAAATCCTAGACTCTTGGTATGCTGCTCGACCGCCGTGTCCCCCTTTTAAATAATCCGTATAACAAACATCCATATATATATATATATTATCTTAATATATAAAGCTCAAATGTTTGTATGTTTGTATGTTTCACTTTTTCGACTTTCTGTTAGACAATCACGGAAAAACCAAATGACGGACGGGGACCAAATTTGGCAGGACGGTTCCTTTTACCCTGAAGGTGGTTTTAAGTTAGTTTTTGTAATTGTCCCTTTTGCCCGAATGCCGTAAATTAAATAATCAGAAAAGGCAGAGACAAAGAATAAAAAATTTAACCTCATTTCTGTATCGAACAAATTTACGCGGACGTTCAAATGCCGTTCAAAGCGAGTTACTTTTGGTGACGTTTGTTTTCCCCAATACTTTATTTTCAGCGGTGCGCATTCAAAAAATATTATATGTTAAATATTATATTAGATCAATGTAGGAACAGTTAGAAATAGTGAAACTTTCCAAACTGAAAGAAAGAATGAAAACGAAGAAATAGCTGAACCTCTGGAAGGTTTTTTTTTAATTTTTAATCTAGTATATATATATATATATATATATATATATATATATATATATATATATTTGTATTGATGTGAATAGGTTTGTTGCTACATTTTTTTCCATGTGTATGCTTGTGTGCAACTCTCTTGATCCATCAACCTGGAGTATGATGAGATTTGAAGTGGATTTGAACTTACCCCATCTCCATTGACGATATTTTTACTTCCCTGCCTCGACAGCAGGTGGACACTTCTCTACAGCAGCAACAGCCACGGCAATAGCCTGAAATGTAAGTGAAATAAAATAGTTGAGCAAAATCTTGTTAATTATGTGTAACCATCATGTATTTTAATATGCTATTTCAAAGGCGCGATGACGCAAACTTTGTCAAAAATAAATCTTTACATTCCACAATCGACTGATTTCTTCACCGTAATCTCGAACCCACAGTCTCTGACATCACAATGAGCAGGTCTGTAAGAAAATCATCTTCACACATGTGTTGGCAAGCCTCAACATTCACATGAGCCTTATCTTCTTATTTTATCTATCTTATCTAATGCAGACGCTCCTTCTAGACATAAGATTATATCTTCCTACATTCTGATTAAGGACGTATTCGCAAGTGACGCAGCGTTCACAGGCAATGGCTACGAGGGACTACGCTATTCCCAGCCGCCTTTTGTTTTCCTAACTAGTGGCAGTTACCTATTAAGAGCTGGGTGGACTCAGGGTGGACTCAGGGACACCCTTGGCCCCAGGAATAAATCCCAGCCCTCACGGAGAGCACACGCCCCTCGGTGAGCCAGCTGAGCGTGAATGCCGCAATCATGACCATCACATTGATTGTGGGCCTGTAGATGAAGATACCGAGTTACACGGTGAGGGAGTCTGAGAATTTTGAGCCCAATACGTCTTGTTTCACAGGTTCAAGGCCGTGCTATTCAAAGGAAGCTGGAGGATTTATTTTTTGGTCCATAGGCTCTTGGTCCATAAGACTATCAAAACGTTATTAATAGGGCTGGTAGACATAAAAAATTTTTTTTTGGATAAATCAATTAATTTCCATTAATTATATTTTATATAACGCCTATATATAATATAGATCACGTTAAGTCACGATTCATAATTTCGCAAAATTGGTTAAGGCGTGGTAATTCCAGGACTCTCAAATTTTGTGACGTAACACAGCAAATTCTTTCTGCTATGCAAGAAATAAGGAAGAAAAACCTTTTTGTTTACGCATGCACGTCTAATAAATAAATAATAATAATACGAGGAAAAAAGTATGTAAGTAAAAAAAAATATTAATAAATTGGAGAAAAAAATATTTGAAATATTTTCTTAAATTTTAATAGAATTTTAATCGATCAAAATTAATTTTAATCAATTAAATTTTTTAACGACGAATCGATTAATTAATCGTTGATTTCCGCAACTCTAGCAACACTCATAAAAACCTATGCATACCTGAATTTCAATTGGACACTGCGTTAACCTTAAAGACTCAACGATAATTATGAATTGTATGGCATCTGTCCGTCTCCGAAAGACGATAGATTTATCTTTATTTTTTGCAGCTCTTGGTGTGACTGATGAGACCAATCCTTGAGTGGCAGTCTCTTCTGCATGTCACACACACGAATTATTATGAATTATAGTTGATTTATCTTCTATACAGAAGATTATTGCGTCCTACGATTATCTTTGTTTGTGTTTAGTCCTGCATTTTTATTAGAGATTTAAATGTTGATAAAGTGTTGGCTTTCCTGGTTTTTTCAGGCAACCCATTCCACGCCCGAATTCCGGACGGGAAGGACGAAAATTTGTATGTGTTTGTTCTTGCATACGGAATAAGAAAGGTGTTTTTATCCTTATGTCTATCTGAGGGTTGTATTAAGTTATCTTTGTGTTGTATTTCTAAATTAGAATTAATTGCTTTATGTATGATTACTACTTTACTCTTGGTTCTTCTCTCCTCTAGTGTTTCAAGGTTTAATGATTTAACTAATGGTGTTATTCTTGTTAGTTTTGAATATTCTCCAGTAACGAATCTGGCAGCTCTTTTTTGAATTTGTTCTAGTTTGTCAATGTTTTCTTTGGTGGATGTATCCCATAAAGAAGATGCATTATCTAGTACATGTCTCACAAAAGTGAGGTAGCATTTTAGTGTTATTGCTATGTAATTGCTAATTTCTTCCAACTCACCCTGTTTTTTTATCAAGCAAATGACGGCCGTCAAAACCAAGATTATCATCAGACTCGTGGCCAGTATTACAACAAGGATGAACAAGGTATTGTTTCTTTCCTCACAGTCGTCATTGCAAGTGCAGGGCAGCGCTGTCCAGGAGGATGGAGGTAACGAAACAGTTGTGGTCCACGAGGCAGTGGTCCCGGATACTTCCACATCATCTCCCCGCGACACATTTGTCGTTTGAAGTTCATCACCTGGGTCACTTGTCTGCGATGATGGGTCAACTGTCTGCAAGGAAGTACTACAGGGCTCAACAGCGATTTGTGTACTTGGAACGTGTGTCTCACTATCTGGTGTGGAGGTAGAGTATCCACCAATAGTTGGTGAGGGAGTTGAAGTCTCTGAACAATTCGTAGTTTCTGGGGGGAATAAAGATTTCAGTAGGAAAGTGATTTCATTAATTTATTAAACATCAAACTTTTTTGCTACAGGAGTGAGGGATGAGGCACTTGCGATATATTTTCAAAACTCGCAACTTGGAATTGATTTTGGTTAACATTCTGACCGAGTACGTCATCAAAAAATAAATTTGGTTGTTTTGAGTCCCTGGCATTTAGTATAGTCCCTATTTAGTTGCCAGAACTCCTGAGCCAAAGTTTTGTCCCGAAAGGATTGTGAGCACCCCCGATCTTTAGCATCGTAAAAAATATTATGAGAATCCCCCGACCCTTAGCATCGTCCCCATTCTAAAAGAAGAACCGTTAACCTTTAGCGTCATCCCGATTTGATTGTCACAAAGACTGTCGTATAGGACAATTGAACTTGTCAGAAAGACTGTGTATAGGACAATTTAACTTGTCAGAAACACTGTCGTATAGGACAATTGAACTTGTAAGAAACCTTGTTTAAAGTTATCGTATTCAGTATTTAGATTAACGATGGCCCTGATGCCATAGAAGTGTTATTTTTTTATTATTTTTTTTTGTCAAGAGTATCCGTGTTCAAATTGGTTAAAAACTGTGTTTGTGTTGAAATTTGTGCGCAGTCTCAGTGAGAATTACTGTTCGTCTTTATATTTGAATAATAATTTTGGGATAACTCAAAAGATAATTAAAATATTTCTTTCATTTTTGTTAAATGTATTATGTTTTAACCTCTTCATTTTGAATTCATTTAAAAAAAAACTTTTAAAAAAAAAGAATCATCATTTTAAGAATGGATAACGGAAGGGTTCTCAAACCTTTCTGTAAGTTCCATAAGTCAAACGTCATGACTGCTTACCGTTAAAAAATGTAACAACTTCTTTTTTTGTATCGATGTACAAACATGTGTACATCTTAACACCACTAAGTACCAAGGCCGTTCCATTGGGATAACATGCAGTTGTGTTGATCTCCTTGTAAAGCATAGTTTCATTTTCTAACAAACATTTTTTGTTGGCCATAAAACTCACTGGCAGTTTAAGTTGTCGGTATTCATAGGACGTAGACACGTAAAGTCGTACGTTGGTGCCTTCTTCGAACTCACACTTTGTGTTGACATACTTTGTGTTGATGTCCTTTGACTGAAACTTGAACTCTGTAAAAAAAAATTCATTTCATTTAAGAAAGAAAAAAAAAGACGATAGAACTTGACATTGAAATGTGGACGTTGTTGTGGACGTTGTTGTGGATGGTGTTGTGGAGGGTGATGTGGATGGTGTTGTGGATGGTGTTGTGGATGGTGTTGTGGACGTTGTTGTGGACGTTGTTGTGGATGGTGTTGTGGATGGTGTTGTGGATGGTGTTGTGGATGGTGTTGTGGACGTTGTTGTGGATGGTGTTGTGGACGTTGTTGTGGATGGTGTTGTGGATGGTGTTGTGGACATTGTTGTGGATGGTGTTGTGGATGGTGTTGTGGACATTGTTGTAGATGGTGTTGTGGATGGTGTTGTGGACGTTGTTGTGGATGGTGTTGTGGACGTTGTTGTGGATGGTGTTGTGGATGGTGTTGTGGATGGTGTTGTGGACGTTGTTGTGGATGGTGTTGTGGACGTTGTTGTGGATGGTGTTGTGGACGTTGTTGTGGATGGTGCTGTGGACGTTGTTGTGGATGGTGTTGTGGACGTTGTTGTGGATGGTGTTGTGGATGGTGTTGTGGACGGTGTTGTGGACGTTGTTGTGGATGGTGTTGTGGACGTTGTTGTGGATGGTGTTGTGGACGTTGTTGTGGATGTTGTTGTGGACGTTGTTGTGGATGGTGTTGTGGATGGTGTTGTGGACGTTGTTTGTGGATGGTGTTGTGGATGGTGTTGTGGACGTTGTTGTGGATGGTGTTGTGGACGTTGTTGTGGATGGTGTTGTGGATGGTGTTGTGGATGGTGTTGTGGACGTTGTTGTGGATGGTGTTGTGGACGTTGTTGTGGATGGTGTTGTGGACGTTGTTGTGGATGGTGCTGTGGACGTTGTTGTGGATGGTGTTGTGGACGTTGTTGTGGATGGTGTTGTGGATGGTGTTGTGGACGGTGTTGTGGACGTTGTTGTGGATGGTGTTGTGGACGTTGTTGTGGATGGTGTTGTGGACGTTGTTGTGGATGTTGTTGTGGACGTTGTTGTGGATGGTGTTGTGGATGGTGTTGTGGATGGTGTTGTGGACGTTGTTGTGGATGGTGTTGTGGATGGTGTTGTGGACGTTGTTGTGGATGGTGTTGTGGATGGTGTTGTGGATGGTGTTGTGGATGGTGTTGTGGACGTTGTTGTGGATGGTGTTGTGGACGTTGTTGTGGATGGTGTTGTGGACGTTGTTGTGGATGGTGTTGTGGATGGTGTTGTGGACGTTGTTTGTGGATGGTGTTGTGGATGGTGTTGTGGACGTTGTTGTGGACGTTGTTGTGGATGGTGTTGTGGATGGTGTTGTGGATGGTGTTGTGGACGTTGTTGTGGATGGTGTTGTGGATGGTGTTGTGGACGTTGTTGTGGATGGTGTTGTGGATGGTGTTGTGGATGGTGTTGTGGATGGTGTTGTGGACGTTGTTGTGGATGGTGTTGTGGATGGTGTTGTGGACGTTGTTGTGGATGGTGTTGTGGATGGTGTTGTGGATGGTGTTGTGGATGGTGTTGTGGACGTTGTTGTGGACGTTGTTGTGGATGGTGTTGTGGATGGTGTTGTGGATGTTGTTGTGGATGGTGTTGTGGACGTTGTTGTGGATGGTGTTGTGGATGGTGTTGTGGAAGTTGTTGTGGATGGTGTTGTGGATGGTGTTGTGGACGTTGTTGTGGATGGTGTTGTGGACGTTGTTGTGGATGGTGTTGTGGATGGTGTTGTGGATGGGTTTTTTTGTGGACGTTGTTGTAGATGGTGTTGTTGACGTTGTTGTGGATGGTGTTGTTGATGGTGTTGTGGATGTTGTTGTGGATGGTGTTGTGGATGGTGTTGTGGATGATGTAAGTGGAGGTTAATAGAAGTGATGTTAGTTGAGTACTGCTACAACTGAGTGATGATTGTGATAAGCACGTGCGCATACACCTGGGATGTTCCTTAATTTAGTGAGAGATGTTGGTAGATGATTGAATTACACCCCAAAATTTTTGCTCAACGTTCTTTGCAAGAACATTACCTAGCACAGGGGTCGGCGAACTTTTTTGCCCATTACCCCAAAATATAAAATTTTATGCTGACGTTACCCCCGAAGGCTTAATTCCTGCCCACACGACTTGGCGTTAGGGGGAGCGTTGTAAACCCCCCCCCCGGGCCAGTGTCTGGACGAAATGAAGCCTGACAAGTGTCTAAAAATGAAATTGAAATGGATTATGCGTAGATATTTTAACTCAAAACCACACAAAGAAATCATATTTCAGAGGGAATTTATTTGATAAAATTTATTATAAAGTTTACAGTCGAAAATAATGGTTCTATCGGTTAAAGGCTTAATGGCACTGGTCATTATAATATAATGATAAATCGGACATAATGCGGTTCAGTTGGATAAGCACAAAGTTACTTAAACAATTACATTGAAATTGCTGCCTTGGATGACAGGGCAAGGTGGATACTATCTTCAGGGTCCAATTGATATCGCAGCTTTGTTTTTATGTTCCCTAGAGTAGAAAATCCTTGTTGTGAAAGGGTACGTTGTTGCAAAATGCAAAAACATTTTGAAGGCCTCCTCAAGTTCAATGTTGAAAGACTTCGCAGCATTTGAAATCCAAAAATGTGTCAGATTTGCTCTGTTTGCAAATTTAATACTTGCCTCATTTTTGGCTTGAAGTTCCAGAAGTGTCTCTGCCAACCCTTGAGGCTAATCTGGTACACCCGCAATCTCACAGTGTATTTAGCAGATTTTATATGTTCCCGAATAGTCTCTGTTGCGCTTACGAATTCCCATTTTTACCCCAAATGGGGTAATTCACCCCTGTTCGCCGACCCCTGACCTAGCCAGTGTCATAACTAGTTGTTCGGATTTTACCATGTGACAAAATCCTAACCAGGGCCGGATTTAGACTTGATGGGGCCCTAAGCTATTTGAATTATGGGGGCCCGTTTGAAGTCCAGATATTCTGTCAATGCCAAATATGAAAAAAAAATCCGGGGGCCCCCAAGAAGGCCAGGTACATAATAGCTTGTTTAAAAATAGGTAAATTCAGCATTGACATTAGCTACGCCACTGTATAGCCGAAATCAAACACAGCTACCAATGACTAGCCTTATACACTCAGTCATTTTTTAACTTCATTTATTTAAAGTTTACATCCAACACCCTATCCCCTCTTGTAAACCGCCAATTAAACGCATTGCTTCT
Organism: Ampullaceana balthica; assembly: GCA_944989445.1. NCBI lineage: Eukaryota > Metazoa > Mollusca > Gastropoda > Lymnaeidae > Ampullaceana > Ampullaceana balthica. The sequence goes on from CALYLW010000217.1 coordinate 316,828, forward strand.
GACTGTTTGTATGCATGTTGTTTGAATGTCAGATGAGTTGGTATATTACAAAATATATATTTGTTGACGTACCTTGTTGAACCCAATACCCTATAAAGGATGATCCAGTCACCTGTCCGAGACCACCTACCATTCCCATCATCAAGATCACTTGCACACTTCTCAATTTGGGGGACATTACAGAGGTATCCAATAATGCTGTCAATGTATTTTTAATTAGTTACCATATGGAAGAGCTTATTGCTAAAAGCACTTAAGTCACAAATTAAGCATTTTGAGAAAGTCAAGTTTCAGTGTTTTTTCTTTTTTTTTCTTTTTTTTTGGGTTTGGGGGGGGGGTCTCTTTGTTGATAGATTATTATTTTTTCTAAAGTTTAGAATTTGGACATAATTACATGTATTGTTTTCAATTTTATACAGTAGATTGGTCTAAACAAGATGTTAAAAGTTCGCTGTTTAGATTGAATTTGATAAAAATGTGACTTAAGTACTTTCAGCACAAGGGTCTACAATATAAAGACATAAAATATCTCCCGTCAATTTAAAATATTTGAAGTAGCCATTATATGGCTAAACTTGTATTTTGCCGCTAGAATCCGAGAGTGAACCACAAGTGCTTACGAAGTATAAAATTAAAATACGTTTCTATCCAGTGGAGCTTCCTAACTGGACAGGAGATTTAAAAGATTATTTTCCTCGCTCTAGCCGAATGTGATAATTTGTGATAAAACAATTGGAGGAGGAGCACTCACTGAACACACAATAAGCATCAACTAGATGTCACTTTGTTAGCTTTAACTTTAATGAACTTTTCAAAGGTAATTGCTAAATAAAGTGTTTTTTTAAATGGCAAAACCCGTATAGAGCAGACGCGATTTGAAAGTTTTAAAGTTTGGCACATAACATACTGTTATTTGTATCAGACGTTTTGCTCATCCACCCGCGTCGACCAAAACTTAATCCTTATTTTTATCTAGAATCAAGTAAAATAATGAACTTACAGCTAAACTGCACAAAGAAGTCCTTTTGATTCCTCCCTGGGGCTGTCTTGATTTGTCAAGTTAATGGACCCGTGGTCTCACCAGAGTGAGGGTGTAATCAAAGGTTCTCAAAAAAGCTGTCGTGGACCTCTGTAATAAATCTTCACCACAGCTCGCAACGTTGAGATATTGAAGAAAACATATACTGATAATACAGGCTTTAAGTGTTCATACGGGTCAGCGCTGAGGAATGTGATATGCTGGTCTGCGGAAAGCTCTTTTGGAAACTCTGTGCTTCAGGTAATCGATTCTCTGCATGGACTTGAAGTCGGAGTGAGCTAGGACAAGACATTCCACACCTAAAACCCCTATCCCTTCCACCCCCACTTTCACCCTAGCATGATCACCACACCACTGCTGCCACACCACCTTGTCGTCTCTGAAGACGGCGATTTTTCGGCACACATCCATATAATCACACACACAAATAAACACTCACACAAACACTCACACACGCAATCACATACAATCACACACAAAAAACAAACACTCACACACACATACACTCACATATATATCTAATTATATATAAATAGATAGATAGATAGATAGATAGATAGATAGATAGATAGATATATAGATAGATAGACAGACAGACAGACGGACGGACGGACGGACGGACAGATAGATAGATAGGTAGATATATAGATATATAGATAGATAGATAGATAGATAGATAGATAGATAGATATATAGATAGATAGATAGATAGATAGATAGATAGATAGATAGATAGATAGATAGATAGATAGATAGATAGATAGATAGATAGATAGATAGATAGATAGATAGATAGATAGATAGATAGATAGATAGATAGTAGATAGATTAGCTGCAAGCCCGAGATTTTACGATAGTTTAGAAGATACAAATATTGTATGTTTTTGTTGGTCTTGTCATGCCATTAATCTTTTATATTTCCGTATATACTCGTTCTAAGGCCGAACTTTTTTGGACAAAATCTAAGGGAAAAGGTTGGGGGGTTGGCTTATCAGCGGGGCATAGGTGATTTCTGCATGGATATTGAATATCGGTGTTGTTATTGTAGATTGTAGATCATCAAGGTATTTTTCTACATTCTACAAGATTCGACTGCTCTACAGAAGCTATAATATATTGTGAAACATCTGCACTTACTTATTTAATCATTTTATTTATTTTTGTGAATGTTATAATAAATTGTTTTACAAATTTTGTTTTCAATAACGAATTTTAATGTACGCGCTTTCGCCACTTTTACCAAAAAATTTTTTTTTAAATACCGGTTACTCTTGCTTAACAAAGAGCACTTAGACAAAGATAGGCAAAACACAGTAAACAATCATAATTACCGATTTAGCTTGTAGTTTAAAAAAATGTGTACCATTTTGTTTAAGCTGTCCTATTATTTTTTGGGGGTCGGCTTGCGAGCGGGTTATACACTTTTAATACTTTTCTCTTCCAAAAGTGGGGGGGGGGTGTCGGGTTATGAACAAACGGGCTTTAGAACGAGTATATATGGCATTTTTTGTTTTGTTTTCCATAACCTCGTGGTCGTAGGGGGCTCTAATGTTTCCATTAGAACTTTCTCGGGGCTAGGTAAACTTGGCGGCGCCCATCTCCTCCCTAAGTCAGTTTTGAACTTTTTAATGACAGTCATATATCAATCTTTATAATGCGGCTTAGCTTATAGTATAAGACAGGATTAAACCGTTTTCATTAATCTGTAGAATATGAATTATAAGATGGGATAATTATGCAGAGTATGTAGGAAATAAAGCCACGTAAATTACAAAGAATCACCGGAAAAGGTCAACAAAAAATAAATTAAAATAAAATAATGTAAGCATATAGAAGAAAAAGATTTGTGAGTAGGCCTGTCAACGGGTACCCGGGACCCGGGTACCCATTGCCGTAAGATTACCCGGGTAGTAAAATTCCGCCCGGGTACCCGTGAAAATGTGGCTTCAATGTCTATATTAACCAAACTTCGGCTCGCATGCGGCTCTTTTGTGTTTAATTTACGGCTCGCGAAACAATTTATCAAATGAAAATTTTTGTTTCAAATATATGCTGTGAAATACATCTAAGGAGAACTATCTGTCAACGGGAAATACAATACGGTCTCGACAAACCACAATGTATTAAAATTTTGATACATCTTTTTTCTCTGAAAATGAAACAGAAATCGCAAACACGAGAAGATTTTGGTTCTTTGAATGAATCATATAAAGAAAACAAAACTTCTCTTGACGTCACATCAAAACGCGCAACTTTAAAAAAAGTTCCACTGAAGTATTTGATTGCTTACAATTTATTTAATGATGTTTACTTGGATTTTAGCGTGTAGCGATTTTTAGAGTTCAACTTCACATTAAATACAAAATTAAATGACAATAAAGTTATTTGACACATGCTCATTTTCAAAAGGAAGTATGGCTTTTATGGGGGAGGGGGGCCGCAAAGCTTTGTGACGTCATATTGGAGGGGGGTCTAAGTTTTTGTGACAACCTGTGACCGAGTAAAAAATTGGACAAAATCGCTTGACGTCATTTATGTACGACCCCTAAGACGTCGGTCGCGTAGCTACTGTGTGAAATTAGGTGCATGGAAGGTGGCTAGGTAGCATTGTATAGCGGTCATGACGGGGAAAATTATGTGATGTTTCGAACGGGTAACCCGGGTACCCGTTCGAAATTTGGACGGGTACCCGGGCAGCATTAATACAACAATATTGGCAGCCCTATTTGTGAGTGTGTTTGTTTATTTTGCATACCTTTCCACATACGTTAATGGATTTATACTAAGCTCGGCACACATATCCATCATGATGCAGAATGAAAACTTGAGGGAATTCGGAACTTTACATAGTGTAGGCCTACCGTTCAGAGCTAAGGTCCCCATACTGTCGCTTTTATATGGGCAACATGAATATAATTTTAAAAATTGGCTACTGCATTGCTGAATCCATGGGGGGCGCCATGAGCAAAATATTGGGTGGGCCAAGTTGGTAACACAAATTTGTTTCATTCGATACCCTTGCCTTAAATAAGGCCTTGAACCCTGGGTCTCTTCCTATCTCTGTACCCTTCCCTTTTTAATTTTTCCAGACCAATGTCTAACTTCCAAATGGGCGACAGTGTAGTGAGTAAATTTCAATAAATTTGTGCAGATTAGTAATGAAAAAGCATATGAAATTATTAATATTATATATTAGTTTTTAGTTGTAGCCGAGTGGTGGATATAGTTGGAATGTTATTGTTGATTATATCTTGCTATATTGCAGCACACACACAAAACTTGACAGTTTTATTTAATAAGTAGATAACACACAGGTAGTGCGGACTATAGTTGTGAATAGTGTTTATTAGAGTAATTTCTATCCTAAGGCTGACACAGTTAAAACACTAAAGTAAATAACTAAATCAGGAAGCACAGTATACAATTTTATAACATTCCCTAAGCTATGCCCTACTCTACCACTAAGTCCGGTACACCTCATCAGGCACTGGATTACTCGCTCTCCAGGCGCAGGACTCTCTCTCCCTTGTCTCCCACAGACATCCCCTTATATTGGTAGTCAGAGGAACGTGGGTGACATTGGAGATCATCATATGGCTCAAGTCGTAAAAACTCGTTCAATGCCTGTTTTTCCCTGGCCACTATAAAATACTGTTGTCATTCCCTGTTCCCTTGTCCCGTCTGGACGCACTGCCTGCCCCATGACGTCTCCGACGCTGACCGCAATTGTTGGTACTTAAACTTGAGCTTTTGTTCAGCGCTAAAGCGACCAGCTATCGCCGCATTCAAATGGTCAACCATCCACTCGGCCGGGTGAGGGACTGATGCGATATATATGGTCAGAGAGAATGGAGGGGGGATGGGGAGGGAGGGGGGGTAATACCCGGTTTCTGTGGCGGAAACGGCCACATAGTGAAATTATTTTAAGGAAAACTGATTTTTTTTTAAAAGCGCAATGTTATTTAGTACTAAAATAATTAACAAACTTATAAAAAAGAAGAGTTGTACATTAAACAGTTGCCATATTGTTGGTTTCAGTTGATTTTTTGGGTGGGCCAAATACATTGTGGCTCATTAGCTCTAAAAATTGGGTGGGCCATGGCCCACCTGGCCCACCCTGTGGCGCCCCCCATGGCTGAATCAATGCACAGGTGCATGGATTTTGAAGAGAAAAAAAAATTAAAAGAAACATGAATTTTATTATTGGTTGTTAGATACTGAATGGACATGAATAGATAATTGCAACTTCTTTGGTCTCCATTCTATTTTTTTTTGGGCAAACCGATTATCGGTTATGTAAATCCGATTTTAAACTGGTTATCGTTTTACGCTGACTTCATAGGAATATATTCTTATAAGGCGAATATGACGTGGAATAAGAAAATGACGTCCCAGTTTTCCTTGAATTAGGAAAATACCGCCCCACGCAGAGCTGTTTCTAGGGCTGGCGAAGATGGAGTGGAAACGGTGGAGTTAACGAAATAATGTCGGATTTCCGATTATCGTTTAACAACGCTATACGAGATATATTCTTTGTAAAACATACCGGTGTATAAATATTGGTTATTTTCTAGTAATCTTATTATTCACTTCATTCGTTGCTGATCTGTTTTAGAACATTCTGTAAATGTTTAACTATTAATTGGAATCACAGAAATGGTCCCTGTCATCATATACTTCTCTTTCTCCCTCTCTCTCGTTTTCTCTCCCCTCTCTCTCTCTCTGCCTGAACGTTCTCTCTCCCTATATTTTGTTTTTCTCTCTCCCCCTTTCTCTTGTTCCCTATCTCCCCTTTCTCTCTCTCTCTCTTTCACACACTCTCTCTCTCTCTCAACTTTCTCTGTCCCTATATATTTTGTTCATTCTCTCCCTCTCTCTTCCCCTCTTTGTCTACCTTTATCTCATTTTCCCTTCTCTCCCCTTCTCTCCCCTCTATTCGTTCTCTCTCTCCTCTCTCTCTCTTGTTCTTTCTCTACTACACACTCTCCGTGGTTTTTTCTCTCTTCCTTTCTCTCTTTCCCCCATCTCCCCCCCATCTCTCTCTCTCTCTCTCTCTCTCTCTCTCTCTCAACCTCTAGGTTCCTCTATCTCTTATTAACATTATTCCTACAGACTTATGTAAACAAAACACCGTTAAAATGCACTTGGTTTTTACAGCAGTTTATTCCTGTCATGAAAGAGTTTAATTATGCAATGAGATGTCTAGCTTGACAAAGATACGCGACACGTAGGTGTTCGATTAAGTTGACCGCACAATGGCCTGTCAGACCAACAATTTACGGACATTTGTGACTTGGGCGGGGTGGGGTATGGGGGCGCTAAGACAATGTTCCGTCTGTATTTTAGTGGGCTGCTGGGGGGGGGCGTTGCACAACGAAAGTATTTTTATGGAACATGGTGAAGTAGAATCCTTAAAGCTAACATGGTTGTGTCTTTGATTTTAGGGTTATGTTTTTAGGTTTATGTTTTTAGGTGTTCATGTAAGGGCAGATCTAGCGAATAGACACGTCAGTGATGCAGTTAGGGCACTTAACCTCAAGACAGACATGTAAATGACGTAGTAAGGGCACATAACCTCAAGACAGACACGTCTATGAAGTACTTAGGGCACATAACCTCAAGACAGACATGTAAATGACGTAGTAAGGGCACATAACCTCAAGACAGACACGTCTATGAAGTACTTAGGGCACATAACCTCAAGACAGACATGTAAATGACGTAGTAAGGGCACATAACCTCAAGACAGACACGTCTATGAAGTACTTAGGGCACATAACCTCAAGACAGACATGTAAATGACGTAGTAAGGGCACATAACCTCAAGAGCATAATACGTTTACACCCACACCCCTAACAAAGACAAGTGGGGATAAATAAAGTGAGAGTATCCCCCCCCCCTCCGCAATCCCAATGTCAATACATTTCTATTGACGTGTTCACAATGTTTTTTAAGGGAATGGATTACGACACATTTTGTAAAGAGTCGGGTGACAGACTTAGGGGAATAAATGTTTTACATATTTTTTTTTGTAAATTGTTGAGGGAGGGGGAAGATATGCGACGTCTATTTTGAGAAACACGTGACAATTCAAAAGTAAAAGTCATGTCTGTTGCCTCCTGGTTTGCTTACGACAGTCGTCAATCTTGGCTGCAGCACAATCTCCATTGGCAAGTCATTGACGCTGCTATCAAAATAATGTGTTAGAAACGCGGTGTTCGCCCAACAATGGCCGAGGGTTAGGGGAATTGATTGCTCTCACACGTCTAAACATACAAGATTCTTGCGTAATTTTATATGGGTGTCTCCCCATTGCTGGTTTTAGAACCAAAATCAAGGTTTTGTTTAAGTTTAAGGTTCGGGTAAGGTTGAGGTTTAAGGTACAGGTTAGGTTTAGGTTGAAGTTTAGAGTTAGCGTTAAGTTTGGTTTAAGGTTAGGTTTAAAGTGTGGGTTCAGGTTATGTTTCGTTTAATGTTCGGCTTAGGCTTAGGTTTAAGGTTAGGGTTGTACTTTTTATAAGGTTCGGGTTAGGGTTAATGTTAGTTTAATTTTAGAGTTGGATTTAAGATTCATATTAGAGTTTGGTTTAGTGTTCAAGTTAGAGTTAGACTTAATGTTCTAGTTAAGGTTAGGTTTCGGTTTAGGGTTAGTTTAAGGTTTGGGTCAGTGTTAGGTTTAAGGTTAGTTTTAAAGTCCAGTTTTTGGTTATGTTTAATGTTCGGGTTAGGGGTAGGTTTAAGATTATCATTTGTCTTAGGTTTAAGGTTCTTGTTAGACTTAGGTTTAAGGTTCTTGTTAGAGTTAGGTTTAAGGTTCTTGTTAGAGTTAGGTTTAAGGTTCTTGTTAGAGTTAGGTTTAAGGTTCTTGCTAGAGTTAGGTTTAAGGTTTCCGTCAATACTTTTAAAACTGTGTGATGGGACAAAACGATTTAGTCCAGATAGATCAGCCCCTAAATTATCCACCCTGCAGTAATGACCCGTCAAATCAGAAAAAAGAAAATGGCCTTGCCAAGAGCTTTTTTTAAAATTAAACCCCACCACCCAACCCCACTCTCGTGCTGATCTTCCATCGAGCGCCTCCCCAGCCGGCGGATAGGGGAAAGCCCACCAGATATGGAGGGTACCTGGGAAATAAAATTCCCGGGGCAGACCAAAATCAGCCCTACTGCCTTGTAGGAAGTGGAGGGATCCACAAAGGTTAGGGACCCAACCCGAACAAAGGCAGCTATCCATTAAGCTGTGGGGGGCACCCCAATGTGGTTGCGCGCAAGGCCAACAACCCTGTCGTGTAAAAACATCAACAACAACATAGTTACAAAAACACCGAAAAGAGCAAAAATAAGTCATTTCAGTACTGGGAGAGGATGGATTCCTTGATAAGGAAAATATGACGCCCAATAGTGAAAGCAAGAATCTGGAAGCTATTAGGCCGACAACCATTATCTGTACCAGGACCACCACCATCATCGGAGCTTGGAATGTCCGCACGATGTATGAGGGTGGTAAAGCTGCACAAATAGCCGATGAGATGAGGAGCTATAAGCTCACCATTCTTGGAATCGGTGAAGCCAGATGGACTGGATGGGGCCAGAAGAGTTTAATCTCAGGAGAGATGGTGTTATTTTCGGGACATGAAGAAGACGCTGCCCTACATACACTGGGTGTTGCCATGATGCTATCAAGGGCAGCACAAGGAGCACTCATTGGATGGGAGGCGCATGGAACTAGAATTCTCTTAGCAACCTTTCGGACAAAGAAACGTACCATCAACTTAGATGTCATCCAATGCTACGCACCAACTAATGAAAGCGATGAAGGAGACAAAGAAGAATTCTACAATAGAGAAATGACCATAGTCCAGGGTCGCCCACGGAGGAACATCGTCATCCTCATGGGAGACTTTAATGCCGAGATTGGTAGTAACAATACAGGGAATGAAGAGGTTATGGGACAGCAAGGGATAGGCGAGATGAACGACAATTATGACAGATTTGCGGACCTATGTGCCACAGCAGACCTGGTCATAGGCGGGAGTATTTTCCAGCACAAGAGAATACATAAAGCTACATGGGTCTCACCGGACATGAGAACGATGAATCAAACAGACAATGTATATAGGTCTCGGTAAATACCTCCCTCCTGAAGAACCAAGCCAAAAAGGAAGAATTCAAGTTCTCACTATCCAAAAAGTTCCAAGCCCTACGCGAAATACTCGAAGACGAGACCACTGAAGGAAAGTGTCAATGCGTGAAAGAAACAATCCAGTCAACATGCCAAGAAGTGCTAGGGAACAGGAAATAAGCAAACAAAGAATGGATAACAGCAGGTGCCCTGAGTAAAATAGAAGAAAGGAAAATAAAGAAAACAGAAATGAATAACAGCCGCACACGAGCTCAGAAAAACAAGTCACAGAAAGAGTATGCAGATGCAAATAAGAAAGTTAAAAAAAGCATCAAGAGGGACAAGAAGGAATTTGTTGATAAACTTGCTAAAGAAGCAGAAGATGCAGCTCACCAGGAGAACATGAGGGAACTGTTTGATACCATTAAGACGCTGTCTGGGAAATTTAGCAAGGTAGTGAGACCAGTAAAGGACAAAATGGGAAACACCATACCAAGTGAAGAGCAACAGAGAGGGAGATGGAAGGAGCACTTTGAAGAGCTCTTAAACAGGCCAGAACCAAGGAATCCACCAGATATCCAACCAGCTGATAATGACCTGTAAATTGACTGCAATATTCCCATCAAAGAAGAGATTATCAGCAGTGGCATAGGGGGGCAAATGCCCCGGGCGGCACTTTTTTAGGGGCGACAAATTCCTCGTTGTTATTTAGCTTCCAAGAATGAAAAATTAAAAAAAAATAGTGGGACGTTTTATCAAAATAAAATAAAAACAATAAAATAAATTGAGAAAATTAATATAGGAACTATCGTAAAACATGTAAACGTTTGTACTGCCAAAACTTCAAACTCCATATTAGATATAAATTATTTTGATACGTATGCTACTGAACTAAATAACCAAAAGGCTTTAGTAGTACGAGGAAGTGACACTGATCTGCTGGTAACTTAATTGATTGCTCAAATTTGTAAGCCATTCCTTTTATGGAAGCATACATTTCTGTGCACTATCAAATTCAAACACAAGTCAATCAAATGATCCGGGCGGCACTTTGTTGGGGGCGGCAAATTCCTCATTGTTAATTAGCTTGTAAAAATGAAAAAAAAACTTTAATCAAAGTTAAATAAAAGAAAAGCCAAGGAAAGAGTTAAAAAAACAAGGACACATTAAAATACGTGAACATTCCTAATGCCAAAAGTTAAAACTCCATAATGAATCTAAAGCCTTCTGATACTAATGTCACTTAACTGAAAACAAGGGGCTGAAGTCGCATAACACGTGCGCTAATGTGCTGGTACCTATAACTGATTCAAATTTGTCAGCCGCTGATCGTGTCAAAGCGAAAATTGCTGCGTCCGTTAATATCCAACAACAACCTATAAAATTTCAACAACATACATGGACTTAATTGACATAAATATACGGGAGTACAAGAAAGACAAAAAGACATAAATCTCAAAGTCAAATCTCGCTTAATAGTTCATTAAACTTCATTTTCTTCACATGCTGCTCCAACTGAAACGAAATCTCCAACTATTTTTGGGACACTAAAACGGTGTAACGCATTATTTTCCACTAGCAACAAAGCCCGTCCAAGGACGGGAATAAGTGTAGGGTGACCTGTGAAGTTCATGGTAGGACATCACAACATTACCCACCCCCGTCTGTCCAGAGACCCTACCTCCACCCCCCACACCGCATTCTGTCCAGAGACCCTACCTCCACCCTGCAGTCTGTCCAGAGACCCTACATCCACTCCACCACAGTTTGTCGAGAGACCCACCGTCTCGACCGGCCATACATGTGTATCACGTCAAAAATACTATACATTATAGTTATAAAAACATTACCCACCCCCGTCTGTCCAAAGACCCTACCTCCACCCAACACCACCGGTCTGTCCAAAGACCCGAACTCCCTCCCCACACCGCGGTCTGTTCAGAGACCCTATCTCACACCAGGGCCTGTCCAGAGTTATAATAAATAATCAGTAAAAACAAAGTTTTATTTACTACAAATCTCAACGCGCACCGCTCAAAATAAACTCTTGGAAAAAAACTGCACCAAAAATAACTCGTTTTGAATGTCGTTCAATATGTAAATGAGATTTAATTTTTCTCCGCCAGTGATTGGCTGTAGCAGTCTGTAGGAGTTTGAGGGACCAATCGCTATCGATGACCGCACAGAACATTGCCTTTTATTATATAGGAGGATGTCCACGCTCAATTGAAATATCTAATAGCTGCTACTACAGGGAAGGCATTAAACAGACCTCAGGATACAAAATATTGAAGATAACATGGAGCTGTTTTGAGGATAATTTGAAAGCTATCGAAAAACTGACAGAGGCAGAAGAAGGTTTAAACACACGGATAGAATCGTGACACAGGTTCTTTGCGAGTCAAATTGAAATATTTTATCTTTTTATTTATATTTTACATTTTGAATTATGTATTAACTGGAAACAGGTACTTTATGAATGACAATTTAGCCCAAAACTATAGTGCTAAAATGCTTTACAAAGGCTACCTACAGAGAATCTAATGCAATACTTAAACGATGCTTGACAGACTTGACTTTTTTCTAAAATTGTATGTATTATACCATATAATTTTAATTAAAACGTCCAGTCAACGAACGAGGGATCAATTTATTGGCGATCAAAACGAATATGTAGCTATATTATGTAAAAAAAACAGCTGAAAATTAAGTTGTATTCTTTATAAGATGAGATTACTGGAGAAATTCGTGTGATTTTTGGCAGTTACAGAATTCAGAATGAAATATATGATTTTCGTACACCAGCAAATCTACTGGACTTTGAATCCCAGCTGTGGAAGAAGCTTGAATCTTTAAAATTAAGGTAACGAAAAATTGATCAATAATTAATACACCAAGATTGAATAATCTATTGTATAGCTATTTTGTCTATTGAACATCACATTGCTGACAATATTTATAAATCAAAGATTGTACCACTAGGAAAAGGAGAACACTTTAATTTTAATCAAGAAATTAAAGCTTTTCTATTTATTCAAAAATAAAAATGTATAGTGCCCTTATTATTGCTTTCTAATTAAAAAAATACTTTTCCGGGGGAGGGGCGGCAAAGATGGGTTCTGCCCCGGGGGCACATACCAACGCTACGCCGCTGATTATCAGGGCCATGAAACAACTCAGAAATGGAAAGGCTGCAGGACCTGATGGCATCCCAGCAGACGCACTGAAGGCGGATTTGGAAACCAGTGTGGAAATGCTACACCCTCTGCTTATGAAGATATGGGAAGAGGAGCAAGTTCCCTCCGATTGGGAAGAGGGATACCTTGTCAAGGTCCCAAAGAAGGGGGATTTAAGCTCCTGCTCGAACTACAGAGGGATCACCCTGCTGTCCATACCAGGAAAGGTTTTCAAACGTGTACTACTTAACAGGATGAAAAACGCTGTAGACCCTCTGTTGCGAGACCAGCAAGCTGGCTTTCGCACCAACAGATCCTGCACTGACCAGATAGCGACACTGCGCATCATTCTAGAGCAGTCACTAGAGTGGAACTCACCGCTCTATGTCAACTTTGTTGACTATGAAAAAGCCTTCGACAGTGTTGACAGGCAAACCCTGTGGAGATTGCTAAGGCTTTATGGGGTGCCACAGAAGATTACTGATATAATCAGAAACACATACAAAGGGATAAACTGTCGAGTTGTCCATGGTCAGCAGGTGACAGATGCTTTCCAGGTGAAGACTGGTGTGAGACAAGGTTGCTTGCCGTACAACGGCCGTAAACCTGAACAGAATCCAGTTCTTTATCAACAATTTTCTAAGAAGGATTCTCAGAATTCACTGGCCGGACAAAATCAGCAACCGGGAACTGTGGCAGCGGACAAAACAGAAGCCAATTGAGGAAGAGATTCTTTAGAAGCGCTGGATGCGGATTGGTCATACACTAAGAAAACCTGCTTCTAATACAACAAGGCAAACCCTGAAATGGAACCCCTCGGAAAAGGGGCCGTCCAAGAAACACTTTTCGCCGAGAATTTGAGGCAGATATCAAGAGAATTGGCCATGAATAGAAGATCCCGGAGAAGCTGGCCCAGGATAGAGATGCCTGGAGGTCTCTCGTAGGTGGCCTATGCCCTTGGAGGAATCGCAGACGCCGACGATGATCGGTGGATGTCCCTCATGGACGAGAAGGCTGAACCACTACCCAACCCCCAAAATTGCCCCTTTATTGCAAGCTTTCACTTCACATGGAAATGCTATTAAATTGGGAAAAGAGGAGGGAGGGGGTGTTGTGGTAGAAAAAAGTTTACAGTTGTCAGGAAAAACATTGATAGAAGTCAAAAAGCTTTACGTTTTACGCCTTTGAACGTTTGTCGTGCATTTGATGGATGGCACGGGCAAGAACTTACTCGGGTTTTGTTTCTGTTTCTTGCCGCCGTCTTTGATATTTAGTACATCACTGAAACAACTATCCGTAGTGACAAAAGGTTTATATTTAACATTGGACGAATAACTCGATAGCACCATTTTGTAATATACTGAAGTTCAAACGCCAATATCTTTACCAATCGGAATGTCAAGAGACTTTCGAAAACTTTGAACCAAGTATTAGTTTACCGTATAAAAAATAACACCACGTTACAAAGCGGCGTTATATATTTATGCTAAAACAAACAACCAGCATAATTAAATAATATCGAATCAGTTAGATTATGCAGATGTGTCAGATTCTTTATTTTCATCACTTACATGTTTAAGTTCTCTTGTATGACATTAAATGTTGTTGCGAATGTTACATAAGACCGATGTTGTAAGACGTAAAATATTATTGACATTTAAAGATTGGACACGGTTTTTTTCTGAAATAATATAATTTGGAGAAGTATACATTTTGCACATGTTTAAAAATATGTACATTAATATCTTTTAATTATAGGAACAATTTTCACTTTAAAAAATGAGTGTGTAATGTATTTTGTATGCGTTATAATTTTAAATCTTTAAACGAAACAAAACACTTTCAGCTTTTAGGTTCACTGGACCTGGACGATAAAGGTGTAGACCTTGCAGGCATTCATTGACCAGAGGCTATATGAGCGCAGCCAAGATCGTGATGAGAAAACCGAGACCTGGTGTGTCAGAATACATACAAGAAATATGGATTAACAATGAGGAAGGGAAGATACGTTGTATGTTTTGTGAGTTGAACAATTGAAGTAGTTGTGAGTTGAACAATTGAAGTAGTTGTGAGTTGAACAATTGAAGTAGTTGTGAGTTGAACAATCGAAGTAGTTGTGAGTTGAACAATTGAAGTAGTTGTGTGTTGAACAATTGAAATAGTTGTGAGTTGAACAATTGAAGTAGTTGTGTGTTGAACAATTGAAATAGTTGTGAGTTGAACAATTGAAGTAGTTGTGAGTTGAACAATTGAAGTAGTTGTGAGTTGAACAATTGAACAATTGAAGTAGTTGTGTGTTGAACAATGAAATAGTTGAGAGTTGAACTATTGAAGTAGTTGTGAGTTGAACAATTGAAGTAGTTGTGAGTTGAACAATTGAAATAGTTGAGAGTTGAACAATTGAAGTAGTTGTGAGTTGAACAATTGAAGTAGTTCTGAGTTGAACAATTGAAGTAGTTGTGAGTTGAACAATTGAAGTAGTTATGAGTTGAACCATTGAAGTTGTTGTGAGTTGAACAATTGAAATAGTTGTGAGTTGAACATTTGAAGTAGTTGTGAGTTGAACAATTGAAGTAGTTGTGAGTTGAACAATTGAAGTAGTTGTCTACTGTAATGAATTCATGTGTGATAAACACCTGCAACATACACACCTAACACTCCTTCTTGATATCGCGCCAATCTGGTTCCTGATTAAAAAACAAAGGTATTATATGTGTTTAATTGTGATGTTATTAAATAAAAGATAACATTTAATTTGGTGAAGATTGTCTAAATAACATACTATTGATAAAAGCAATTAGTGGTAAAGGTTGTCTAAATAACATATTCGATAAAAGCAATTAGTGATAAAGGTTGTCTAAATAACATACTCTTGATAAATCAATCCGTGGTAAAGGTTGTCTAAATAACATATTTGATAAAAGCAATTAGGGATAAATGTTGTCTAAATAACATACTCTTGATAAAGGCAATTAGTGGTAAAGGTTGTCTAAATAACATACTTTTGATAAAACCAATAAGTGATAAAGGTTAACCATCAGGCAAAGTGTAATTGTTTTCCTTACTTAAAACTGTAATTGTAACTAGATACGAACTACGGCGTAGCATATTCCGCAGACTTTCTCAAAGATAGTGCAAAAAAAGGATGGGGGAGAACGGACACAAATGAAAGCATGAAGAAATGAGAACAACGCGAATGAACGCAAGACGCATTGTTGGTCTCGAGACATGCGCACTTCAGTTGCCAACCATATATTTGATTGCTAGACCTTATCGAGGGTCAGTCGTCTTGCTTGCTTGCTCGAATCGACTTGTGCCTGTCCTAATTTCTGGCGAATTATAAATATAGATAAATGTTAATACATTATACAACCCATTTCTTCAAATTCACAGCACATATACTCAGGGGATTTCGTCACGTATTGAATAAAGTTCCCCTTTCACCATGTTAATGGAATCAATCAAGGTTTTTAGTATATCGTCGATTTTAATTCCGGTGATCAAAAGATCTTGAGCTATGAGTCAATGAATTACCTTTATTTTTGGAGTGGTCAAGGCAAAGCAGGCCTGGTCTGCAAGATGTGTTTTCTGCAGAAGAAAAATCAACAACAATACCCCTCATTACACTAATCCCTGCATACATTACACTAATCCCTGCATACATTACACTAATCCCTGCATACATTACACTAATCCCTGCATACATTACACTAATCCCTGCATACATACACTAATCCCTGCATACATTACACTAATCCCTGCATACATTACACGAATCCCTGCATACATTACACTAATCCCTGCATACATTACACTAATCCCTGCATACATTACACTAATCCCTGCATACATTACACTAATCCCTGCATACATTACACTAATCGCTGCATACATTACACTAATCGCTGCATACATTACACTAATCCCTGCATACATTACACTAATCCCTGCATACATTACACGAATCAGTGCATGCATTACACTAATCCATGCATGCATTACACTAATCCCTGCATACATTACACTAATCCCTGCATACATTACACTAATCCCTGCATACATTACACTAATCCCTGCATACATTACACTAATCCCTGCATACATTACACTAATCCCTGCATACATTACACTAATCCCTGCATACATTACACTAATCCCTGCATACCTTACACTAATCGCTGCATACATTACACTAATCAGTGCATACATTACACTAATCCCAGCATACATTACACTAATCCTGCATACATTACACTCATCTCTGCATACACTACACTACTCCCAGCATACATTACACTAATCCCTGCATACATTACACTAATCCATGCATACATTACATTTATCTCTGCATACATTACACTAATCCCTGCATACATTACAATAATCCCAGGATAATTTGTGTGTAGTTGTTTCACCAAATGCATTTTCTTATTAGCCATCAGTTGTGAGGGAAAACAAACTAAATATAGCCGTGGATTGTAAAAGGAATCAATTAAACAGGGTAAGGTTGTCTGAAGATTGAAAAAAGAAACACTAAATGTTGGCTTCAATTGTTAAGGTGTATATTGTTAATCCTGACAGAAGACACATCGAAACAGAAAAGAACAAAGTGAACAAACGTAAATAAAGAATAAGTTATAAAAATCGAAAAGCTAGCTGCAATGTGCAATTGAGTTAGACACCGGCCGGCAATAAAGACGTAAGAACAAAACATATGTTTTTAATCGCAGTTGAGGACATATAACATTTTTGTAGATCGATATTAGTGGGAATGTGCCTTGGGGAGAGGTTGAATAGCTAGCGAGTGGATGGATTCAAAAATGTTGTGTATTTCCACTACTTAGCCCCTTTGTCGCTGACCGTGGTACGACAGGATGGATCAATGGTTACCCAAAAGTCTGCCATCATGATCATCATCATTTCATTGACCGTTGCGGTCGTTGGGAGGAGCGCATGGACACATCAGCAGACAACAATCCCCACAGTCGCCTATATTGAGCCGCGGCCAGTCATTCATTCAACGTCATCCCTGTCCAGTCTTTTAAGTTGTCAAGCCAACTTTTCCGCTGTCGACCTCCTCACCGGCCCCCTTCTACAGTGCATTGAAGCGTGGTTTTTGTCAGGCTTTTATGTCGCAGCATATGATCGAAAAAAGCCAGCTTGCGTCTTTTAATTGGGGCTATAATGGTTTCCTGGCGTCTCGCAATGGCGGTTATTCTGTCCCAGGCATAATCATTAGTCTAGTACAGACCAGTAGTAACTGAGAGCCATTTTAACAATTAAAAAAATCGTCGAGAGCCGCATTTAAAATGCTTTTTGTAATTAAAAAAAATTAACTCGAACTTAATGATTTACAATTGTAATTGTTTTTAACCCTAATCGTATGTATAGAGAAATATACGCGTTACAGTTACACAATAAAAATATTTAAATATGTACAATTTATGAATATAAAACACACTGCATATAGACTTACATTGACAGTTAACATTAATTGGTATGATTTTGCTAAGCAGCCTTTGAGCTAGCAGGTTTCTCTAAATCAGGTTGTTAGATAGTAGTTGTGGTGCGAAGAAGATGCTGGTTATTAGATACTGCTCGATGCTTTGATTTTATAACTTTATTTTGGAGTAAAAAGATTCACAGCCGTAGGTTGAACAAAAAATGAATGTAAGTCAACAACTAGCTTTCTTAAGTTGAGGGTATTTTACTTCTGGCACGAGCGAGTGGTATATTTCAGACAACTAAGTTATAAATAGCTCTTCTTTTACAGCCAAGTATAATTAAATAACAAACCAGCACCCCAATTATGGCGTATCTTGAAGATCTGTTGATTCACCAAGACCAAAAACAAAAGCTGCACAGTTCTTTAAATCTTCCATCATTGTTACTTCGATATCACAGTTAATATCTGAAGTACGTGGCATTGGAATTTGTGTTGTCGCTGAAGTCTGGAATCATTTGGGATCTAACATTGACATTCCTTCCTCGATATTCTTCTAAATAAAGCATTTTTAAAAACTTAAGTTTATTTTTGATATTGTATAGTTCAAACGAAAAGTTTTAATTTCATAAATTTTCCGCTAGCCGCAGTGTGAACACGGCAATGAGATCTGGAGGATTTTTCTCATGCATTTGATAGCCAATGCATTTGCATTTTCAAATACCTTCAGCTTGTTTTCAGTGTTTGCCAGTAGTGTTCAATGCTTACATCCATACAGGACAATGGTTTTAACGAGAGCTCTTCATAGCTTGAGCTTTTTGTCAGTGTTTGCCAGTAGTGTTCAATGCTTACATCCATACAGGACAATGGTTTTAACGAGAGCTCTTCATAGCTTGAGCTTTTTTGTGAGGCTAATGATTTTGCTGGTCCTTAATTTGATCAATAATTTTTGTCAACTTTACAGTTACCATCTCTAGATGTATGGCTCCTAGGTATTTGAAGTTCTGTATCTCTTACAGCTTCTGTTAAATCATATGATGTTTACATTACTGGGAGCTACGGTGCTAACCAATATCTTTCTATAATTTCCATTCCATATGCCCCTGATCTGTCTGCACGTGTGTCAGTGAGCTCTTGTAGTTCTCTATTGTCCCCGGCCAAAAGATCTACATCGTCAGCAAATTTTAGGTTGCTCAAGGAAAATTTCACCTAAAGAGATTGATGTGTGGTGGTCACTGAGTGCGTATTGCATTATTTTGCCTCGGTGGAGTCCAATCGACATTTTGAAGAAGTTCTTTACACAGCCTTCAAATAGGACTGCACTGATTACCTGATAGTATAATTCCTCTCTCACATTACCAGCCCTTTTTCAATGTGGAAACTTCTAATAACTTGCCAAAGTCTCATACTCGTGCCATAATCTATCAAAGGCTTTCTTGAATTCTATGAAGTTATGATGGAGTTCACATGGGTGTTGCAGGTGTTTTTCTATGAGCAAACAATTAAAGATATAGCCAGTATTCATCGGATATCGGCTTTAGTCTGTTGTTGAGGATACTTTTTAGCTTTACTTTGCTAGGGTGACTGATGAGACTTATAATTCCTATAGTTCAGGTATTGTTTCATATTTCCTTTCCTAGGCAGTGGTTTGATTAGCGACAGGATCCAATCTGTGGGCAATAAATTATTGTTCAATATCTTCTGGCAGAATTTTGTCAGGGCTTTAAGTACTTCTGCACCCCCATGTTTCAGCAGTTTGCCAGGGATGCTGTCAAGACCAGGCGACGTATCCCCTTAAAGTTCCGTACTGCCTCTTCAACCTCACTCATCGGCACCGGTGGCTCAACAACCTCTATGTTCCGTTGTTCTTGTAGTATTCTAGAATCTGAATTGACTTTGCAATTATACAGCTTCGGTGCAATATTCTGTCCATCGTCCTAGAAACCGCCGTGTTATCAGTAAGGAGCTGACCTTTGCTGTCTTCAATTATCGAATTAATGACTCATACACTTTCTTACTATTACTTGCAGCAATGCTATATTCCTCTCTGTGGCACTGGTAACCTATCCAGTCTTATTTGGGCCTGCCTCATCACTTTTATTATCCTTGTATTTATTAGGCTGTACTTATATACTGCCACCTGGTTGGAATTCTCTCTCTTTATGACTATTCTTTCATCACATGGATCACGTATCTTGTTAGTGATCAATGGCTCTGTCTTACTTTGCTTACTTTCTATGACATCCATAGCACCACCCTAATCTGGAAATGGTAGAAAATCTTGCACTTTTGACAAGTGTCTTGGGGTACCTGGTTGTCCGAAGTATTTCTAAGACAGTGATTCTCTTCCTTTATGAAGGGGTTTTTAAATATATAAATAGGGGTTGAGATATTCGACGACAAGAGGAATACTGAGAGAGAGAGAGAGAGAGAGAGAGATAGGCGTGAGAGAGACGAGGAGAGAGATGGGAGAGAGATATGGCAGAGAGAGATGGGCGAGAGAGATGGGAGAGAGATGGGAGAGAGATGTGGGAGAGAGATATGGTGGAGAGAGAGAAATGGGGAGAGAAATATGAGAGAGCGATTGGAGAGATATATTGCGGAGAGGGTAGTCGGACACTTCGACACCGGACGATTCGACCCCGGTCAGTTTGACCCCGGACAGTTCGACGCAGAAGACGTGTCGATTCCAGGACGTTTCGAACCCTTTGTATCTACACTAAATTGGTTTTTGTTTGTTTGTTTATTTTTAATATACTTTTTAAAAGTTATTACCTTTAAAATAAATTTTTGGTATAAAAATAATTTAACTTAATATTATTATTAGGGCTGCAAAAATTCAAGATTAATAATCGATTAACCGTTAAAAAGTTGAATCGATTAAAATTAATTTGATTGATTTAAATTCGATTAAAATTTAATAAAATATTTATAATATTTTTCCAATTTATCAATAATTTATATTATTACTAGCAGACCCGTCGTGCGTTGCAACGATCTCAGTAAAAATGAATAAATTTAAAGAAACCAATGAGTGGTATGTTTAAATAAAATTCTGCCAGAAACCTTCGCGGAAAAGTGCAAAAAAAAAGGTCCAAGTTTGATAGCAAACAAATAAATAAATTAATAATTAAGAAGCTTACAAAAGAAGAAACGATATTAAGGGCCGCGGCCCCAAAATGAGTGACAATTTAATTTTTTAATGCCATTGTACTCAAGCTATATTTCTCAATATCGCGTAAAATTTAATGGGGAATACAATTATTAGTGTTCAGTAAAATAAAAAAGACATTTAGGGCCCCAGCTCCTAGGGAATGGACATTAGGATTTCAGTGCCCTATAGTAATTTAATATAGGTTCTTAAGTGTTATATACTAAGTTTGGTCAAAATCCAGTTATTTTCTCATTATCTAACGCTTAAACTAATTTTTATATAGCTAATATAGGAAAAAGACGACATTAAGGTGCCCCCGGGCCCATTTGGTGCAAGATGTCAATTTCAAATACCTGTTAATTTTAATTCAGTTTCATCATGGATATATTTCTCAAGATAGTTAAAAAGTGAATGGGAAAAATATCTTAAACATATACGAAAAAAAAGACATTTGGGGCCCCCCACCCCGAAGAAATTGACATTAGAAGTTCAGTACCCTTAATTTTTTTAATATGGGCTACCACGTTTTTGTATACAAAATTGGTATGATAATAATAAATTGATATTTTATATAGCGCTGTATCCCAGTAAGGAACTGGGCTCACAGCGCTTCCCTCCTCTAATCCCAATCAATCAAACAGTTGATGGACTCAAAGCTTCAGAAAGAGCAGATGCAGATTCTCATAAATGTCCTTCCTTGTTTGTAGCACAAACTCTCAAATTTGATGACATTATGCCAAGATCAACAGGAGTTTTCAAAGTACAACCGTATGATTACCAGCTTATTTGATCACTTATATTTTGCCTCACAAACAATGTTGAAGAAACATACAGGACAACACAGAGCTCGGGCTCAGGAGAGTGTGCCCACCCAAACTGTTCAACAATCAACTCAGATAAAACGCATCCGTCCTTTGGGAATCGCCTCTAGAAGGCAAAGAGAACCCATGGCAGTTATAGCCAGAAAAGAAAATGCACATACAGAGGCTGTTGAGTGGCTAGATGAGGACCAGTTGATCTGTCTGCAATTATCCTTCCAGGAAATGATGATGGTGAAAGAATGATGCCAGTTGTAACTATGGATGAAAACTTCATTTCAACGTTGTAAGATGATGTCCAGTGAATATTTTTGAATGAAACATAATTCATAGGACCATAGTAAACAGATTCAATATAGCACAAGAGTTGGTCACATTATTTGTCAATCTAGTGTTTATTTTAGTCAATTTTTTTGTTTCCTTTTTATTATTTAATCACTGGTTGAGGTCAAGTTCCGCTAATCTACTTCTTATCCTGTGTCAATAGAATGCATAATCGGAAGATTATCTAAAACTTGACCTCACCCATTGTAAATGAAAGGGTAGCAGGTAAATGATGTGTATTATATAATTGTCAAGTGTAATTTTTGCAATTTTTCTTTTCAAATTCGATCTAGATTGAGTTACTGTTTCATTGAATAACTGTGACAACTGTTGACAATTAACTATTCTACTATTAAAGTCATTTTAATAATATGATAGTTCTTTTAAGTGGGGGTATACGGGATTTCGGCTCCAGCTCCGGCTATTCCGGAATCCGGCTATTTTTAAAAAAAATCCGGCTCCGGCAGGTTTCACTTCATAAATCTGGCTGGTAGATTCCTAATTCATATACATATTCATAATGGCTCCGGCAAATCAGGAATCCGGCCATTTTAAGAAATCTGATTTCGGCTCCAGCCGGATTTCACTTCATAAATCCGGTCAAATTCAGCTGCGGCCGGATTTCAAAATTTTGAATCCGGTACATCCCTACTTTTAAGTGGAATTTTTATATTTTAATACAGTTTAATAGTGAAATTTAAGTATTAAATTAAATATTTTAATTAGGTGATAATTAAAAAAAAATTCGAAAGTGTGGCGTACTTTAGGGGGGGGGTGTACCGAGATTTGTGACAGTTTGTGACAGGGGGGAGAGGGGTAAAAAATTATCAAAAATAGCGTGACGTACTTTATGGACGGCCCCTTTAATAAATGTAAATAAAACAAAATATTAACTCAAAGAAATTGAATTCATAATTTTCCTTTTTAAAAAAACAACAACAAAGAAAACCCATCTTTTTTTGAGAAAAATCGTATTCTCCCCCCCCACCCCACTGTGGTGGAGGGAGTAGTGAGGTGGGATTCGTCCATGCTGTTGGTATGTCAAAGCACAGTTTGCTTTATATCTTTTAAAACAGAAGACACCGCCTCTTTCATATCCAGCCTTTTTAAAGATCTCTCTGGTGAAGCTGTTTCTTTTCCTTTTTTTCCAAATTTGTTTTAACGTTGTTTGTGTGTTGGGACTGTTTTATTATTGCAAGTTAACTGAGATTTTTAAATAAAACTTGCGTTTAACGTATTTCATTATCTTTCTTAATTTCTTTCTAGATGAAAAAATGTGTCTTTTTTCCGACATAAAATGAAACACAGTAAAATTTTAGACTTTGGTGTCACCTCCTATTGGTGTCACCCGGGGTGGCCCGCCCCCAGCGACGCCACTGCCCGCAAGGTTCGTCGTTCAGCATTTCGAAACCTTAAAAAAAAACTTTCATTTATATTTTTTATTACATTGAAAATATTTGAACGAATTACACATATTATATATATATATATAGTTTTTAAAACCCATTTATAAATTACCGTATATACTCATTCTAAAGCCGACCATTTTTGGACAAAATCTAGGGGGAAAAGTGAGGGGGTCGGCTTATGAGTGGGTCGTAGGTGATTTCTGCATGTACATTGAATATTGTGTTGTTATTGTAGATCATCAAGGTCCTTCTACATTCTAAAAGATTTGACTGCTCTACAAGAAGCTATAAAATATTATTAAACATCTGCACTTAACATATTTTATCATTTTATTTATTTTTTTTTGAATGATTTAATAAATTGAATAAATTGTTTTACAGACTTTGTTTTCAACAACGAATTTTGATGTACGAGCTCTCACCACTGTTTGGGGCCGTCCATAAAGTACGTCACGCTATTTTTGACCATTTTACCCCCCTCCCCCTATCACAAAGTGTCCCAAATCTCGGCCCCCCCCCTAAAGTACGTCACATTTTCAAACAAAACATAATTTTTTATTAACAAAACAATTAAAAATTAATATAAAACACCGTGACGTCACACATGGCCGGACCCCCCCCTACCTCCTGTCACAAACGGTCACCCTTTCTTACACCCCCTCTGGAGCGTGACGTACTTTATGGACGGCCCCTTTACCAAATAATTTTTTTTCAAATACTGGTAACTCTTGCCTAACAAAGAGTACAAAGACAAAGATAGGTAGCACAAAGTAAACAATCATAATGACCGATTTAGCTTGTAGTTTAAAAAAATGTGTACCATTTTGTTTAAGCTGTCCTATTATTTTTAAGGGGTTGGCTTGCGAGCGGGTTATAGAACGAGTATATATGGTAGGTCCTTTTTAAATCCCTTATATTAACTTCCCCACCGTCTCATTCGTCCATCCTTCGTTCCTTAGTTCGTTCGTCCCTCGACCGCGGAAAAACAAAAGTCAAAAATGACCCACTTCCAGTGAAGCCATCGAGCTGAAATTTGGCACACGGACCCGTCTCACCTAACAATGCATCGTATCAAAATTTCAGATCGATCGAGCGTACCGTAATTAAATTAATGCATTTTTAGTTTATCTATATAAATCACTATTTAGAACGTTTAGTCGCGTCTGCTAGAGTTTTGACCTAGTTTTAAAGCCAATGGAGATAATTTGGTTTCAGTCTGTAAATGTTTGTCACTTTTGAACATAATCAATACTTTTAGTTATGTCTCATATATAAGGGATTTATAGTCAAAAACTTTGTTTTTACGGAGTTGTTTAACTAAGTGTGTTTGGGTTGGGAGTGGAGATACTGTTTTTAATTTTTAATGGACAATTATAAAAAAAAATACTTAATTTTAAAAAAGGACAAAGAATAAATAAACCATTTCACGGTGTAGAAACGATAGGGTGGAAACGTCCTGTGGTCGAACTGTCCGTAATTCGGCGCAGAGAGAGAGAGAGAGAGAGAGAGAGAGAGAGAGAGAGAGAGAGAGAGATGGGGAAAGAGAGATTGGAGAGAGAGAAAGAGATGGGAGAGAGATTTGGCGGAGAGAGATGGGGAAAGAGAGATGGGGTGAGAGAGATAGGGGTGGGAGAGATGGGGAGGGAGACGTGAGAGAGATTGGAGAGAGATGAGAGAGATGGGGGAGAGAGATGGGTGAGAATGGGGGAGAGAGATATGGCGGAGAGAGATGGGGAGAGAGATAGGGGTGAGAGAGATGGGGGCGAGATTGGGGTAAGAGAGATGGGAGAGAATGGGGCAGAGAGATGGGAGAGAATGGGGGCGAGAGATGGGAGAGAATGGGGGAGAGAGATGGGAGAGAATGGGGGAGCGAGAGATGGCGGAGAGATATGACAGAGAGAGATGGGGGGGAGAGAGAGATGGGGGAGAGATATGACAGAGAGATGGGGGTACGAGAGATGAGAGAGAGACGGGAGAGAGAGATATGAGAGAGATAGATGAGAGATAGATGGTGGAGAGAGTTATTTGAAAAATGGGAGAGGAAGTGAGAGTCAGTGAGAGAGAGAATGAAAGATAAATGGGGATATATATGGGGAGATATATGGGGAGATATATGGGAAGATATATGGGGAGATATATGGGGAGATATATGGGGATATATTTGGGGATATATTGGGGGGATATATTTGGGGAGATATATGGGGAGATATATGGGGAGATATATGGGGAGATATATGGGGAGATATATGGGGAGATATATGGGGAGATATATGGGGAGATATATGGGGATATATTTGGGGGTATATTGGGGGGATATATTTGGGGAGATATATGGGGAGATATATGGGGAGATATATGGGGAGATATATGGGGAGATATATGGGGAGATATATGGGGAGATATATGGGGATATATATGGGGAGATATATGGGGAGATATATGGGGATATATTTGGGGATATATTGGGGGGATATATTTGGGGAGATATATGGGGAGATATATGGGGAGATATATGGGGAGATATATGGGGAGATATATGGGGAGATATATGGGGAGATATATGGGGAGATATATGGGGAGATATATGGGGAGATATATGGGGAGATATATGGGGAGATATATGGGGAGATATATGGGGAGATATATGGGGAGATATATGGGGAGATATATGGGGAGATATATGGGGATATATTTGGGGATATATTGGGGGGATATATTTGGGGAGATATATGGGGAGATATATGGGGAGATATATGGGGAGATATATGGGGAGATATATGGGGAGTTATATGGGGAGATATATGGGGATATATATGGGGAGATATATGGGGAGATATATGGGGAGATATATGGGGAGATATATGGGGAGATATATGGGGAGATATATGGGGAGATATATGGGGAGATATATGGGGAGATATATGGGGAGATATATGGGGAGATATATGGGGAGATATATGGGGAGATATATGGGGAGATATATGGGGATATATTTGGGGATATATTGGGGGGATATATTTGGGGAGATATATGGGGAGATATATGGGGAGATATATGGGGAGATATATGGGGAGATATATGGGGAGTTATATGGGGAGATATATGGGGATATATATGGGGAGATATATGGGGAGATATATGGGGAGATATATGGGGAGATATATGGGGAGATATATGGGGAGATATATGAGGAGATATATGGGGAGATATATGGGGAGTTATATGAGAAGATATATGGGGAGAGAGAGAAGGAGGGAGATAACGTGCAAGGAACAACATTTATGATATTATAAGTTGCAGCGCTGCTCATGTCAAATCATGAATTGAAATTTTTCGAAGGTTGGGTCAATTGTATTTAAACTGTGTGCACCAAGAAAGCTGAAGTTTCTAGTAAAATAACAAAACGTTTGATTTCATATGAGAAAAACGTTAAGTCTATGATTCACTTGTCACAAGTTGGAAAGTCTTAGATCTTTCGGTATTGCCTTTAAAAAAATCGTTAGATGAATTCGCATTATATGAAGGGGCATTGTTTGCTCATCAACACACGAAATGGATTCATTTGAAACTTAACTTACCATAGACTTTAGGAAGCTCCAAAGCTTCGCTACCGTATCCAACGTAATCAAAATAATCTCCTCCGTACATGTACAATGGTCGCCTGTCGTACTTGTGTATGGCCCTGATGACACATTTGACACGGAATATTTTGGCGTCATAGTATGTACAGTTGCAGTGGTTGATGCCCAGGTTAGGATTACCGGTAAGGCAGTACTGATAAAACGTTTCGGTTCCTTTAATCTAAAACAGATACATTTCACAAATACATCTATGTTTACTGCAATACGGGGTTAACCGTACAATAACACAATTTGAACATTTAGTCAAATGAGGTTTGGTCTCACAAGAAAGGTCAAGCGAAGGAAGGTAAAGCGAAGGAAGGTAAAGCGAAGGAAGGTCAAGCGAAGGAAGGTCAAGCGAATGAAGGTCAAGCGAAGGAAGGTCAAGCGAAGGAAGGTCAAGCGAAGGAAGGTCAAGCGAAGGAAGGTCAAGCGAAGGAAGGTCAAGCGAAGGAAGGTCAAGCGAAGGAAGGTCAAGCGAAGGAAGGTCAAGCGAATGAAGGTCAAGCGAAGGAAGGTCAAGCGAATGAAGGTCAAGCGAAGGAAGGTCAAGGGAAGGAAGGTCAAGCGAAGGAAGGTCAAGCGAAGGAAGGTCAAGCGAAGGAAGGTCAAGTGAAGGAAGGTCAAGCGAAGGAAGGTCAAGCGAAGGAAGGTCAAGCGAAGGAAGGTCAAGCGAAGGAAGGTCAAGCGAAGGAAGGACGAACGAAGAATCGGTTGAAATGAAGTTTGGATGAATGTAATGTTAATCTTATCTTTTTTTGTTACAGACTCTCATTCGATACACTTATCCATGGTTTATGTCTAGTCTCGCATTAAAAAAATAATACAGTTTTGAATGTTGATAAAGTTTGATTGGGCAACCCATTCCACGCCCGAATTTCAGACTGAAAAACAAGAATTTGTATGTGTTTGTTCCAGCACACGGCGTAAGAAAAGTGTTTTATCCATATATATCTGAGGGATGTATTAGGTTATCTTTGTGTTGTAGATGCACAAGTCCCAAGTTAGAATTAATTGCCTTAGGTAATATTGTGGAGGATTTAGGTTAATTTGCATTTAAAGACTGACCGCCACGAGCGCGACAGGTCTTTGATGTGTGGGAGTGGACAGACAGACGCCACATGCGGTCCTTTAATGTAGGGGCAACGAAGGCAACTGACCAGGCTGACCAGAGGCGTTAAAATTGTAGTTCTGGTGTTAACTGGCCCGGTCAGTAGATTCGGAGATGATAAGAGTAGCCGACCACTAGAGTTCGCGGGACTGGCCAAAGGTGTGAAATGCCCAGGTGGCCTGGATGGAAGGGGGGTAGGTAAGTGGTGGGGGTTTCACCAGAGACGAGTATGTAAAACTAGCCCCACCCCCGTCAATGGGGTGTGGTCCTGGGGACGTAGAGATAGAGAGACAGGATTCCTGGGGACACACCGTTAGCGAGGGTCGTATAGTAGATTGGACCTAGGACAGTTGTCTTAGTTAAGTGAAGTTAGAATACAGTGTATTTTGGAGTCGAGTAATGAAAAAAATAAAGTAATAATAAGTGTTCATGCACTCTTGGAGTTTGATGTTTGAATATAAGAAGACAAGTGCGACTAGTGATTAAGAAGAATTGAGCGAAAGCAGAGAGTTTAGTCCCACGAGCTTTTGTAAGGGGTTGGCCTTTACGGGGCCCGGAAGATAAGTAGGGTTGCGGAAGTGGCTGTGACCTGAAACTGACTAACCCCGGCGAAATCGCCAAAACATATGCACTGGAACCCTCCGGACAACTGGAGGGACGGGCATGGCCTCATCGAGAGGCCCGGTGCTGGGTGTGGGAGCAGGCCCATACCCAACAGTGCCCGGCTAGGAACGCCGAAGACAGGAAGACCCTTTGGGCAAGGGGCGGAACGCACACGGACCGTCCTCAATGGGTTGAAGATTTCTGCCTACCCCCTCTAAATTCTATGGTTCAAAAATCGAAAAAAGCAGGTCCCGGAATGGACCTTCTAAACCCCTTCTCGGCGGATGGTGGTACGTCGGGTCGGTTGGCTACCTCCCCTCTTAGAGGCATGGTGACGAACGACAGGCCATGTCCAAGCGGTCAATCGGTGACTGGCCGTCCTTGTATGGGTGCGAAGGGCAATCCTGAACAAGCCCTGGTAGTTTTACAGTTGAATGTCTGTGGCATAAGGCAAAGGCACATGAAGTAACCAAAATACTCCACGAACGGAAAGTGGATGTAGCACTGTTCCAAGAAACGCCCCTTAAGGGGAAGCCGTTTCATATCTCTGGTTACTCGCTATACCATTGCAAGTGTGACCGGCGATGTCGAGGTCTTGCCACAGTGGTCCGGAATGATTTAACGATGGAGCTGCTCGAAGTTAAGTGTTACAGCAACACCGTGAGAGTTTTCAAAGGCGACGTTGGCTTTATAATCACGAACGTCTATAATACGCTCAGAAATCCAATCGCACTTCCAGTTGGGGAAGATGTCATTTTTGGAAGAACGATAATAGCAGGAGACTTTAATGCACAGTCTCCTGACTGGGGCTATGCCGAACGGAACGCGTCAGGCCGCTACATTGAGGATGTCTGTATTAATACGAATCTCATCAGGCTGCAAAACACAGACAGTGAACCGACACTATTGCACACGGGGCACAGCACGGAGTCCCGCCCAGAGCTGTGGAAAAAGGCCACAATAACCCCAATTCCAAAAGAGGGGAAACAAGGCGAACACACGTCCAGTTACCGGCCAATTTCCCTCACGTCGTGTGTGGGGAAGGTAGCTGAACGGTTAGTGAACGCACGACTCTACTGGTTCCTCGAAAAGACCAAATGCATTCCAATGACGCAGGGTGGGTTCCGAAAGGGACGCCAACCGATGGACCAGGCTCTCCGACTAATTCAGACGATTACAAATGAACTCCAGTCGAGGAATCACACCGTCTTCGATCTAAAGCAGGCATACGACAAGGTGTGGCGTGGAGGGCTACTTTATAAGTTGCAGCAGTTAGGTGTCACTGCGAACATGTACAGTTGGATAAAATCGTTCCTTACGGACAGAACGATCAAGACCCGAGTGGGGGAGACATTATCCAACGAAGCGCGCCTGGAGGACAGACTCCCACAGGGGTCCGCCCTTAGTTGTACATTGCTCCTAGCTTATGTCCACGCCCTACAAGGTATTCTGGGGTCGCAGAATGCCGTGTTTGCTGACGATCTGGCTATATGGAGTTCCGGAAAGGACGTCGCAACTCTGCAGAACAGGCTGCAGGAAGATCTGAATCGAATCGAAGACTACGCCAACCGATTGCGCCTAGTAGTCAATACGGAGAAAACGGTCCACTCCATTTTCACAAATGGACGGAATGCCCTGAAGCATGAGGTGGTGCTTCAGATATGTGGGAAAAGATTGAATTGGGATCGGACACCAACGTACTTGGGAATCAAGTTGGAACAGAAGGTCCAGCTACATAACCATGTACGTGAATTGTGCACCAAAGCCACAGCTAAACTGTCCCTGGTGAAGAAACTGGCTAGCACTAGTTGGGGTGCGGACGCAAGATTACTGAGAGCTCTCTATCTCGGTAGTGTGAGGGGTGCCATTGACTACAGCCTCCCGGTCCAAGCCTTTGCGAGCCATACGGCTCTAGAGGGACTGGATCGAATACAGAACCAAGTTCTACGGTTTGAATGCGGGGCGTTGCGTACGACACCCACAGCCGCTGTAGAAATTATGTCAAACGTAGAACCCCTGGCGATAAGGCGAGAAAAAGCAATCATGACCACGGTAGAGCGATACCGTAGGTTGGAGCATGACGAACCCTGCTTCCAACTACAAGACAGATGGATAAAGAGGACCCGACTGAAAAGACCATCCTTCATGGATACGGTCTACGAAATAGAAGACTCAGTCCCCATACCCAAGCACAGGGAACGAATGCGACTGGTCCCTGCTCGATGACCACATGAAAGCTTTGACTTGCCTGAACTACGTTCGAAACTGGCAAATACAGCGGTGACGAAAGCCAGTCCCGTCGAGCTCCAGCGAGACGAGACTCTGAAGACAATCGAGGCTTATGGCGACAGCGTGGTAAAAGTCTTCAAGGACTGCTCACGTTTCAAGGATGGCAGAAGTGGATACGGAGTACTAATTCAATACCCTCAACCTGGACCTAGATTATACAAACCTCAGCTAATAACCTAACTTTTGTTTCTGTTGAGATGTTGTTGGGTAAATCATTTATATAAATGAAAAGAGTAGGGGCCCTAACACAGTTCCTTGTTGAAATCCTGAGTTAACCGTTATTTACTTACTATTAGTGCTGATTTAGATCCATTAATTATGACAGTTGGCTCTATAAGTTGTTAAAGATGATTTAACGGACCTTTGTGTGTAATGAATTTAAATCATGGAATGATATTGGAACTTTTGGTAAGTAGGCATTTAACCACTTTTCAGAAAGATACAAAAGGAACTAACGAGAGACACATTTATAAGGAAATTAAAAAAACAACTAGATACGACCCGCGGCGTAAAATACGCCGCAGTCTTGCTCATAGATAGTGCAAAGAAAGGGGGGAAAGAACGGACACAAACTACAGCACGAAGAAATCAAAACAACGCGAGCGCACGTCGGGGGGGGGGCAGCGCCGAAGCATTGTTGATCTCGAGACATGCGCACTGTGGTTAGCTACCTGCCCCACATCCTTCACCACCCTAACTTGCCAACCATAAACTATGATAGGCCGACCCTAGCGAGGGTCATTCATAAGTCCTTCGAGGCACGAAGTCAACAGATGTCTTAGGGCAATACCTGCTATTCGAGTCCCCTTTGGGGTCCACCTTGTTGAAATATGAGCTGGTCTCTGTTCACATTTGATCCAACAAACTCTGCTATCGGTGACTCAATTTCTACCTAAGATTTTTTTGGCTTGGCTAGGACATGATAGCGTAGACTTGTCAGCCCGTCGTCCCAAAAATAATCCACCTGCTCGTTTTTAGACCTCTGGAGGGTGAATGGTACGTTTGGTTGTCGCTGGACTGATGTATTGTTTGCTAGTTATACACTTTTCATCGATTTTTTAAAAAAATCACTTGACTCGGAGTCCACTGTGATGTGGTACGGTCTCCGAAAATTTTGTTTCTGCCCCCGCCTTCTAAGATGGCGTCACCAAGTAGGTTTTCAAAAATCATTACTCAAGCAGATCTCGAGTTGTAGAAATGACCCACTTAAAAGCTCTAAAAAATCCAACATTTATAGTGAGCTGCTAATTTACAGGGCCTTGTGTTTAAGTTAAGGCAGCGGTTGGCAACCTGCGGCTCTAATTTACAGGGCCTGGTGTTTAAGTTAAGGCAGCGGTTGGCAACCTGCGGCTCTAATTTACAGGGCCTGGTGTTTAAGTTAAGGCAGCGGTTGGCAACCTGCGGCTCTAATTTACAGGGCCTGGTGTTTAAGTTAAGGCAGGGGTTGGCAACCTGCGGCTCTCGACCCGCATGTGGCTCTTTCGATGTCAAGATGCGACTCTCCAGTTCCATGCGCAGATATTTATAATTATATTATTTTATTTTTAAAACTCATGTTAGTGCCTCTTTAAAAACTGTGTAATTTTGTAAAATGTAAATTTTGACTCTTCCGTCTCAAAAAGTTGCCGACCTCTGGGTTAAGGCTGCGAATCGAAGTTCAGATCAATTGTACTTAGGGTCTTGAAAGTTACCCCCCCTCTCTATTAAGCAGACCTGAACTCTAATTGGCAAAGCCGTCCGTATGCACTTTCATATATGTTTTGGCAAAGTTCCGGATTGTCTCAAGGGCATAAGCTTTCTGTACATGGGGAGAGCAGCCTGTTGTCATTAGCGTGTCGGTCTCTGATAAAGACAGACTGGGAAGATTTCGTATATAACTAAGTATGTATCTTAAAATTTGTGGTGGGGGGGATTGAATTTTTAAATATTAAAAATTAAAGCGAAAGCAAGTTTTATTTTCTTGTTTTGGTACTATTTTTTACAGGTCATAAGCCAAATCTATCGTGCTCTTTTAACCAGTGGATCTTGTTGACGAAACGTGAAAATTTTTGCTCTAACATCAGATCTGCCTTTATAATCTGGTCATAATCGCCTGATGGTCAGGGTTTCGACTTGCGCCTTCAGTGACCTATCCCAAGCAACTAAAATAAAAAGAAACTAGAAGACTTGGATCCTTACCCCAAACTATTTATAGACGGTCCAATCAGCTGTAGTTTCTGCGCACATTTCAATCACATGGTTGTGTAGATTGACGTTAAATGATATTCAAAACGAATAAAACTACAGAGTTATTGGAAATAACATTTCAGAATCTACGATTAAAAAAACAACTTCATCATTGATGTGATTTATTTATGTGAAGTACTGGCCCTGAGGGTAATTTCCTGACCACTGTCTCCCCACATGGTGTCCTCCGCGTTAAACAAGTCACATGTTAAAATAGAGCGGGAATGCACATCATTTAAAATTCTTTATTGTTGCTGAGTAGATCTGAAGTTGTTTGCTGGAAACATCAATCGCACACTTTCAGGCAAGTTGTTAAAGACTTTAAAGGTTCATAATTGTATACTTGAATTCCTATTGAAAACAATGTTGACTATTTACACTTACATCCCCTCCCACGCATATACACACACGCTGTCGAACAAACCCTCGTACACGTTAACAATAACGCTAAGGCTGATATATATATACTGTATATATATTAGGGCTGGTACTGATTAAAAAATTTGTTCAATTAATCGTGAAAAATATTAATCGATTAATTTCGATTAATAATAGTTTTATAATTCATATATAGATCCCGTTCATTATTTTGCGATATTGGTTAAGTCGCGGTAATTCCATGGCTCCCAAATTTTGTGACGTAACACAATAAATTCGTTCTGCTATGCAAGAAATAAGGAAGAAAGACCGTTTTGTATACGTATGTACGTCTAAATAAATAATAATAATACGAGGGAAAGTTATGTAAGTAACAAAAAAGTATAAAATACATATTGGAAAAAAATATCAGAAATATTTTCTTAAATTTTTATCGAATTTTATTGGATCAAATTAGTTTTAATCGATTAAATTTTTTAACGATTAATCGATTAATTAATCGTTAATTTTCGCAGACTAATATATATATATTTTAAAGTCATAACTAGCCAATGAATTACATACATCTATGTAATGTCCAAAAATGGTCACACAGGAAATATAAATGTAGCTGGCACTGGCG
Source organism: Ampullaceana balthica (assembly GCA_944989445.1). Lineage (NCBI taxonomy): Eukaryota > Metazoa > Mollusca > Gastropoda > Lymnaeidae > Ampullaceana > Ampullaceana balthica. The sequence continues at coordinate 351,162 of CALYLW010000217.1, forward strand.
TTTCTGAAATTACTTATGTTGACAAATCCAGTGAGATGAATGTTGTCTACATCAGACACATATCCGTCGGGGCAGCTTTTTTTATCATGAGGATCTAAAGGATCCAGATATACCCGTCTAAATGGAAAAACTGTGGGAATAGAACACAATCAGAGATATATCTATGCTTAACCAACGGATTTTTAAATGTATAAATTAGCGCATGGTGCCTCCTGTGTCGACAGAAGAGGAATTCACGTTAGAATTTATTCTCAATATCGGTGATTTCATATAACAGTATTTTGCTTTGGTTGCTTAAATAAAAAAATTTATTAAACCATGAGCTATCGGTTACCAACTAAATTCGCGACTCGTTTTCCTTTGATTACCTACCGGGTGTACAGAACAGGACACTAAAAAGTAGCACCGCTGAAATCTGCATTTCTCCAAGTTTTGGAATGGTAGCTGTTCTGTGGGAAATATGGGGGAAAAAACAATAATAATTTTTTTTGTATGTATGTATGTATGTATGTATGTATGTATGTATGTATGTATGTATGTATGTATGTATGTATGTATGTATGTATGTATGTATGTATGTATGTATGTATGTATGTATGTATGTATGTATGTATGTATGTATGTATGTATGTATGTATGTATGTATGTATGTATGTATGTATGTATGTATGTATGTATGTATGTATGTATGCATGCATGCATGCATGCATGCATGCATGCATGCATGCATGCATGCATGTATGTATGTATGTATGTATGTATGTATGTATGTATGTATGTATGTATGTATGTATGTATGTATGTATGTATGTATGTATGTATGTATGTATGTATGTATGTATGTATGTATGTAGGTATGTATGTATGTATGTATCTTTGTATGTATGTATGTATGCATGTTTAATATTTTGTTTAATAATTTTTTTTTATATTTGAAAGATACATTTCGCAATACTAGATTTTGTAATGAAAGTATTGATCATTTTTTTAAAAAGAATCTTTTCTCACTATGCGATTTGCAATTGTAGCTTAATTGTTATCCTCGAAGTATTTTATACCTACTAAAATGAAAATAATGACCTGCAGTTGTGATTCTCTTGTGTTAATACTATTTTTAAAAATCTCTTAAAGCTTTCTAATATTTTAGAATATCTAGCAATATAAATAGTAGAATCAAAGTACCATTTAAAGACTTTGTAAAATATGTTACGGATAGATACAATTTTCTTTATTATTTTTTCTCTTATGGACACAACTCTAGATTGGGCTGTCCAGTCCATAATGTCACAATTAGTTTAGACACTCTAGAAAGGGGCGGTATAAATTATAGGCAGAAAATTTGATGTTAGTCATGATTATTGGAGCTAACGTCAAAATTTTTTGTAACATGTGTAAAATGCTTTGAAATTTTAATTTATTCGTTGTATTTAAAACTGTTATGGCATTTAAAAATTCAAATTCATAAAGAAAAATAATACACGTGTACAGTAACAGATAATTTCACAATCGTGATAGGAGATAATCTATTCGTGCATGGTGATGTTATGAAAATAAGGTTCAATAATTGCGCTGTATTTCTGAATGTTTACAAAATAATTTAATTTTAAAAATCTATGTTTGTGTGTGTACGCAAACCTTTGACTAAATTAAAGTAACCGAAACTGAAATCACGTTTATTCCGTACAAAGCATTTGTAATATCTAACACACACACATACACACACACACTCACACACACTCACACACACACATATATATGTATATATATATATATTTATATATATATAAGCTCAATGTGTCACCCCCTCACGAATAAACCCATAGTCCTCCTCCGAGTCTTCCAGTGCCAAATAACGGGAACAAACTTAATTTTAGATTTTGTTTTACCCCTTGTGATAGTGTCAGCCAGTGCAGTCAGCACCACCAGTACACCCCCCACCTCCATTGACGCCTCGCCTCTGCGTCTCACAATAACAATGCATAGCCCCACAGAGTTTTAAAAAAAAGACTTTATAATCAGGTCATAAGTTAAACAGGTCAGTGTCGTAGCCCGATTTTTGTTCCCTCCGCGCGGTTACTTAATTGGGTCACTCCCACCCATTCCCCCCGACTCTAGATATTAAGAAACCTTCTCATCGTCTGAACACCCGACGTTGTACAAACTTACTATTTATAGTAACAACACAAACCCATGCCTATAAAGGCAAAATCCTTGCTTTATGAAACAAAACAACTGCCTTTATACACCCCAAAACTGCCTGTGCGTCAATTTGTACAGCGGGAAAAAATCAAGTAATTAAGTAATTTTTCAAATTATATCACGCCCCTGAGAAGTGTCAAATGGTATCGTCCGCTCCCCCCTCTTATCTCTCTATATCTACGCCACTACCATAAATAGTATTAAAGTAAACACGTGTGAATATTATGTCATGCCCCTGAGAGGTGTCAAACGGTATGGTCCGCACCCACTTCTTATCTCTCTATTTCTACGCCACTACAATAGCTACTATTACAGTAAACATGTGTGAATATTATGTCACGCCCCTGAGAGGTGTCAAACGATATGGACCGCACCCCCCTCTTATCTCTCTATATCTACGCCACTACCATAAATAGTATTACATTAAACATGTGTGAATATTACAGCAATACACAAGTAAGTATTCTTTATTCTTTTGTTTTTTAATGATCTCTTTGTTTTATATCGAAAGTATGATGGGGGAGAATTTATTTTGGGGGAGACAATATTTTACAGGGTAGGGGCGAAATTAATTTAATCGGGAGGAAAACATTTTCTCCCCCCGGAGGATTTGTTTTAAAACAGAGTCTCCGGGGGGAGACTCTGTATGGGGGAGGATTTATTTTGCAACACCGGCTTTAGGGAATCGGCGGCCCTAGGCGAATTGAATTTGGTGGCCCTAAATGTAATAGGAAAAAAATAAAATACGGAAAAAATAAAATTACACTATTTATTAAAAACTACCTGTATTTAAATCTAAATCAACAAATAACTAAAATTTATACAACCATTGTCGTGCAGATGTCATAAACCTTCAACAAAAATCAACTTTTCATGCTTTGATGGCAGCAAAGTCCACAATAAATTGTGAATAATCCAGAGGCTGGACGATATCTCGTGCGATAGATATCATTGCCAGACTGTTCAGGCGTTTTTGCGTCATAGTCGTTCTCAAATAGTTTTTTTTTATTAATTTCAACTTGGAAAAACTTCTTTCCCCCGATGCAACAGTAATCGGAATAGTCAATGCTATACGAAGGGCTATAGCGACATTTGGAACAGCAGTATTCAAACCATGATCGTAAATAAAACGTAAAGCATCAAGAGAAGACGAAACAGTATCTGGAATAATGCAGGAAAATATTTGCAATTCCCTGCGTTTCGACATTTTCACCAGTGGGAAGCAACAAGGGTGTTCCAGTAGTCTGGAAAAATTAAAAGTTTAATAAACTCTATTATAGAGTTGCATCACTTCACTGGATAGAGAATAAAATTATGTGTATGTAAATAAAAATTGGCGAGGGAAGGTGAACTAGAAACATTTTAGTAGAAAATTTACATGTAAATAAATAATCGTAAATCAAAAAGGCGAACATTTCATTCCTTGTTTTGGAACTCGTTAATCGCAAATTATAACATTAAACACAGTTAATTATATCCAGCATCAATTAAAAACATTTTCAACATAAATTATTAATATACGTCGGAAATGGACAAAGTTATTGTCGTAACCTACGATAGGTTAACGACGAATATGTCAAATTTTGACAGATCAAATCACCCTGTCAAAATAACTATTAAAATATTACTAAAATATTGACCCATGATGTTTAATATCAGTAATGAGATCAGAGAGAAAGTATAAGAAGGAGATGGACAGAACAGGAGGGACTTGGGGTGACTCTAAAGACGTTGAATACGTCAGGAGTTCATCCTCAGACAGACTCTTATTCTTATTGATGGAGGGGACAGACGAGAATGGACAGATGTATAAAGAGGAAAAGGATGATATGGGCGATAATAAATTTTCTTTTGACATTCCCGTAGTGCTAGAAGTTATTAACAAAATTGTAGTTTTAGAAAGAAATCTTACCTTTTAGAAATCGAATTAAATCATCATTAGCGCGCCTAAGAGAAGACAGATTTGACATCAATAAAACAAACAATAAATATTAATCTTCATGGGCATGACGTTAAACTCCATCCACACCGAGTGAATCATTACCGTTGTATGGCGCTAATGACCTTTCTGTGTTGAAGCGCTGTTATGATATTATAAACTAAAAAACTCACAAATAGACTGCAAAAGGTGACTTTAAAAAAAAAGAGAAATCTTACTTCCCCCATCCCACTGTGGAGGGAGTAAAGTGTGGGAAGGGAAGGGAAGGTGTCTCCTGTCACGGGCTTGTATCGATATATCAAAGCAAGTTTGGGTTCCTTTCATATGAAAACATCAGACGCCGTATCTTTTTCATGTCAAGCCTTCTAGCCGGCAAGGCTGTCCCCATCCTCCCTTCTCAATATCAACATTGTCCTTGATTAAATCTGCGCCTATTACGCCATTTTCTCTAACTCGAAAACTAAGTAAGTCGATTTTGTTTTTCGGGTCCCTTTTATTTCAACTTAGATAGGTCAGACTGTATATATTTTTTCCCTAGAGTCCTGTGCGAGGCCCCCACTAATCGGAGGCCCTAGGCGGCCGCCTAGTTTGCCTATGCCTAAAGCCGGCCCTGCTCCCCACAGTGCCCTCATTGCCTTTTTGATTTGACACGAAAGGTCACTGCTTCCAACATGACGGTCCAGTTGAGTAGTGGCAAGAACCCTTAAACTTAAAGTGTTACTTAACCCCTTGGTCCGTGGCAATTAGTAATTAATGCTATTTTCTGGCCCCTTCGTGTCTTCAGATGTTTAACTCACAAAGAGTAAATTTATTATATTAAAAAAATAGATGTAATGAACGTACCTAAGTTAAAAGAGATATACACGATTCTACTTTTAACTGCCGTAAGTTGTTTAGATTAAATAGAGTTGATGACAATGGTACACAGCGATTGCTTAAAAAGAACGACGTGGCCAGATTTCTGCCAGTAGTCAATTTTTAAAAAAGAAATGTGCACATCAACTCTAAATAAATTTAGAAGTTTGCACACCAAGTGATGCCTATAACCATCTGGTCTACTTAGAAGGTGCTTCTTAAAATCTATATGAAGTAGTATTAATATAAAAGCTTACTTAATATCACTCAAATACTGACTGATAGAAAAAAGACCAATGGCTTCTCTTATCTCATCTTACATGTTACAGACGCTCTTTTTGTTTTTAAGATTATTGCGTGATACGTGAACCCATAATTCATGTTTAGTCTTGATTAGATTGTGATATGACATTCTCTGTTGGGTCTAGTTAAACTCTTAGGACCCGGCTCATTCTATCGCAGGCGAGACTCATCAAGTGGGCATAGACTTAAAGGTACCTTTCCGCAGGTTATGTGTCATAATCTTCTAAATCCCCGGTCAGCCCGGGACAGTCAACCAGTAGGTGCTCAACCGTCCCCCCCAGAGTTACCACATAATCGACAGCCGGTTTCCCTTCTCGTGTCGAACCTGTGTAAGTAGCTCCGTGTGGGGAAAGTGCTCATTCCTCATCTGAGTGATGATTGTTTGATTGCTATATTCAAGTTTCCATAAGGGATCGCTTTTGCTCGGTCGCGACACGTTCTGATAGACTTCTGGCGTTGCCTCCAGAGGCCCAACCCCCAAAACACTTTCCGTGGAAGTGGTCTTTTAGCCACGATCTAACCGACAGCTGGGTCATCGGGCGGTCGGGTTGGGGCTGGGCTGACACTTCTCTCGCAAACTGAATGCGGCACACCACAGTGCCTAATAATAATAATTGATAATTTATATAGCGCTGTATCCCAGCATGGAACCGGGCTCACAGCGCTTTACATGGAGATCATAACATACATATAATAATTAAATAACCATTCATACCATAATAACATCATACAGGACAGTACATTACACATAAGCTTATGATATACTGCAGAACTATATTGTCGCCACGTGTTAGGATGTCACCTGCTGTATCCAAAATGATACAGCCCGTCATTGCCTCCAGAGAGGATCGGCCCACGGCCACGAGCGAAAGTCGTGAGTCGGTGAAGACAAATACGATCGGGAACACCTTTCGCTTAGCTAGACGTCGGTGCACTTCCTTCAAGCCCTTGTGGATTGCCTCCAGTTCGGCGTCGTAACTACTGTATGCAGATCCACTGTCCCGACAGTTTGACACTGTCTAGACCAGGTTGGGGGTATTGAATTATGACGCCGTATCCATTCCTGCCATCCTTAAAACTTGAGCCACCCGTGAAGACTTTCACCACGGAGTCGCCATAAGCCTCGATTGTGATAAATGTTCTGAATGGAACAGGAAAAATAGTTTATACCTATGAGTGTTGTATTGGATTGTAGAGTTGTATTTACAAGCTAGATTTCAAATCATAATTTGTCTATACTAAGTTAATTTTTTTCGCTCTATTTATATTTATTTACGCTTGTCAAGTTTGAATATTCTCTAAAAGTGAGTATTTGTGTTCTTTAGTGAATTTGTTCTTGTTTAGCCTATCCAAATTTTTTTATTGGGTCCATATTAGAAGGTGCATATTATAGTGTGGGTCTGACCAAATTAATGCAGCATCTTAGTTTTATGTTCTCATTAAATTTTTAAAAAGTTTCTTTTTGTTGAGTCTAAAATTTTATTCTTTATACTTCATTAAAATGTGTATTGAAAGTTAATTATTCATATATTATTACTCCTTTATTTAAATATAGTTGTTTTCCATTAATGAAATAGAAGGTACATTTGGACCTCGGTAAGTTAAACGTCCCTAAGTCGAAAAACTCCCTATATCGAATTAATTGTTAGATCACGTCCAAATTCCATACAACTAATGATGTAAAGTCTCCTTAGCTCCGTTAGTCGAATTTTCCAAGGCGTTTGGGTTATTTTTCTGGGGAGACATTTCGTGTAACATCATTTATGTAAAAATTAGAGCAAGGGGCTTAGGGTAGTTCTTTTGGAACTCCTAAGTTTACTGTTATTTGGGCAGAAATAGATCCATTAATTATCACAGTTTGTTCTCTGCCTCTTGAATCCACGGACGCCAGAATCAGATATGTAAAAGAATTTCCGTTGTTTCAAGTAAAATAGAACGTTGAATTTTATCAAATGCTTTTGATAAGTCTTGAAATATTGTATCTTAAAATTACTATCTAATCCCTTTGACAAATCTTCTATTAGACCAATTAATTAGGTTTCCTATGATCTGTTTTTCCTCAAACTGTGTTGATATGGACACAGGACATTACGTTTGTCTATGTCATGGGTCTCCAAACTTTTCTGCCGGAGGGCCGCATTAACTATCAAACAGCAGTTTGGAGGCCGACAACACACTAGAGGTCCAAAAAAGAAAGAATCAAAACATAGTTGTTTTTTGTAATTATAGATTTAATATTATTATATTTATAATATTAATATTATTTACTATTATATTTAATATTATTTAATAATACATTGATAAACTGCACATAAATTCCTGTATTAGTGGGAATGGTGAAATTGTTTCCTGGATGCCAAAATAGTAGAAATTTCTGGCTTTAGATCTGATGTCCCTAACATCAACAGTGACCTGAGATTATCATCAGATAAGTTAGTTCTCAAATTGTTCTTCACGCACCAATGACCTCCAGCTGCAGTTCATCTGAGCAACTGGCCACATCTGCTTCAAATGGATTTTGCAATAGCCTCACTTCTTCTGCCTTCGAATCCAAGTCAGAAAACCGCTCCTGAAACTGCAGCTGGAGGTCTTTGTTGATCTCGCATGCAAATGATGTGGAGAACTCAGCTGTTGCTTCAGCTATGAAGACCTTGCACTGCTAAAAGTGTGTCAAGTTGTTGGCCTGTGTTTGTTCCAAAAACAAGACAAGTTTAGATCTGAAGGCCTTTAGTTGATTGTATAGATCATAAACTAGATTTTTCTGTCCTTGTAGTTTTGGTTTCAGAAATTTTTAATGACCAGTAATGTCTACAGCAAAGGCCAATTTCCATACCCACTCTTCATCAGACAGTAATGGCTGTGACTTTCCTTTACTTTCTAGGAAGTCATGTATTTCCGTTCTTAATTCAAATACTATACTCAGAACTTTCTCCAAACTTCGCCATCTTCCTGCCGTTTACTATTTTAAATCTTGCGATTCTGTGTCTGTATCCTTCAACATGTCTCTAAACTGTCTATGGTTGAGCCCATGTAACCGTATTAAATTCACATTCTTCTCTACAGGATTCAGTACACTGCTAATGTCCACATATTTAGCACACAAAGCTTGCTGGTGAATAATACAAAGCAGGAACATTGGTTGTGGAGTGTGTTTCTCATTACACATCTGCACCACTTGTCCAACCAAGCCTTTCTTTATGCCACTCATGTTCTTTCCTCCATCAACAGTCAAGCAAGTGAAGCTAGACCAGTCAAAGTTATAATCAGCAAATGTTTTTATCAATTCACTGAATATATCCTCTCCGGTAGCTGTGCCATACATGCTATGTAGAGAAGCCAGCTCTTGTGTTATGTTCATGTCTTCATCCACACCTCTAATGAACACAAGCAGTTGAGAGGTGGAACAGCTGTCCAGCGATTCATCCATTGCAATTGAAAAATGGCGAAACTTGCTTGCATTTTTCGATAATTGAGTCACAATGTTTTCACCCAAGTCTGCAACACGGCGAGCAATGATATTTGCACCCATAACTACATTTTTAAATTCTTTGGACTTTTCTGGGCAAGTTCCTCAGCTACCTCCAACAAACATTCCTTCACTACTTCACCATCTGTAAATGGTTTGCCACTTTTAGCCAGGACATAGGCAGCTATATAACTGGCCTTAGTTAAGGATTCATTTTCATTTTAGGATTTACTGAACAATGTTCTCTAACATGTGGGTTGATTTTGTAATTTAGAACATTTTTGAGCACGGACTTAACCCTCCAGCTGTGCATATTTCTCCAGATATTTTCTTTCATGGTTTCGGCGCAGGTTTTATTCTTTCATCACATCCACGGTTTCATTGCAAATCACACACAATGCTTTCTCGCCGGATTTGGGGTGTTTGCTTTCGCTAGTGTTATTCGCGAAGTTTTGTGGTAAACTACAGGTAAAATAGTATCTTTTTTGGAGATTAAAAGGTCGCCAGGGGCCGGATGAGAAGGCCTCGCGGGCCGCATCTGGTCCGCGGGCCGTAGTTTGGATATCCCTGGTCTAGGAGATTAACCATACCATTCTACTAAATGTTATGTGACCTATTAATTTACAAGTAATACTAGTTAGTGTTGCCTTGTATCTCCTGCAGATTATATCTCCGTTTCGGATGGATTTAGACAAAACTTGGTAGGCTACACACATCACCAGATAAACTATAGTAAGGAAGCAGTTAGATATAAACGTAAAGATAAAAACGTGATTACGACAATTACAATGGAACAAATAATAAAAATCAAATAATTTTGTTCCACTTTACGCTTTTCTCTATTACTCTTCAGCTTATTTTTGCGTTAAGTATTTTAATAAATTTAAAGCTGTTTTCCTATTTTAACGTCTTTATTTTTATTTTTAATTGATCGGCCTGTCCTAATCAATCTTTAAAATATGTAAACTGTATTTAAATGTTCAATTGTGAAATCAATGAATAAACATATAATTATACACCAGATGGGCCACAGAGCAATAATTGAGCCATAAGATAGTTATGTTACAACGGACATAGTGTAGATATTAAAACAAAGACTGACATACACAAATAAAAACGAATCAATGTAAATATGCAGCTCTGCTATATCATTTTATTTCTTTCCATGAACTCTGTCTCCATTACCAAGAATTCATAAAAAATTTCTGTTACATAACATCGATGTTGTAAGACACAAAATATTATTGCTGGTAAAAGATTGTAAGATGGCATTAGTATAAGCATTTCAAGAGATTACCTGTTTGCTCTCTGATTAAAATAAATATACCAATTACAGTGTAAATAGATGAGCTTATATTTGTTCGCTTTATAATCTAAATACAAAATCTACATTATATATACATGTAAAAATATTTACACTTATCCTGTATAATTAAAAATGTTTTTTTTTAATTATAAAAATGCGTGTGTCTTGTCTTGAGCTTGTGTAGCAACCATTCACTTAACACTTTTAATCTTTTGAAGAAACAAAACCGCTTCAAATTTGGATTCACTCGACCTGGGTCGATGAAGATTTGCACAGAGCAGGGATTCATTGACCAGAGGTTAAATGAGCACAGCCCAAAATCGTGATGAGAAGGCCGAGACCTGTGGTGTGTGGGTGGGGAAAAAACACATTTATAATAAAACGAAACGATGTTTGTGAGTTGAGTGTTTCAGTAGAGATGATTGGAACAGTGAAATACATCTGAGAAATACACTGGAATAAGGAAATACACCTGAAATATACATTGGAATAAGGAAATACACCTGAAATATACATTAGAATAGGGAAATACACCTGAAATATACATTGGAATATGGAAATACACCTGAAATATACATACCTAACATTCCATTGTTACATCCGGGTAGGCTGGTTCCTGGTGACAACATTAAATAAACAACATAGAATGTGATGTTATGGAATGTTAACTTAAGAGAAGCAATTTTGATTTTAAATAAAAGTTTGTGAGTTATGATTGTCATGATATGTATGTGATATACTAAATCGTATGAAACTATTTTAAGGAAACGTTTTCAATTACGCAATCGGCTAAAGAAACAGGAAGAAAATTATAAAATTTGCTAAGTTACGCAATGGATACAAGCAATAATTACTAACGATAACAACGGTACACCGTGGTCGTGCCGCATGCGCGCTCTGCTGGCGTACCAAGAGTCGCGGATTCGAGTCTTTGCGAGGACAGTTATTTGTCCCCGTGACTTCAGGTTACCTGACGATAGTTAGAATAAATTGTCCCACACAAAGTCTTAACGCGTTAACACCGTTCACTTTTCCAACATACCACCACGGTCTGCACATACTTTTAGCGCGGACGCAATAATATTTTGTATAGAAGGATCGTCTGTAATGCCCTTCTACAAATACTAAAGACATTTTATTCATGTGTTTTTGTTAATATATTTCAGAGAGCAGTCTTTTAAGCTATGCATATGAAGTATGTGACAATTTCCTTGTAGTTTGCATAAGGAATAACATTAAAATATGGCTATAAGTATAAGGGAAAAAGAATGAAAGGACAAAAAGAGCAAACCATCTATCATCAACTTTCAAACAATTTCATTACCTTGATTTTTGGAGTAGTAAAAGCATCTTGGCTGACATCTTTCATCTTCTGAAGAAAAACAAGTAATAAAAACTCGAATGAGCGTTTAAACACAATTTCCAACAAAGATATTCCAATTTTTTTTTATTCAAGGGAAATCATTCTAGATTACATTAAAAGTTATTTATAATCAGTAATTCTGAAATTAAACAAAAATGATGTCAATTCCCCTCACGCTACATAACACATTAATGTGTCAATATAAGTCCATTTCCCTTAGGGCTTTATTTGAGATCTTACTTAGGTTCTTTCTTGATATCCTACTTAAGAATTTATTTGAGATTTTACTTAGAACCTTACTTGAGATCTTACTTAGAACCTTACTTGAGATCTTACTTAGAACCTTACTTGAGATCTTACTTAGAACCTTACTTGAGATCTTACTTAGGACCTTACTTGAGATCTTACTTAGGACCTTACTTGAGATCTTACTTAGAACCTTACTTGAGATCTTACTTGGGACCTTACTTGAGATCTTACTTAGGACCTTACTTGAGATCTTACTTAGAACCTTACTTGAGATCTTACTTAGAACCTTACTTGAGATCTTACTTGGGACCTTACTTGAGATCTTACTTAGGACCTTACTTGAGATCTTACTTAGAACCTTACTTGAGATCTTACTTAGAACCTTACTTGAGATCTTACTTAGAACCTTACTTGAGATCTTACTTAGGACCTTACTTGAGATCTTACTTCGAACCTTACTTGAGATCTTACTTAGAACCTTACTTGAGATCTTACTTAGAACCTTACTTGAGATCTTACTTAGGACCTTACTTGAGATCTTACTTAGGACCTTACTTGAGATCTTACTTAGGACCTTACTTGAGATCTTACTTAGAACCTTACTTGAGATCTTACTTGGGACCTTCCTCGAGATCTTACTTAGGACCTTACTTGAGATCTTACTTAGAACCTTACTTGAGATCTTACTTAGAACCTTACTTGAGATCTTACTTAGAACCTTACTTGAGATCTTACTTAGGACCTTACTTGAGATCTTACTTAGGACCTTACTTGAGATCTTACTTAGGACCTTACTTGAGATCTTACTTAGAACCTTACTTGAGATCTTACTTGGGACCTTACTTGAGATCTTACTTAGGACCTTACTTGAGATCTTACTTAGAACCTTACTTGAGATCTTACTTAGAACCTTACTTGAGATCTTACTTGGGACCTTACTTGAGATCTTACTTAGGACCTTACTTGAGATCTTACTTAGAACCTTACTTGAGATCTTACTTAGAACCTTACTTGAGATCTTACTTAGAACCTTACTTGAGATCTTACTTAGGACCTTACTTGAGATCTTACTTAGAACCTTACTTGAGATCTTACTTAGGACCTTACTTGAGATCTTACTTAGAACCTTACTTGAGATCTTACTTGGGACCTTACTTGAGATCTTACTTAGGACCTTACTTGAGTTCTTACTTAGAACCTTACTTGATATCTTACTTAGAACCTTACTTGAGATCTTACTTAGAACCTTACTTGAGATCTTACTTAGGACCTTACTTGAGATCTTACTTAGAACCTTACTTGAGATCTTACTTAGGAACTTACTTGAGATCTTACTTAGAACCTTACTTGAGATCTTACTTAGAACCTTACTTGAGATCTTACTTAGAACCTTACTTGAGATCTTACTTAGAACCTTACTTGAGATCTTACTTAGAACCTTACTTGAGATCTTACTTAGGACCTTACTTGAGATCTTACTTAGAACCTTACTTGAGATCTTACTTAGAACCTTACTTGAGATCTTACTTAGGACCTTACTTGAGATCTTACTTAGGACCTTACTTGAGATATTACTTAGAACCTTACTTGAGATCTTACTTAGAACCTTACTTGAGATCTTACTTAGGACCTTACTTGAGATCTTACTTAGGACCTTACTTGAGATCTTACTTAGAACCTTACTTGAGATCTTACTTAGGACCTTACTTGAGATCTTACTTAGAACCTTACTAGAGATCTTACTTAGGACCTTACTTGAGATCTTACTTAGGACCTTACTTGAGATCTTACTTTGAACCTTACTTGAGATCTTACTTAGGACCTTACTTGAGATCTTACTTAGAACCTTACTTGAGATCTTACTTAGAACCTTACTTGAGATCTTACTTAGAACCTTACTTGAGATCTTACTTAGGACCTTACTTGAGATCTTACTTAGAACCTTACTTGAGATCTTACTTAGAACCTTACTTGAGATCTTACTTAGAACCTTACTTGAGATCTTACTTAGGACCTTACTTGAGATCTTACTTAGAACCTTACTTGAGATCTTACTTAGAACCTTACTTGAGATCTTACTTAGGACCTTACTTGAGATCTTACTTAGGACCTTACTTTAGATCTTACTTAGAACCTTACTTGAGATCTTACTTAGGACCTTACTTGAGATCTTACTTAGAACCTTACTTGAGATATTACTTAGAACCTTACTTGAGATCTTACTTAGAACCTTACTTGAGATCTTACTTAGGACCTTACTTGAGATCTTACTTAGGACCTTACTTGAGATCTTACTTAGAACCTTACTTGAGATCTTACTTAGGACCTTACTTGAGATCTTACTTAGAACCTTACTTGAGATCTTACTTAGGACCTTACTTGAGATCTTACTTAGGACCTTACTTGAGATCTTACTTAGGACCTTACTTGAGATCTTACTTAGAACCTTACTTGAGATCTTACTTAGAACCTTACTTGAGATCTTAATTAGAACCTTACTTGAGATCTTACTTAGGACCTTACTTGAGATCTTACTTAGAACCTTACTTGAGATCTTACTTAGGACCTTACTTGAGATCTTACTTAGAACCTTACTTGAGATCTTACTTAGGACCTTACTTGAGATCTTACTTAGAACCTTACTTGAGATCTTACTTAGGACCTTACTTGAGATCTTACTTAGGACCTTACTTGAGATCTTACTTAGAACCTTACTTGAGATCTTACTTAGAACCTTACTTGAGATCTTACTTAGGACCTTACTTGAGATCTTACTTAGGACCTTACTTGAGATCTTACTTAGAACCTTACTTGAGATCTTACTTAGGACCTTACTTGAGATCTTACTTAGAACCTTACTTGAGATCTTACTTAGAACCTTACTTGAGATCTTACTTAGGACCTTACTTGAGATCTTACTTAGAACCTTACTTGAGATCTTACTTAGGACCTTACTTGAGATCTTACTTAGAACCTTACTTGAGATCTTACTTAGAACCTTACTTGAGATTTTACTTAGGACCTTACTTGAGATCTTACTTAGAACCTTACTTGAGATCTTACTTAGAACCTTACTTGAGATCTTACTTAGGACCTTACTTGAGATCTTACTTAGGACCTTACTTGAGATCTTACTTAGGACCTTACTTGAGATCTTACTTAGAACCTTACTTGAGATCTTACTTAGGACCTTACTTGAGATCATACTTAGGACCTTGCTCCAAGTTACGGTTTTCTACTTGTATGATTCCATCTTGATGGAAGTTTATTTTCTAAAATTTTGTTTTTTTGAATGTTTATATTGAGTCCTACTCTTTTCCCAGTCCGCTCAAAGCTGTGATTTTGTCTTGCATGTCTTGAAGTCTGTGGGACAGAATGGCCAAGTCATCCGCAAACTCCAAGTCTTCTAGTTTTTTGCATTAGGTTCCACTGGATTCCTTTTCATGAGCTTGCATAAGCTTCTTTTGTGACCCAGTCTAACACAAGAAGGAACAAAAGTGGTGAAAGGAGGCATCCTTGTTTGACTCCAGTTGTGACATGGAATTCATCTGTTAGTCTACCATTATGTACTACTTGGCAGATGAAGCTTTCGTACAGATTTTGGATGTTTGTTATTTTGTTTGTTATTCCATAGTGCCTCATTATTGACCATATAGTTAATAGTTTCAATGATATCTAAGGCCCTTTCAAAGTCAGCAAATGTGGCATAAAGTGGAGATCGCCATTCAATAAATTGTTCTATAATTATCCGGAGTGTTGCTATTTGGTCAATGCATGATCTTCCTTTTCTGAACCCAGCCTGTTCTTCTCTCAGGAGATCATCGCGGGCATCTTTTATTCTGTTTAGTATTGTTCTGCTAAAGACCTTGCTGGGTAATGATAGTGGGTTAATTCCTCGCCATTTCTCACTTTGTGACAGATCCCCATTCTTTGGAATTTTAATCAGTAAGCACCTTACCATTCTGCAGGAGGGGTTTCAGTTGACCAAATTTTGTTGAAGATACTGTGGAGTTGGTTGATGATTTCAGCTCCTCCTTCTTTTAGGACCTCGGGTGGTATGTTATCTACACCTGATGCTTTCCCTGTCTTCATTTGATTGATGGCCGTCCATATTTCTTCTTTGGATATCTCTTCCATATTTATGTACAGTGTTTCTTCTGTGGTCAGATCGGATGGGTTCAGTGGGGTCGGTCTGTTTAGGACTTCCTGGAAATATTCTTTCCATCTTCTAAGCTGGTCATATATGGAGGAAATAACTCTACCTTGTTTGTCTCTTGTTTGTATATTGTAGTTAGATTTCTTGCCACTCAAGAGTTTAGTTATTTTGTATAAATGTTTTAGATCTCCTTTTCCTGCTGCTTCTTCTGCTTGTTCATCTAGCTTATTATAAAATGTTCGTTTGTCATTTCTAAGCATTTTTGTGACCTCTTTTGAAATTTTATGGTACTCTAGTTGGGTAAGTTGTTTATGTTAATTGTATGGTACTCTTGTTGGGTAAGTTGTTTATGTTAATTGTATGGTACTCTTGTTGGGTAAGTTGTTTATGTTAATTGTATGGTACTCTTGTTGGGTAAGTTGTTTATGTTAATTGTATGGTACTCTTGTTGGGTAAGTTGTTTATGTTAATTTTATGGTACTCTAGTTGGGTAAGTTGTTTATGTTAATTGTATGGTACTCTTGTTGGGTAAGTTGTTTATGTTAATTGTATGGTACTCTTGTTGGGTAAGTTGTTTATGTTAATTGTATGGTACTCTTGTTGGGTAAGTTGTTTATGTTAATTGTATGGTACTCTTGTTGGGTAAGTTGTTTATGTTAATTGTATGGTACTCTTGTTGGGTAAGTTGTTTATGTTAATTGTATGGTACTCTTGTTGGGTAAGTTGTTTATGTTAATTGTATGGTACTCTTGTTGGGTAAGTTGTTTATGTTAATTGTATGGTACTCTTGTTGGGTAAGTTGTTTATGTTTTCTTGTTTTGGCTTGATTTACTGTTTGTTTTGCATGTTTCCTATCTTCAATTTTTTGCCATGTCTCATCGCTGATCCAGTGTATTTTGTTTTCCGAGGCAGGTTTTAGTATTTCATTGCAAGATACTGTAATAATTTCTTTGAAGTTATCCCAGGTTTTGTCTGTGTTTCCTTCATCTAGTTGCAGTGCAGCAAATCGGTTTTTAACGGTTAGCTGTGGTTGGTTCTTTTCTTGTGGGTTTCGGAGCTTGCCTAGGTCAAATCTGATTCGCCTGTCTGTTTTTGGCATATGGTTGGCTAGCTTTATTTTTAGCTTGGCCACAACCAGATTGTGGCCTGATCCAATGTCTGCTCCTCTTTTTGTTCGTACAACCTGCAATGTGCTCCTCCGGGTGCGGCATATAGTGATGTGGTCTATTTGATTCTCTGTTTTGTTGTCTGGTGAGACCCACGTTACTTTTTGGCAATTTTTGTGTGGGACGATGGTGCCTCCAATCACCAGCTCATTGAATGTGCAGAAGTTTGCAAACATCTCTAAATTTTCATTCATGTTGCCCAGTCCATGTATTGTATGCCCATTACCTTCTCTCCAAATGTGTTCTACCGTACTCCACATTGTCCTAGAATTTTCAGTTTGTACTTTACCATCTCTCTGGCGACTTGGGCGCATCTGCCTGGTTCTAGTAGTGTTCGGACATTACATGTTCTCAAGTTGAGAGGTGCCTTGTGGATGAGGTGATTTTTCTTTTTCATCGGTTTGAGTAGGGTGGTCGGCCTTGTGGGATTCTGTTGACTTTCCCCATAAGGCTTCAGGAGTCTCCTTTGCGGAGCCATACTCTCGCCTCTGACTGTGTTATGTGTGTTTGCTTTGCTTTCGGTTTCAGTAACAATCTTCTTTTTACATTGCTGGGTTGTTGGACCAGTGCAAAACCATATGGGAGGGTTCCCTTTCAGCCTTCTGGATAACTGCCTTATTTTTTGGGTAAGGTTCCCTAGCCTGTGAGGATCCCTCCACATCCTGCAAGGCAGCAGTTTATTTTATTTCGGAGTTTTAACTCCTAGATGATTGCTATCCCTAGCTAACCGCCTCATCTGTCCGGGTTTAGAGTTTAAGCGCTCTATGTTCGCTTTTTGCAGTCATTTCCTGGGATTTATGAGGCATTTTTTAAGAGTATCCTAACCAAGGGATACCCCACCTCATCCTCAACGACAGCAAACCAGTTGGTCGGCGGCCGCTTATTCAATATTCACGGCTAACCTTTATATCTAAAGGTCGTTCCTCTATCCACCGCCCGAGGACGCGCTTGGTAGGAGATGGTAGCTCCCCCAAGAATCTTTGCATTGCGATATCATTATTAAATACATCATAATCAATTTTTAAAAATGAAATCAAGTTTTTTAAAACTTTCATTTGATCTATGATTTCATTTTAGAATTACCACAATCTAGAGTAAACTTAAAGAAAAATGTATCATGCATAAATAAATGATAACGAGAGTTAACTTAAGTTACCTTTATGTGTAGCTATGAAAAGAACTATATTTTGTGTGGAACAAAGTTAGTAAAATGCCCTTAAATGTTTCCATATTTAAAAAAAAACTAAGAGTCAACGAACGCAGGATTACCTGTCCTTGCATGACAAGGACACGAATGTGTTACAGAAAATTTGAAAGTGCAATTAATTTGAAAGGATTTTACGTAAACGTAATCAACGCTTGTTGTAACAATAATTGCTGGTTGGCACACATTGAGTAATGATGAATTATTAAAATAACATCGAATTACGGTTCCATCGGTATTCCATAATTTGACAGACAATGTTATTATAACCGAATTTAATAACTAAAATCTTTTTGCATTTTAAAGCCTTGCGAATGGGACAAATTCTAATTTGTGGCTTGAAATTTACATGAATGATTCAACAGGGCACTTAAAATTATGATAATTTCAATGCTCTTTAGAGCCCATAATTAATATGATTATTGCAGAGCTCTAGGTGTTTTATGAGAATGACGTAGTCGCTTCTATTTGGTGTCAGTGATTAAGTTAAATCTAAAATAAATACGTTTCTAGTAAATAGAATGCTCAATGAATCAGTTGGTAACACGTCCCCATGAGAGGAAAATTAAAATCATGGAACAACGAAATCCAATGACGCCGCGGTACAAAAGGTCTATAAATTTACTATTATCATACTTTTGTTCGTGAAATTTTAACACTTGCTGTTGTTAACTAACGAACATCGTTTTAAAATGACCAATTGACGCTGCCTTAGAAAATTGTTGAAAGAAAAAGACATTGCTGCTTAAATAAAAATAATTAATTTAAGCCTTGACTTACGATAAATTTTTGGAAGTCGTAGCTCATCACTCATTGCCTGATAACGCCAATCATTAAAAAATCCTGCATTTAAATACAATGCCATTCTGTCGTTTTCAAACTTAGCCCTGATGACACATCTGATGTGAAGCGCTTTGGCGTCATAATATGTACAGTTGCAGTGATTGATGCCCAGGACAGGATTACCGGTCAAGCAGTACTGGTAAGTGGTTAAGGTGCCAGCAAACTAAAAAAAACAAACAAAAAAAACAGAATAACCGCTAAACTGGAAATGTAATTGAAAGAAATTTGCTCACCGGAAAATAGAAAGTCGGATGTAGGTAGGGATGGAAATTTGGTCAAGCGAAAGTTTATTGGACTCTAAATTCGGTGGAACATGGAAAGGAATAATAACTTTGCTTGAAAGGAATTTGGCAGAAAAGAAATAAAGCCGAACTGCAGTAGGTTAAATTCTAGTTTATTTACTTTTATATAATTGCTAATATAGGGTAGTATATTTTATAACTTAAACCCACTTCCAGCACAAGTTGACCCGCTTGTCAGGAAAATATTATTGGTAAATGGGGTTTCCCCCGAAATGTGAATGCTAATGCTGGTCTGTTGCGCGGTGCGCATTATATTGACACGTTTTTTTAGTATGACGTAACGTGATATGAAGTGGATATAGCAAATGTGGGATAGTGACAGTTTGTTGTTGATAGCAAGCGGAGGATTGCTGTTTTCGTTCGTGGAAGGAATTTGTTAAAGAGTTAGAACAGATCAAACATTTAGAATGTTCTGATGGTGTTTGACTTGTTTGAGTTCATTTAGCCTGACCTTGTTGGTCATAAAATTACCCAGAACTTAACAACGCCCAATATTAGTTGACACGCCCAACATTAGTTGACACGCCCAATATTAGTTGACACGCCCAACATTAGTTGACACGTCCAACATCAGTTGACACGACCAACATTAGTTGACACGCCCAACATTAGTTGACACGCCCAACATTAGTTGACTCGCCCATTATTAGTTGACACGTCCAACATCAGTTGACTCGCCCATTAGTAGTTGACACGTCCAACATTAGTTGACACGCCCAACATTAGTTGACACACCCAACATTAGTTGACACGCCCAACGACACGCCTAACATTAGTTGACACACCCAACATTAGTTGACACGCCCAACGACACGCCTAACAAGACCGGTCTTAGCAATGGCGAGGCCCTGTGCTGCTTAGTATGTGAAACGGGGTCCAGTTTGGGTAGGGATAAGGAATTAATAAGGATAATAAGTGAAAATTAAGATAGGCAGGGCCCATGAAAGCGAGGGGCCCACTGCGGCCGCATAGGTTGCAGTGGCCTAAGACCGGCCCTAAAGCCTAACAATATTTGACACGCACAACATTGGTTGACACGCCTATCAATAGTTGACAAGGCCAACAGTAGTTGACACTTCCGACCTTAGTTGACACGCTCAACGACACGCCAAACTTCAGTTGACACACACAACATTATGTGCAGAATACCAATGTATAAAACCTAAAGTAAATAGATAAATCGGGGACTCATATAATTAACAGAAGCCTCTTCAAATTTCTTTTGGACAACAGATCCACAGGTATATGATCCTACTGATAAATTGGATGAAACCAGAAAGCAGAATCTTACTTGGAATGCGATCCGCGAGAACAGAGAGTCCTTTGAATAAAATGAACATTTAGAAAAGTTATTTTCAATTTCTTTTTAACAAGACAATTGCTTAAAATTTCAGTTCTAGAGCAGATTTTTAAAGGACCTCAAATTTTGATGCAAATAAATTATGGTATAAATTTGTTGTTGTTTTTTTAGAAAGTAGCGCCGAGCCTTTAAATTGGATTTTAAAAGTAAGTCTTTACATTCTCTTTCTATTTGGCCAACTTTACATTCTCTTTCTATTTGGCCAACTTTACATTCTCTTTCTATTTTGCCAACTTTACATTCTCTTTCTATTTTGCCAACTTTACATTCTCTTTCTATTTGGCCAACTTTACATTCTCTTTCTATTTGGCCAACGGCTACCTTTTACACTTCAAAAGCTTTTATTGTTTACACTTCAACGGATACTTTTTATTCTGTCACGTCTGCTGCTTGTACTGTAACGTCTGCTGTTTGTACTGTAACATCTGCTGCTTGTACTGTAACGTCTGCTGCTTGTACAGTAACAGGCTACTTACTGCTGATAGATATTAAGTATCCCACGGTTATATTTTAAAAAGCAGGGATTAAAACTGCTTATTAAAATACACCTTTCATTGGCATATCATTTATTTTTATAATTAAAAACACAAATTAAAAGGATCGCTTGTAATAGATAAGATAATATGTTTCATCAAATGCAAATCGCATATTTTTGTTTTTAAAATTTCGTAACTTGGAAATTTAGTTCGCGAAATTAAAAAAAACGAATAGTTACAATAAAATGACATTTAGATCTTTTATTGAGCTGCATGGCACTTGTTAGTTTTGACAAGCTGAAAGTCACATACCTCTTTCATGTATCGATCATGAGTTGTTCCGAGCATTTGAATCCGGGTATAATTGGGAGTCTCAATACCTCTGATGTCCAAAGCTGCACTGACATATAAGTTGTCTACATTAGCTGCATATCCGTCGGGGCAGCTCTTTTTACCACTGTCACCAAACGCCGTCCAATAAATTCGATTAGCCCATTCATTTGCTTGAGAATTTTTTAAAAATGAAAACATCTGCAGATCAATCCCTTAATGAAATTACAGAGATTTTGGTCTCATTAATACAAATAGAGACTTTTGTCTCATTAATACAAGTAGAGACTTTGGTCTCTTTAATACAAGTAGAGACTTTGGTCTCATAAATACACGTAGAGACTTTGGTCTCATTAATACAAATAGAGACTTTGGTCTCTTTAATACAAGTAGAGACTTTGGTCTCATTAATACAAATAGAGACTTTGGTCTCATTAATACAAATAGAGACTTTGGTCTCATTAATACACGTAGAGACTTTGGTCTCATTAATACACGTAGAGACTTTGGTCTCATTAATACAAGTAGAGACTTTGGTCTCATTAATACAAATAGAGACTTTGGTCTCATTAATACAAATAGAGACTTTGGTCTCTTTAATACAAGTAGAGACTTTGGTCTCATTAATACAAATAGAGACTTTGGTCTCATTAATACAAATAGAGACTTTGGTCTCTTTAATACAAGTAGAGACTTTGGTCTCATTAATACAAATAGAGACTTTGGTCTCATTAATACAAATAGAGACTTTGGTCTCTTTAATACAAGTAGAGACTTTGGTCTCATTAATACAAATAGAGACTTTGGTCTCATTAATACAAATAGAGACTTTGGTCTCATTAATACACGTAGAGACTTTGGTCTCATTAATACACGTAGAGACTTTGGTCTCATTAATACAAGTAGAGACTTTGGTCTCATTAATACAAATAGAGACTTTGGTCTCTTTAATACAAGTAGAGACTTTGGTCTCATTAATACAAATAGAGACTTTGGTCTCATTAATACAAATAGAGACTTTGGTCTCATTAATACACGTAGAGACTTTGGTCTCATTAATACACGTAGAGACTTTGGTCTCATTAATACAAGTAGAGACTTTGGTCTCATTAATACAAATAGAGACTTTGGTTTCATTAATACACGTAGAGACTTTGGTCTCATTAATACAAATAGAGACTTTGGTCTCATTAATACAAATAGAGACTTTGGTCTCATTAATACACGTAGAGACTTTGGTCTCATTAATACAAGTAGAGACTTTGGTCTCATTAATACAAATAGAGACTTTTGTCTCATTAATACAAGTAGAGACTTTGGTCTCATTAATACACGTAGAGACTTTGGTCTCATTAATACAAGTAGAGACTTTGGTCTCATTAATACAAATAGAGACTTTTGTCTCATTAATACACGTAGAGACTTTGGTCTCATTAATACACGTAGATTTTTTGGTCTCATTAATACAAGTAGATATTTTGGTCTCATTAATACAAGCATAGGTTTGGTCTCACTTACACAAGTAGATCAAACAATCTAATATGCTATAGAAGGCGTCCTGTTCCCTCATTGCTCTGCAAACTGGAATTTTATTTTTAAATCCCTAATATTAACTTCATCGTCTTGTCGTCGTGGTCAGGCGGAAAGAGAAAAGTAAGAAAAAATCGATCCAATTCCCGTGATGCTAAAATTTGCACATAGACATTTGTCACCTAACAATGCAAAGTTTCAAAATTTCAGATCGATCGAATGTACCGTAATTTGATTAATGAATGTTTAGTATCTCTATGTAACAAATAAATTTTTGTGCTAGACCGTCGCGCGGTGCGTATTAGATTGAACAACCTTTTTAATATTTTCCTGTCGCGCGTTGCGGTGCGTATTACATTGAACATACTTTTTATAATATATTCCCGATCTGTAAATGTTTATACTAGTCTGCCGTGCGATGCGTATTTTATTGAATATATTCAATACTTTTAGTTATGTCTCATATATAAAGGATTTTTAGTCCAAATCTTTGTTTTTACGGTTTGTTTAATTTTCTAAGGGGCCGTCCATAAAGTACGTCACGCTCCCGGGGGGGATGTGAGGGTGTAAGAAAGTGTGACAGTTTGTGACAGGGGGAGGGTGGGTCCGGCCATGTGTGACGTCACGGTGTTTTATATTAAATTTTAAATATTTTGTTAATAAAAAACAACATTTTTGTTCGAAACTGTGATGTACTTTAGGGGGGGGGGTCCAAAATTTGTGACAGTTTGTGAGAGGGGGGGGGTAAAAATTGTCAAAAATAGCGTGACGTACTTTATGGACGGTCCTTAACCAGGTGCACTCGGATTCTCCAAGTACATTGCGATTATTTTTGTTATTACTTACCGGTAGCGGGTCTACTTAAATTATACATCAAGCTAAAACCAAACAGTAGCACTGCTGATATCTGCATTTCATTAACAATTGTCTTCCCGCTTTTATGCTGTTACAGAGATAAACAACACATAAATAAACACATAGCAGCTCAAGGTAATTTTTGCTTTCTTTATCATTAAACTGAATGTGTGTCAGCAGATATTAAATTCGATTTTTTTCCTTACAGGTTATTTAGGATATTGTTGATGTATACAATTATCTTGAGATTTAATAAATCAATGAATCGATCGCGATACTTTTTTACTTGAACTTAATTCATTTATCTACTTTTTTATTATTTATTTGGTAGATGGCTCCCATTTAGAGTATGCATGATTTAGTAGAAGTCTGACCAATGTAAGATAGCATTTTAGTTTTTTAAAACTACATTTAGAAAAGTTTATAATATATACGTAATCAATGTACCATAATAAGAGAAATTTTTTGTTAAAATTTGAATAATATTTAAGTGCAGCAACCGCTCTGCCGTTCTGAAGTTTTGCCACAATTTTTTTAAAGTTCAAAATTAAGGGAGCTTCATCCACTCCCTCCTATGCGAGGTTGGTGGGACCCAGTGGACAATCACTTTTTCTTTTTTCTCTTCCTAAATGATCCATATTTATTATATTTCTTTCTCTAGCTTGGAAGGTCTTGCCGTGTACTTTTTCATAGTGTTTATTTTCTGCCACCTCTCAGAAATAGCAGAACCACTTAACTTAAAAGCTACACAAACAGGTAAGGGGCAACTACTCACTACCAAACTATCTCTAGCTCTACGTATGAAACAGCCTTATCTCGACTGTAACTTTCTAAACAATACTAATTCTGTTAACAACAGTATTGTAGCAGATGTAAATATACATGCTCTAATTCGACAGAGTAAAGTTTTTCTCGAGGGAAATTCTAAAATGTATTAGTTATAAATAAGTTATAATTAATAATTCCTATATAATAACACATATGACTCCTACAGCCAATCACTAGCGGAGAAAAATTTACATAGAACGTGGAGGTTCAAAACGAATTATTTTTGGTGCAGTTTTTTTGTCATAATTCATTATGTTGTTCCCATCTTAAAGTGACGCCTGCCGCTTATTCCAATGACAATTCTGCTTTTCCTTGATGGTCCTGGGGGTAGTGGCAAGAGTTTTAAGTGTTGTTTGTTTTTTGTTGTTGTTATTGTTGTTGTTTTCTTGTTGTTGTTTTGTGGTTGTTGTTATTGTTGTTGTTTTGTTGTTGTTGCTTTGTTGTTGTTGCTGTTTTTGTTGTAGTTGTTGTTTTGTTGTTGTTTTGTTGTTTTTGTTTTGTAGTTGTTGCTGTTGCTGTTTTGTTGTTGTTTTGTTGTTGTTTTGTTGTTGTTGTTTTGCTGTTGTTGTTTTTGTTTTGTTGTTGTTGTTTTGTTTTTGTTGTTGTTGTTTTTGCTGTTTTTGTTGTTGTTGTTGTCAACACCCCTTGCCCTGCGACGACAATGTCCTGCAAACGCTTCAGCATAACAACTACCAAAACATAGCGTACATGAACTTCACAGGTCACCCTACACTTATTCCCGTCATTGGGCGGGCTTTGTTACTAGTTTACTAATAAATAATATAAATATTTAAACATTGATTTTATAATTATAATTGAAAGTTTAAAGTATGTAACGATGCATAAATTTTTGAATCTTTCATAATATGTTTTTTTTTCTTCCTTGAAAATGTTCTTTAAAATAATTCGTTGAATGTCTTACGCTTGTACTTGTAGGTACGAAATTCCTAATGTTGTTGTTAAATATATAGTTTATAGCTTGTCAATACCTCAGTACGACGTGGTCAGATTTTAGCCAAGAGTTCATCGTAAACAATGTCTGTGCCGAAATGTGCGATTTTTCTGTTTCTAAATAATTATTTGAAAATGTGCGCACCAGTTGGTGTGTAACAAAATCTTGGCCTCCTCGTAAGTGCGACTTAAAATCTTCATGGATTTTTTAAAAAAATATTTTTTTTAAATTAAATTTAAAAAACCCGTAAAAAACCAAGTTTTTCTCTATAAATCCTTTATGTACGAGACGTAACTAAAAGAATGTTCATTACAATATACAGCGCAAGACCATCCAGAAATACAAAATTGCAGTTGTGTCGTAAAACATGTTTAATATAATGCGCACCGATCAGGAATATGTTTATAAAAAGAGTTGTCAATAAAATACGCACCTTATTGCGCGACAGAAAGGTTGTTCAATATGATACGCACCGCGACGCTCTATCTCAAAAAATAGCATGATACATAGGAATAAATAAAATAATCTAAAAAAAAATCAATAATTTAATTACGGTGCATGCGATCGATCTGAAATTTTAATACATTGTTTTTATCATCGGCACAAAACTGCCTGCAAAATTTCAGCTCGCTAGCTTACGAGCAAGTGGGTTAAAAATCGAACAAAAGTTTTGGCGACAACGGCGGGCGGTCGGTCGGGCGGTCGGTCGTCGGCCGGCCGCAGACACCACGAGCTAATATAAAGGATTTAAAAAACATCACTAACTTCTCATCTCAAAATAAACTTGTGATATAAATTACCATAAAGCTGGTGTTTTCTATTGAGAATCATCGTCTGCTTTCCGCTTGTACTGATAACTTTTTGTTTTGTTGTGGTTTGGGCTTGGAGATTCATGATCCTGCCAAATCCTGCAGTGAGTTATTTGTCCCAACCAACCAAAATGCAGACTGACCAGGGGCGGATTAAGACTGCACGGGGCCCCTGGCTGGAATTCAAACTGGGGCCCTATCCAGCCAGCGTCCCTTTAAATAAAATGATTGCTAGCAGCTATTATAAGACTGTAACTTGTAACTAAATAGTTCATCGGTTCCTTTAACATACTTTGTCTGTACTACGGGATCGGCCTTCCCAGCCAAAGATTATTCATGAAAAAATGGAATATGAAGAAATAACTGTTTGCCGGTATCCTAATATTGAGTGTAAAAATACAGTTTAAAAAAATTGTTGTTTTTTTAATTTAAGGAGGTGGTATCCTGAGTAGGGTGGCAAACCGATTATCGGTTATTTAAATTCCGATTTTAAACCGATTACAACTGACTTCATAGAAATTAGGGCTGTACCGGATTTCACCTGTTTTCATACAACATTTTAATTTTTTATTTTTAGTGCTCTTTCTATATGTAAATAAAAGCGTTTCCTTTTTAAAAAAATATTTTTTTACATTATTTTATTACGAGTCACTTGACTTCATGCCAGCCATCGGTGAACACATCTCGTGTTTTAACCAGGTGTACCGGCGTGCTTTTGTTTACATTTTACGTGTCACGCTGAGCTCGGTCCAGCGATCGGTGACCAGACCTTTCACCTCTCCCACCTCTCCGGAACCCTTTACTTCATGTTATTGGTTTTTTTCCCACGTGAGAGTTTGAGTTGACGGTTTGACGTCGACCCATCGAAGTACCGGCGTGCTTTTGTTTACATTTTACGTGTCATGCTGAACTCGGCCCCCCCCCCTAGGGTTATGAAGCAAAGTTGAGTTAAGACAGATTCAGTCTGTAAATGCTTGTCGCGTTTGAAAATAATCAATACTGTTAGTTATGACTCATATCAAAGGGATTTATAGTCAAAAACTTTGTTTTTACGAGTTTGTTTTATTACCACGTTTTTATTAACTCGCTTTCGTTCCTGTTTGTTGGTTTGTGGGTTTGTTTGTCCAAGATTTTTTCAAATCTGCCAACGTAAAATTGAACCACTTCTCATGGTCCTAGAGATCTGAAAATTTTACCACAGATAGATCTTGAATGACAATGCATTGTATCAAAATTTCATATCGATCGAATGTACCGTTATTAAATTATTGAACTTTTTAGTTTATCTATAGTCTTTATATAAGCATCTGTATAGTCTGCTTTTGTTGACATCCATGAGTTCAACCCGTGACCTCATCACAATGTTTTTAAAACGTTGGGCAGGCGCTTATGAGGTGTTTAGTAAAGTAAATAGAGGTAAAAAAAAATTTTTTAAAAACTATGTTGTTATAAGTCAGGGGTGTCCAAACTTTTTGCATGGCGGGCAAAATTCCTTGAAATAAAGACCCTCGTGGGCCGGATTACAATAATCAAAAAAATGACATAAGTTGAGAAGTTTTTATAGCAAAATTTTAATGTGAAGGGTGAAACTGAGATATTGAAAGCAGTAAATAGTTGAGGTCAGGCTCAATGCCACAGGTTTTGATACGTATGATATCACGTAGGTGAGAGTCACTTATTCTTGTCCTCACACGGTTTTTGTTAAAATTCATTACTGAAAATGTCTGCTCACGCAAGTATGTCGAGCTAAACAAGCTAAGCTGAGCATTTTCTTAGCAAATGTTCGAATCTCTTTGAAACTCTCTTCATCCAGCAGTCGGTAAAAGTCGTTGAGAGAAAGCTGTTGTTGTCTGCTGCGAATTTCGTTATCACTTTGCAAGTCAATGAGCTCCAGCTGCAGATTGCCTGGAACATAACAGGGTCAACAGAGAAAGGTGAAGAAAATCACATGGTGTCCTTTTCAATAGTTGCAAAGTCCTGAAAGCGTCTTTGAAATTCATCAGCCAGGGACGTGATATCTGCAACTTACCTGTGCATTTGCTCATTGAAGCTTCTTTCTGGGAAACTTGTCATGATTTCCTGTAGTGAGGGGAAATGTGTGGTATTAGGCTACATTTGAGACAGCTGCCTTTGAATAAGTTGCAGCTTATTCCCAAAGACCTTGATATGTGAATATAATTGGCTTACCACTGCTTTTTGACCTTAAAGATTTGTGTTAAGTACGTTTAGATGTCTTGTCATATCAACTAAAAATGCTAAATCTGCCCGCCAAGTAGTATCAGATAATTCTGGCATTGGTTGTCGATTATCTTCAATGAATTGCCCAATTTATTTTTAAGTGCTTAGAAGCGCTGAAGTGCTGTTCACCGACTGAGCTACCTTACATCATTGTGATACACAACATCTCCGTATTCTTCCTGGATGTCAAGAAGAAACTGCTGAAACTGGCGGTGAAACAGGGATTTAGAGCGAATAGAGTTTATAGCTTTTATCACTGGCTTAATGATATGATCACATCTAAGATGTTTGGCACAAAGAACTAGTAGGTGAATAATACAGTGAAGTTTAATAGCTGTGGCACCCTCCTCACTGAAGTTTGTTACAGACAATTGTTGCAAGTCCAATATGCTCACCAATCATGGCAGGTGCACCATCAGTAATAATTCTAAAATATTATTTTCCCAAGTAGTTTAATGTCATTAACAGCAGAACAAACAGAAGTAAATAAATCTGTTCCCCTTGTTTGGTCTTTAAGACTCTGAAGGTCAAGTAATTCTTCACTCACACACATGTCATCATTAACTCCTCTAAAAAAAAAGAAGTTGCGCAGTGTCAGATGCATCAGTGCTTTCATCACAGGCTATCGAAAAAAGTCAATTTTTTCTGCTTTTGTCTCTATTTGTCTCTTAATGTCAGATGAGACTTCTTCAATTCTGCGAGTCAAAGTGTTGCGTGACTGGCAAACATAGAAAAAATCCTGCTTTTTCTCGGGACAGATATTTTCAACAATTTTCATCAAGCATTCTTTTACAAACTTGCCATCAGTGAATGGCTTGCTGTGTTTCGCTATCAGTTTTGCTACCTAATAACTTGCCTTTGAGGAATTTTCATTGGCATGACCGATTCTTGAAAATAAGCTTTGCTGTGAGGTTAAAAATAATAAAATGACGTCATCGACTTTTATGGTAGGCCGTCAAGTATTTAGTACAATTAACTTCATCTGGTTTTAAAACAACCAATTTCCACGTTGTTTTAAAAAAAATTAATAATCAAAGATTTTCGACATCATTTGATATACGAAACAGTACAAAATTTCTACTTTTCTAATAAATATACTATCTTTACAGACATAATAAGTTAGTTTATTAATTATTTCAGATGAGGCCGCGGGCCAGTTAAAATGGCGTCGCGGGCCGGTTTTGGCCCGCGGGCCAGACTTTGGACATCCCTGTTATAAGTGGACTAAAAAGAATAAAATAAATAGAAATAAAAAAAAAGATTTTTAAAAAACACGTTTTTATAAGCGTACTAAGAAGAAGAAAATATTTTAAAACTTATTAGTTCAAGTACTTCGATTTAATATGACTAAAAACATGGGGCGGGTGTTTGGTATAAAAATTAAATATTTTTAATTTAGAAGGCAAAAGAGAGATCTATAAGTGAGAGTATGAGTGAGCTGCATATGTTAAACCTCAGAAGCGCCCGCCCCACGTTTTTAGTCATATTAAATCAAAGTACTTGAACTTATAAGTTTTAAATTATTTTCTTCTTTTTAGTCCGCTTATAAAAACGTGTTTTTTTAAAATCTTTTTTTTTACTTCTATTTATTTCTGTCACTGAACCCATTTTCATCAGCCAAACTTTAGTCTTTAGAAGCAAAAAGTTTTTTCTTGAGGACTTGTGGTGCCCTCAAACGCTTGGTGCCCATGTCACGTGCCTTGTTTGCTTAATGGTTAATCAAGGCCTGGTCAGGGGTTTAATCTGTCCCGTTACACCGGCAACAATTTACTTGGTCTTTGTTTGCCGTTACTTGCCGCCAACTTGGATACTTCGTACACCCTGAAATATTACTACCGGAGTTAATTATCCGGAGTGACAAGAGGCTTATATTAAACATAAGACGAATATCTCGATAGCACCACTTTTGATTAAACCAAAGCTCAAACGCCATTATGTTTACCAATCGGAAAGTCAATTAAAGAGACTTTGCGCCAAGTTTTAACTTACGGAATAAAAAACAACACCAAGTTATGAAGCACATCTCCTAAGCTGGTTGAGCAACGTTCTATTTCTATATTTATTTATGCTAAAACAAACAACGAACATAATTAAATAATATCGAATCTGTTACATTATGCAGATGTGTCAGATTCTTTATTTCCATCACTAATATGTTCGTGTTCTGTAACATAACACCATTGTTCTAGGACAGGGGTGGGCAAACTACGGCCCGCCAGAGTATATTATGCGGCCGTTAGGTATGTACATGTTACGATCTTATGTCGTTGTTAACTTCTTTGTTTAGAATTTTCGCTATATTTTAAAAATTTTATTCCGAGTATTTGAATCGAATCTAAAGATCTTAAATCGGTGTTATAACTCCATAAGTGATTAGTGATCATTAGTCATCAATCGTTAACATCCCTATTTGAAACTGAATTTCAGCTCAAGCAGAAGTGGCTTTTGTTTACGATTTACATTTTGAACGGTTTTGTAAAAATTGTAATTTAAAAGCGAATAGACGTTGATTTAGTTTTAGCCATGAGTACTGCAAAAAAAAAGAAAGACTGATGGCGAATGTCGTGTTTTTAAAGACGAATGGACCGCTAAATATTGCTTCACGAGCGTTGGCAGCAAAGCAGTCTGTTTGCTGTGCCGTGAGTGTGTGAGCGTCTTTAAGGAGTACAACTGAAAAAGAAACCACCGAACAAAACATTTGGAATTCGGGCAAAATTTAACGAACGAAGAGAGGAAAAGGAAATGCCGGGAGATGCATAATTTAAAGAAACTGTAAACTGTTTTCACTGCACAGTAGGGTGATGACAAAATTATTTTTTATGAAACCACTTGCAATCGCGGAAACATGTGTAATTTAAGAACATCAATTGCATTTTAGATTTTATAAAAAAAAGTTCCCCCACCTTTTCGAAAAAGAAAGTTAATTTTTATTTTATTTTTCAAAAAAGGACATGTTTTTTTTAGCAATAGTCAAAAGAGTTAAACTAATAAATAAATAACCTTTATTAAAAAATGAGATACAGAGCAGTACAAAATGGACAAGAAATGTTTAAAAAATATTTTTTCCTATGAACTTCAGATTTAAAAATTCAACTTTGCTCGATTTCGCATGAAGTTCCTCCATCAGTTTTACAGCACGTTCAGCAATTTGGTTAGATCTGGGAATGTCAATTAATGACATCTCGACAGACCAATGCGTCTTTAAACATTTTATTGCCTTCTTGCATTTCATCTTGCTGAGTGAGGTAAACAGTTCATTGAAGGACGCTTTATTGTAGTGTTGCGAATGGAACCAAGCATTTGCCCATTCGTAGCAGATGAAGTCGCATGCTGGAGCAAGTATGCTGCGCCACTCTGGTATAATAAAAATGCGATAACAGCATATATCGCACGTGAGTTCCATCTTGCCTGGTGTAAACTTGGGAGTTTCTTCCAGCTGATTCTAGGCCAACGTGAAGTTGTTTTGTAATGACGATAAGCCTGGCAGAGTTCATATAAGAACTTAAAGTCATCTCGCAATCCAGGGTTGTCGCCTGTGTTAACATCCTCTGTCACAACGAGGCGGTAGTCAGCCTGAAGAGAGACATAGTCTTCTGTTAATTTGTAAATGAAGGAATAGTTAAGTTCTGGTTTGCTCGTTGGCTCTTGAATAAGAAAATTCATGACATGCTTCAGAAGGAGGTCGAGTACATGGTTCTGACAGCCAATATATTGTGACTTCTGAAAGCCTTTGCTAAAGACATCATCCTGTATGAGTTTTACAATCCCGTGGAAACGACCAGTATTTAATGCGGTCGTGTCGCAGATTATAATGCAAATATTTTTCCAAGCATCGTATTCATCAATTAGCTGATGTAGTTCCTTGTGAATGGCCGCGGCAGAACCACATTCACATTTAAGTATACCGAGTTTGATTTCGGTTGCCATATTTTTCAGCAGAACTACTTGATACTCTTCTCCTTGCAATCTTTTACCATCAAACTGGAGACAATGGGGATCTTTGGTTTGAAGTTTTTGAGCAATTTTTATTTTCATTTTCTGTCCTTCAGAGATTACTCGTTTCCAGACACCCGACTGACTTGGAACCAGCACATCATGACCCTGTTACTAGTAAACCCACGGTTGTAGTGCTTGCTCTTTGGTATTTCGGTTTGCGTTCAGGAGAAGATGACGTGGAAGAAGAGGTTGGCAACTCGGCTGAAGAAGGAGAGGTTTCAGAATCTGAAGATTCTGAGACAGTTTTATGTGTTTGTGTGGGTTGTGATTGAGAAGAGCTGGCTTGAGGTTGAGTTTTTGATAGTCGGATTCGTTTTCTTGGGTGGATTGATTCCTAAGGGGCTTTTTGACCATTGAATAACCAATCTTTCCTCCACTCTTAACTTGCCTCTGGTAGAGCTCTTTATCCTCTGTGCTTTTCCACTCTCCATTAACATTGGTGACATCAAATAAATGAGAAAGTGTTGCAGTGAATTTATCAGACGGTTTCTTTTTGTTTTTTGTCATATAGATCAATCAGCCTATTGAGTTTCTTTCTGATGAGTGCACTGGATAATAGTGGAAAGTCTAGAATTTCCCTCCAGAGCAATTCTATATCCGTAATCATAATTTTAATTCGATCCAGTCGCCGTTTCTCGCTATTAAACAGAAAAGTGAAGTATCCAAGAATTTGACAGTTTGTCGGCATCCGTGTGAGATTGTTTAGCTTTTCACCAAATGGAATCCTTGGATTCCTTTTCTGTTTAGAAGATGAGGGTAGATGCTTCCTCCAAATACTTCTGTTTGATTTTATACTGTTGCTGGAATTTTTATATGACATTTTATTATTGTTTAAAGTGTTTAAGTATATTGCACTGTTCTTCCCCTCGGTAAGACTTGCAATCTTGCACTGAAAACGAGATGGTTTATCAAAAATGTTCCATCATGTTGTAAAATATTCCTTCTATATATATAATTCTCTTCATGGGACCATGCCAGGCAAGTAAGCAGCAAAAATATGTGCAACCGAGCATGACGAATGACCCTTGCTCGGGTCAACTAAACACAGTTAACGGTTGGGAAGCGAAGGTAGTGGAGGGGTGGGGCATGTCTTGAG
The DNA here is from genome assembly GCA_944989445.1 of Ampullaceana balthica. NCBI lineage: Eukaryota > Metazoa > Mollusca > Gastropoda > Lymnaeidae > Ampullaceana > Ampullaceana balthica. The sequence goes on from CALYLW010000217.1 coordinate 384,983, forward strand.
ACAGCAATGTTTTTTACATTCACTTTCGAAGTTCCTGCACAGTGTGTATGTATTTCGTAGTATATTGGTTATTACATCCGCCTAACATGCGGAAGGTCTTAGGTTCAAGCCCAAGTGGCAACATATGTTTTTTTTAATTTTTAAAAATGTCAATGCCTATTCTTTCCCCCCCTTTCTTAGCAAACATAAACACCGCTTCGCATGTCACGGAAAAAAGCTTTGTTCAATGTTATATCAATTCCTTCACCAGGTACCTGTCTGTTTCTATTGGTCGCATATTTCGTTCATGGACGAAGTTGTTGCTCTCCAACTTGGCTTCATGGCTGTAATATTTGTTTATATATTGTGGCGATGTCCTAAATACTTACCAGAAATGCTTCGGTGTTCCCCCATCGTTCACCCGCGTTGTTCCCATTTGTTCGTGCTACTGTTTGTGTCCGTTCTCCCCCTCCCTTTTTTTCTTGCACTATCTATGAGCAAGTCTGCGGCGTTTGCTACGCCGCGGGGCGTCTAGTTACATATATTATATATATGCAACTGAAGCAGAAAATAAAATAAAACATAAATAAAAATAATTATAACGTGTAAAGCCCCATAAGTATAAGGTTTTCTTTAAACATCTGCCTCAGTCCTGAAAGGATTTCCTGTTTATTGCGATCAACTGGTTATGAATGTTAAAACAAATGCGGAAAATGTATTTATATTGTTATTGTCATACTAACTTTATCTTTTAGGATAAGAATGGTTATTTTACGTATTCAAATGACCGTATTGAGTTTATAACTATTTTTACCTGCAGTTTAGTACTATTTTTACCTGCAGTTTAGTACTATTTTTACCTGCAGTTTAGTACTATTTTTACCTGCAGTTTAGTACTATTTTTACCTGCAGTTTAGTACTATTTTTACCTGCAGTTTAGTACTATTTTTACCTGCAGTTTCGTACTATTTTTACCTGCAGTTTAGTACTATTTTTACCTGCAGTTTAGTACTATTTTTACCTGCAGTTTAGTACTATTTTTACCTGCAGTTTAGTACTATTTTTACCTGCAGTTTAGTACTATTTTTACCTGCAGTTTAGTACTATTTTTACCTGCAGTTTAGTACTATTTTTACCTGCAGTTTAGTACTATTTTACCTGCAGTTTAGTACTATTTTTACCTGCAGTTTAGTACTATTTTTACCTGCAGTTTAGTACTATTTTTACCTGCAGTTTAGTACTATTTTTACCTGCAGTTTAGTACTATTTTTACCTGCAGTTTAGTACTATTTTTACCTGCAGTTTAGTACTATTTTTACCTGCAGTTTAGTACTATTTTTACCAGCAGTTTAGTACTATTTTTACCAGCAGTTTAGTACTATTTTTACCTGCGGTTTAGTACTATATTTTTTTTATAAAGTATAGCAAAATAACATCTTAGAATGACCCCAAAAAAACGTAAAAACTACAACACTCCGCCAATGGAGCGATAACACTAGCAAAAGCAAATACCGACCCTTCCGGAAGTCAACTAAAGCTTCTCTCACTAAATGAAGAGTTTCTACATTCTATGATTTCATTACTGAAAAGAGTTCTATCGAAGCGCGCTTCACCGCTAGTCTCAAACAGCGCGGAGTGAACAAAAGAAAATGAAGAGGTCGGGGAACTTTTTTCAATTAAAAAAAATTATGTTGCTATTGTCATTTGCATACAATTGTTCCTCGAATGTAAGGGGTTGCAATTTCGTTAGGAAAAAAAATTAAAATAGTCATTACTCTACATCACAGTCTTTAATACAAGATGCTGCAACCGAAGTCAGTTTGGTGCTGTCCCATAAGATAGTAAAAAGGAAAGTCTTTTTCTGACAGCGAGTTCATCAAGGAATGCTTGTCAGATGCAGCAAGCATTATGTGTCCAGATTATAAAACAAATCTTGATAGCATTTATTTATCAAGGAGAACTGTAGTCAGGAGTGTTGAAAAAATAAGCGATAATTTGATGCACAAATTTCGAGATGCAAGCAAAAACTTTTTGTGGTACTCTCTTTCGTTGGACAAAAGTACCGATGTAAAAGACACATCAAAATTGTTGGTATTTATGCCGGGAATAAACACTCGTTTTGAGCTTATAGAAGAATTACTTGGTGTTGAGCCACTGAAAGACACAACTACAGGCCAGGATTTATTCAATGCTGTTGAAAACTGTGTTGGTGTGGAACTAGATAGCAAGTGTAAAGCAAAGGGGAGTTAAGACATATTCAGTCTGTAAATGTTTGTCGCGTTTGAACATAATCAATACTTTTAGTTATGTCTCATATATAAGGGATTTAAAGTCAAAAACTATGTTTTTACGTTTTTGTTTTTATTATAGTGGCTTTAATGTGGTATCGATCCCACGCCCCTCAGCTTGTGAGGCGAGCGCACTATTGACTTTGCTATCCAGCCGCCCATCTTCCATTGCTAAACAGAAAACCATTTCCGGTGAAATGGCTGACAAGTACAAGGCTCAGTTGGGTGCCTTGGCTGTGGAATTTGAAAGGAGATTCCAAGACTTCAAGAACCAAGAACCAATATTCAACATCCTCAGTTCGCCATTTAGTGCCAAAGCTGATTCAGCCCCAGGGGATATACAGTTAGAGCTGCTTGACCTACAAGCAGATTATGACCAGAAGGAGAAGTTCAAGTCAGTTCTTCTGCTGGAGTTTTAAGGATGTTTACCAGCAGCAGCATTTCCACACTTAAAAAACGTTGCTGCTGAACTTTTTTCACTATTTGGGTCAAAATACATCTGTGAGCAAGGTTTTTCTTGAAGGCAACCAAACAAGTCTAGGAACAGATCGATATTGACTGACTGCAATTTGAATGAGGTCATGCAAATCACATCCAGTAAATTGGTTCCACAGTTCACAAAAAATTATCCAAAATTGTGAACAGTTACATAGCTCTCATTAGTTATAATTTTACTATATGGTCAGCTCGAATGTAAATTATGTTCCTACTTCTTCATAGTTATTATTGCAGGTAAAAATTAACCTTTATTGAAATAATTATGAATAGTAAAATTTTAGTTTAAAATTAGAAACTGTTTCAGGTCGTATTTTAAAATGTAATGTACACGTGTAATATAGTGTGAATGTAATGTACACGTGTAATAGAGTTTGAATGTAATGTACACATGTAATAGAGTGTGAATGTAATGTACACGTGTAATAGAGTTTGAATGTAATGTACACATGTAATAGAGTGTGAATGTAATGTACACATGTAATAGAGTGTGAATGTAATGTACACATGTAATAGAGTGTGAATGTAATGTACACATGTAATAGAGTGTGAATGTATGGTACATGTGTAATAGAGTGTGAATGTAATGTACATGTGTAATAGAGTGTGAATGTAATGTACACGTGTAATAGAGTGTGAATGTAATGTACATATGTAATGGGTGTGAATGTAATGTACATGTGTAATAGAGTGTGAATGTAATGTACACGTGTAATAGAGTTTGAATGTAATGTACATGTGTAATAGAGTGTGAATGTAATGTACACGTGTAATAGAGTGTGAATGTAATGTACATGTGTAATAGAGTGTGAATGTAATGTACACATGTAATAGAGTGTGAATGTAATGTACACATGTAATAGAGTGTGAATGTAATGTACACGTGTTATAGAGTGTGAATGTAATGTACACTTGTAATAGAGTGTGAATGTAATGTACACATGTAATAGAGTGTGAATGTAATGTACATGTGTAATAGAGTGTGAATGTAATGTACACATGTAATAGAGTGTGAATGTAATGTACACATGTAATAGAGTGTGAATGTAATGTACACATGTAATAGAGTGTGAATGTAATGTACACATGTAATAGAGTGTGAATGTGATGTACATGTGTAATAGAGTGTGAATGTAATGTACATTTGTAATAGAGTGTGAATGTGATGTACATGTGTAATAGAGTGTGGATGTAATGTACATATGTAATAGAGTGTGAATGTAATGTACATGTGTAATAGAGTGTGAATGTAATGTAACATGTAATAGAGTGTGAATGTAATGTACATGTGTAATAGAGTGTGAATGTAACGTACATGTGTGATAGAGTGTGAATGTAATGTACACATGTAATAGATTGTGAATGTAATGTACATGTGTAATAGAGTGTGAATGTAATGTACATGTGTAATAGAGTGTGAATGTAATGTACACGTGTAATAGAGTGTGAATGTAATGTACATGTGTAATAGAGTGTGAATGTAATGTACACATGTAATAGAGTGTGAATGTAATGTACATGTGTAATAGAGTGTGAATGTAATGTACACGTGTAATAGAGTGTGAATGTAATGTACACATGTAATAGAGTGTGAATGTAATGTACACATGTAATAGAGTGTGAATGTAATGTACATGTGTAATAGAGTGTGAATGTAATGTATATGTGTAATAGAGTGTGAATGTGATGTACATGTGTAATAGAGTGTGAATGTGATGTACATGTGTAATAGAGTGTGAATGTAATGTACATGTGTAATAGAGTGTGAATGTAATGTACATGTGTAATAGAGTGTGAATGTAATGTACATGTGTAATAGAGTGTGAATGTGATGTACATGTGTAATAGAGTGTGAATGTAATGTACATGTGTAATAGAGTGTGAATGTGATGTACATGTGTAATAGAGTGTGAATGTGATGTACATGTGTAATAGAGTGTGAATGTAATGTACACGTGTAATAGAGTGTGAATGTAATGTACACATGTAATAGAGTGTGAATGTGATGTACATGTGTAATAGAGTGTGAATGTGATGTACATGTGTAATAGAGTGTGAATGTGATGTACATGTGTAATAGAGTGTGAATGTGATGTACATGTGTAATAGAGTGTGAATGTAATGTACACGTGTAATAGAGTGTGAATGTAATGTACACATGTAATAGAGTGTGAATGTGATGTACATGTGTAATAGAGTGTGAATGTGATGTACATGTGTAATAGAGTGTGAATGTGATGTACATGTGTAATAGAGTGTGAATGTGATTTACATGTGTAATAGAGTGTGAATGTGATGTACATGTGTAATAGAGTGTGAATGTGATGTACATGTGTAATAGAGTGTGAATGTGATGTACATGTGTAATAGAGTGTGAATGTAATGTACATGTGTAATAGAGTGTGAATGTAATGTACAAGTGTAATAGAGTGTGAATTTAATGTACACGTGTAATAGAGTGTGAATGTAATGTACATGTGTAATAGTGTGAATGTAATGTACACATGTAATAGAGTGTGAATGTGATGTACATGTGTAATAGAGTGTGAATGTGATGTACATGTGTAATAGAGTGTGAATGTGATGTACATGTGTAATAGAGTGTGAATGTGATTTACATGTGTAATAGAGTGTGAATGTGATGTACATGTGTAATAGAGTGTGAATGTGATGTACACATGTAATAGAGTGTGAATGTAATGTACATGTGTAATAGTGTGAATGTAATGTACACGTGTAATAGATTGTGAATGTAATGTACACGTGTAATAGATTGTGAATGTAATGTACACGTGTAATAGAGTGTGAATGTAATGTACATGTGTAATAGAGTGTGAATGTAATGTACACGTGTAATAGAGTGTGAATGTAATGTACACATGTAATAGAGTGTGAATGTAATGTACATGTGTAATAGAGTGTGAATGTAATGTACACATGTAATAGAGTGTGAATGTAATGTACATGTGTAATAGAGTGTGAATGTAATGTACATGTGTAATAGAGTGTGAATGTAATGTACATGTGTAATAGAGTGTGAATGTAATGTACATGTGTAATAGAGTGTGAATGTAATGTACACGTGAAATAAGAGTGTGAATGTGAAATAAAATGACAAGTAGATGGTTATAATCATTAATTCATATTTAGTACGTTGTAAATTGTAATTGAATTAGACAAAATGTATGCGGCCCGCCTATAACAATAACGCTTTCAATGCGGCCCTCCATAGAAAAGTTTGCCCACCCATGTTCTAAGACATAAAATGTTGTTGCTAATGTTACATAACACCGATGTTGTAAGTCATAAAATTATGTTGTTGCTAATGTTACATAACACGGATGTTGTAAGTCATAAAATTATGTTGTTGCTAATGTTACATAACACCGATGTTGTAAGTCATAGAAATATGTTGTTGCTAATGTTACATATTACCCATGTTGTAAGTCATAAAATTATGTTGTTGCTAATGTTACATAACACCGATGTTGTAAGGCATAAAATTATGTTGTTTATAATGTTACATAACACCGATGTTTTAGGTCGTAAAATTATGTTGTTGCTAATGTTACATAACACCGATGTTGTAAGTCATAAAATTATGTTGTTGCTAATGTTACATAACACTGATGTTGTAAGTCATAAAATTATGTTGTTGCTAATGTTACATAACACCGATGTTGTAAGTCATAAAATTATGTTGTTGCTAATCTTACATAACACCGATGTTGTAAGTCATAGAGATATGTTGTTGCTAATGTTACATAACACCGATGTTGTAAGTCATAAAATTATGTTGTTGCTAATGTTACATAACACCACTGTTGTTAAAAAAAATGTATTTTTAAAAAAAATTCTTTTATAATGATCTCCCCTTATCTTGAAAGGGATTTTTCATAAATGTTAAAATTGTTGTAACTTAATATTGCTTCGCTATCTACTGTTAATAAAAGTAGATAAAGAATACAACATGTAAATGTTTAAAATATGTACAATAATCTCGGTGAAATTAATGCAAATATTGACTGTGTAATTTGCTGTGCATGCGTAGCATCATTTCACGTATAGTTTTAAATCTTGAGACGAAGAACCCAATCACAAACATTTCAGCTTTTAGGTTCACTGGACCTGGGCGATAAAGGTATGGACGGAGCAGGCATTCATTGACCAGAGGCTGAATGAGCGCAGCCCAAAAATTGTGATGAGAAAGCCGAGACCTGTTGTGTCAGAATACATACAAGAAATAAGGTTTATTGTGGCCCTACTGTTGTATAATGGGATCCTGCTATAGTATTATGTGGTGC